>JAOUZG010048486.1:2610666-2647391 GCA_026289955.1 Argiope argentata | reverse complement strand
GCTCTGAATTATTTCGACGGCTCAGAATTCGTGTATTTGTCTTCAATTAGGAAGCGATCTGTATATGATGCACCGATTTGAGTTCTAATTTCTTGTCTTTCACGATATATCGTTTATCGGCAAAATATATGCGACTTAAATTGTTAAAATGGGATTTGTTGACTCTTTCTAAAAACTCAGTCAATATGTATATTGTATTCCGCGATGTGATTAATTTTTACGTTATATATTCTGTTCATATAATATAGTTTTTACAGTGTAAGATGAACAAATATGGATTAAGCTGTGTTTAAATGGATATAAATTTTAAAAAAAGTTTTTTTTCATAATTTAATATTAGACATGGTATTTATATAATAGATATTAACTTAAAAAATGGAATTAATCAACTTTGTAACATTGTTCATTAACTAACCCTAGAATGCATAACATAATACTTTTTTTACAGAAAAAAAAAGTGTTTTGAATCTTTGTATATAATATCTATAAAAACAATAAGTCTATAAATATTTTATTTTTTCCCATGCATTTTTTTAAAAAAATTAAAATGTTCCAAATAGTTTCATTATGATTTAAATGGTATCCCAACAAAGCAAATCATACTATAACAATTCTGCAATAAAAAAGTGGTTCTTTTTTTACCAATGTAAATATATTTTATACATATATATTTTATGCAAAAGCCGGCTTTCTGCTACAGAGGTAGCGCAACTTCCTCGTGTTCTGGGAGCCCCGAGTTTGAGTCCAGGTTCGGACATTTGTGTTCTGTGTGAGATGTGTGTCTGTGTCCCCCTGTAAAAAGGGGCTGTGCAAGCAAATGGGGGGGGGAGTGTGTAGCTAAGTCGTACTCCTGGCCCTAGTTGGTGCTCCTCAAAAAAAAAAAAAACCAAGAGACGCTCCTTTCGGCTTAGATATGCTGATGTATCAGTAGGAGGCTTGCCTATAGCCAAGTGCCATAAGTAATAACAGCAACATAATGAAAAATTATATTGATGGTACGTTTACTGATATATTTATTAATACAACTTCCATTTTCGAATTTTTTCAAGTTTCCAGTTTAGATTTAATTCCATTACCTCTATTGCCGCATATCGACTTTTTCTGCAAATACTAATCAAAATTATTTTTTAAAAATTTCCAAAAACCCATTGTTAGTCCTGGGAACAGTTACATAAGTTTCTAAGAGAAAAAGATGATATAAGCGTTTATAGCCTTTCTTTCATTTGTGAAAATAGTGAAACGAGCTTTCAACAACTCGTTGGCACTTTAAGGTAATTTTAATATTTTTTATTTTGTGTTTTTAAAAATGATCCGATCTAAAAATGCTTCTATATATTAAAAATATAAGCAACGTCACAAATAGTACGCATCTGATGAAAGAAATTATCGAGGCTCGCAAACATTTTAGAACGATATTGAACAAAATGCATTAAAAAATAAAACAAAATATCAATGCCGTATCTTTTCAAAAGCTGTGAGCTCTGGTTTGCAATAAGAAATTAACGTGTTGAAGAAGAACATTAATCATGCAGCACGTGAAAGGCCTAAGGAAAACAAATTAGAACCTTCCACAATCAACCTCAGAATGAAAAGGTTTTGATCTTTTCCTTCATAAAGATTCGAACTAGCATAACTGGCATTTTTTAATCACGTACATTCTTTAGAAATTGGCGCGATAAATAATTACGATAATCAAATCATAACACTTCTGAACCCTGACCAGATCTAAACAATGAATGAAAAAGCGGTCCCAAACGATTTGGATTGTATGTTTTCAAAAGTAGACAAACAAGGCTTGATGACCGATTACACCCAAAGAGAGTTTGCAAAAAGTGAGTAGATTAAACGTGAAATGATTTATTTGCTTCATAAACAGCTGCTTGTATTGTGATTTCTTAAGTTTAAACATGATTAGTAATCTAATTCTGCCTTTCCGAATTAGCAAACCAATTATGTTATTCTAATTATCATATTCAAGTTATAAAGAGGCTGTGGGTTTTCATTTGTTCAATTATAGAATTTAGAAATTGGGTGTTTCTGAACATTTGAGATTCCTACGTCTTATTTCATGCATTTATAAAATGAATGTAACCGAGTCTTGAAATTAAATTTATTAATTAAACTTAAAATGTTTTTATTTTATCTCATTGATGTTTCTATTCAATTCTTTAATGAGTTCTCACTTAATCTAAACTTTTTAGTAACTGTAATATTTATTGTATTTTGTGCATGCAATTTCAATTTTCATAAGGCGTTACTTTCATAAATGAAGTTTTTTTTTCTTTCAGAATAAGTGTTTAGATTCTTTTGGAAAATATAAGATGCTCACGTATTCTCTATATAAATTCAAAAAATCTATTAAAAGCTTGTTGACCATATATATTAAGCAACTTTATACTTTGTTCCCAATCATTGCCAAAGCTTTTTATAGTCTTTGTATATATGTTATTGAAAGTAGAATTTAAATACATTGTTAAAAAGCAACCTCTCCTTATTTGGAAGTTTTTATTTCTTTTTATCACTGTAAAAACACCTCAGAACGAGTGGGGGGAAAAGAAAAGGGCTTATTTACAAGAAGAAAATTAACATCATATTCTAGATATCAGAATATTCTTTCTGAACAGGAAACGTTTCGCCACTTCGTTCTGTGAAAGTTAGGTGGATTTTATTGCTCTCTCTACTTTTCTCAACAATAAGCACAATATTTATCATAGATGTATATCATTCGGTTGAATTATGTTAAGAATATCATACACCTTAAAATGTTACGGCCCATTATTGACCTATGTTCAAAGATATCTCTAATGACGTTATTTTACAGACATTCTATTAAAATTATGCTACAGATATCATGCATTTTAAAATGTTACGCGACTTGAAATGTTTAAATTCAAAGATATCTCTAATGACGTTATTTTGTAGAAATTCTATGAAAATGATGCAGAAGACATGATGCATTTTAAAATGTTACGGACCATTAATTACCTAAGTTCAAGGATATCTCTAATGACGTTATTTTGCAGAGATTCTATAAAAATTATGCTAAAGACATGATGCATTTTAAAATGTTACGGGCCATTAATGACCTAAGTTCAAAGATATCTCTGATGATGTTATGCCACAATTCTGTGAAATTATGTTAAAGGTATCAGACATCTGAAAATATTACTATCCACTAATCCTTTACTTATCGATTTATTTTATCACCAATTTTTCAACTTTATTTTCGAACCATTTTTTAAGGTTTTTTTGTAAAATAATCTTAGAGAATCCAAGGAAAAAAAATTCAATTAATCGTTATATCTTGAATTAATAACTAAATATTTTTAAATTCTTTTTTTAGCTATTATTAACTACATGCTATTTGGGTTATATTCTTTGTGATCTTTTAAATATCACCAGAAAAAAATGTTCATATTACGAAGATATAAGCCAGATTTAGATAGTACTTTTAAGTACCGTCAGTAAATAAAGGGTTAATGACCGAAATTCAAAGATGTCACTGATGACGTTATGTTGTATAGAATATATCAAGAAATAAACACTAAACTTTTCTTTAAGATCCAGAAGATAGAATTTGATAGCTTAAAAAAGATATTTTTCAATTCTGTCCCAGTAATAAATTCTAGCAATTCTAGTAATCTATTTAAGCAATTTTTATATTTATGGGCCGAAGTAAAATTTGGAATAAAGATGCTAAAATACAACAATTGAACTCAACAACTAATTTGCAGCTATTTCTATTTCTAAGATGTATTTAATGGTGGGAACAATACCAAAGTGAGTTCCTTTTGAAATAATAGGTAAGATTTAGTTAATGCAAACTAATTCTATAAAATGATCAATGTGAAATTAAATAGTTGTAATTTCAAAATCTATTTCAAGAGTGAAATGTTTTTTTATTCTACATAACTTAATTCGCTAAGAGCTGAACGTTTATATTTGTTACAATTAAAGGATTAAAATCTGTTGGCATGAATAACTTTCAATTTTTATTAATATTAACCAATTATTATAAACAATAAGCCACAAGACTGCATAGACCGAAACATATAGATCTGTCAGTGCTGCCTTATTGATAATAGCTGATGTCTCAAAAACTTTTATAACAAACTTTCTTAGAAAAATCTAATCATTTCTTATATACACTGAAGTGACAAAAGTCATGGGATAGCAATATGCAAATATACAGATGGCAGTAGTATCGCAGCGAAAAAGTATAAATGCGCAGTTCGTTTTCCAGAGCTTTCATTTGTGTTCAAGTTATTCATGTGAACAGATTTTTCGTGATTTATGGCGGCACGATGAGAATTAACAGACTTTGAACGTGGAATGTTAGTTGGAGCTAGACGCATGGGCCATTCCATTGCTGATATCGTTAGAGAATTCAACATTCCGAGATCCACAGTATCAAGAGTGTGCCGAGAGTATGAAATTTCAGGCATCACATCCCATCATTGACAGCGCAGAGGGCGACCCCCTGCACTTAACGACTGAGATCGCCGAAGTCTGTGTAGAATGGTCAATGTTAATAGACACGCAACACTTTGTCAAATAATTGCAGGAATCAATGTGGTATGTCCGAGGAACGTGTCCGATAGGTCTGTGCGGCGAAATTTGTCTTCCTTGGGCTATGACAGCCTAAAATCGACTCGAGTGCCTTTACTGACAGCACGACATCGCCTGCAGCGACTCTCCTGGGCTCGTGGGCATATCGACTGGTCCCTAGACCAGTGGAAAACCGTGGCGTGGTCAGATGAGTCACGATTTCAGTTGTTACGAGCTGATGGTAGAGTTCGATTGTGGCGCAGACCCCACGAAGCCAAACTGTCAGCAAGGCAATGTTCAAGCTGATGGTGGCTGCATAATGGTGTGGGCTGTTTTTACATAGCATGGACTCGGTCCTCTGGTGCAACTGAACCGATCATTGACTGGAAATGGTTATGTTCAGCTGCTTGCAGATCACTTGCAGCCATTCATGGACTTCACGTACCCATACAACGATGGGGTTTTTATGGATGACAATGCCCCATGTTACCGGGCCAGAACTGTTCGCGATTGGTTTGAAGAGCATTCCGGACAATTCCAGCGCATGATCTGGCCACCAAGATCGCCCGATATGAATCCCATCGAGCATTTATGGGACATCATCGAAAGGTCCGTTCGTGCCCAAACTCCTGCACTATCCACACTTATGGACGTCTATACAGCAATTATGGACGTCTATACAGACAGCATGGCTCAATATTCCTGCAGAGGACTTCCAACGACTTGTGGACTTCATGACACGTCGAGTTGTTGGACTTCGCAGGGCAAAAGGAGGACCGACACGATATTAACAGTCATTCCATGACTTTTGTCACTTCAGTGTACATATACCTTGATTCAGGAGTATAAATCTACGAAATTTTTACAAGACAAATCTATTCTACAAGAAAATGAGTCAGCGATGAATTTTATGTAAACCTTTTGGTTTTTATTAATATCAACCACAGTTATTATACAATAAGCTACAAGACTGCATAGACCGAAACATATACATTTGTCAGTGCTGGCATAATGCTAGATTATGCGAGCATTCACAGTGAATAGCTGAGGTTTCAAAAAAAAAATTTACTTCTTACTTACTTAAAAAAATCTATTTATAATATAACTTGAATCAGGAATATAAATCTACGAAATTTTTGAAATGAGTCAGCGATGAATTTTATGAATAATATTCAGTTTTTATTAATATTCACCACAGTTGTTATTAATAACTATCAACATCACTTCATAACACTTAGATATCTCAAAGCTAGTCTAATACTGAATAACCGAAGCTTCAGAAACATTTACATCAAAATTTCGAAAAATCTAGTCATTCATAATATATGCAATCTTGAATCGCGAATATAAATCTACGAAATCTTAGCAAGACAAATCTATTCTACGAGAAAATGAGTCAGTCCTGAATTTAAAATTCAAGCGACCATCAACTTAAACTTTGATGCAAACTATTGACAGGAAGTATCGAGTCCATCACTTTGAAGCGTTAATTTGTAAACAGTCCCTCTCCCTTCCTCTCTCTCCCCCCTCTGAAATGGACGCTTTTGATGGCTGTCGAAATGAGCCCGTCCTGAAGCATGATTTACCTAGCTCTGTCTACCTCTTGGTTTGTGTGCTTCTTCCTCTCCTCTTCCCCTTTGAAGTTTTCACCCTATCTTTTCTCTCTCCCCCTTTATCTGTCCATCTCTCTATCCATCCTCCCTCTCTCTCTCGCCTTCGAAGTTCTTGATTTATGAAAATGCGTCTAGGTCTTTCTCGGTGAAATTGAAACCTGATTTATAGTGACAGACAAATCTGATGGTATCGTCGTAATAGTCTGCGGTTTATTATACAATACTGCGTGTGTGCGCGCTTGAGAAAGGATGGGGGGGGTGTTCGAAAGGGATGCTGAAGATGACGAGTGCGCCCCCTGGCAGCAGGGATGGTGGAGGGTCATCTTTTGGAGGGAGGAAAAGATGCGGGAGAGAAGGTTCCTCAGCAGATGGATTGGACTGTGGGTGGGAAAGGAGAGGGGGTGGGGTGGAAGGAAGAGAATAATAATAATCATACTGGAGTGGAAAAAAAATTACTGGAAGAATCGGTGGACGTGTGTATTATAAATAACGCCTCAGTTCGGGAAGTTAATTAGTTTTTATTATGGCATGGGGGGACAATAATATTCGAAAGGGGGGAGGGAAAAGTTGAAAATGCGTGAGGTTTCAAGATTGAAGGGAAATACAAAGGATGAAAAGGAGGCATTAATTTGAAAAAATATAGAAGAGATATGCTTTTTCTCTCATTTGGTTATTTACTTATTATTGTTTTTTTTAGTTTATTTATTTTCGCTTTTGTCTAAAATAATCACCTTAATATTCACAATCTTCTTGGTTTGTTGTGATACGAGTGCGAAATCATTTACCGCTTCTTCTTTTTTTCCATCGTTTTTTTGGAGGAGGAGGGTATAGTGTACAATCGTCTACATTTTAGGTTTTTCATCGCAGAAATGATTAGAATATTCGGTGGTTTTAATTTGGTTTGGGCCGTTAATTAATCAGTTTAATTTCGAGAAGAATTGGAAAAGAGAAATCTGAGAATTTAGTATTTGTGTGCCTTGCTTCTATTTATGTTTGTAATGAAAAAAAAAATTAAAAGCACTCTAAACGTAGAAATAATTTTTCTAAAGTATTGAAGAGGAGAAAATACCTGTTATCATTTTTTTACCAAAAGTAAATATTTTTTATTAATTAATTTTTAAAAGATAAAATATTTTTTGAATCTCAAATCTGGAGGTAAAAAATATTCATAGCAAAATAATAAGACAAATTCAACCATAAATAAGGTGATGAAAAATGTTCTTCGTTAATGTAATACCAATTGTTTTGAATGATATATTAACACTTCAAGTTTTTTTTTACTATTTTTATTTTAGGTATTTGCAAAAAAAAAAAAAAAAAAAAAAAAAAAAACAATTTTTTATTTAAAAAATGTGTTTATATATATTTTAATTATCAATTTTTAAAATAAAATTTCTCTCAAAATCATGGATGTAAGAGTAAAAACTATAAAAGCATGAATCACGAGAATCCATTATTTTTATCTTTAAAATTAATTATAAATTTTTTTTTCTGTTTTATTTTGTTTAAAAGATATATTTCAATAATTAATGCCGAGGCTATAAGGGAAACGTTTTAATTTATCATCAATTTTCTATGAATTGAATTTGTAATCCTATATAGAATGCATTAATTTTTGTTTATAATTTCATTTAGATTGAAAAGAATAACAATTTTGCTGTTTAAAATTATGCAGGAATAATCTATTTTTCCAACACACAAAAAAAATTTAAATAATGTCTTTTTCGTGTTTATTTATTTGATTGAATTTTTTTCCACATTTAGTGTAACTTTAACAAAAGTAAAAAATTGAAAATAAAAGCAAATGAAGACCAGAGCCCAAAAAGAGCAATTATTTATTTCTTAAAACAGTTAATTAAAAGCGAACATATTCTGATGAAAATTTAACAAATCAACAGGTTTAATAAAACCAGCCTCTCATTTAAATCCAAAATCATCATCATGAGCTTAAATAGTCCATTGCATACTTTCGTTTTCAAAGAAAAGCAATACAGAGCCGTATTATTGAAGATTCCTACAAATCTTCGGATTAACCAATGATACTCAAAATAATGCCAACCTAATCTTACATTTGTGAGACGATATCTTTTAAAAATCTACATTCTTTAGTATTGAGACGGATAAGATCTTATCAATCAATTAGGAAACAACACTGTTTTCCCTGACATGGATCATTGTAAGAATCCAAACAAAGAGTGGAGATTAAGAATTCAGTTGGATGATTTATGCGATCTCACTTGAAAAGATTGTTCTTTTAAGTAATTAAGGAAAATTGGGAGGAAGGCATCTTTTGATTTTTCGCTTTGTAAAGACCGACAGACTACTGAGGAGAATGACTTAACAGATTGGGTCTAATTACCTCAACTTGCTGAATGTAGCTAAATTCTGAAAATGCTTATTCGTTATTTTGTGTTAAATATCCTGTTGAATGAAACATCCAGTTATTTCTCTCTCTTAGAGATTCAAATTGTATTCGACATTTTTCAACATTTTTGCGTATCAAACGATTAAACCATTGCATAATGGTATTTTTGCTTAGAGAATGGAATAAAAGAATTTGAATTTATATGAGACATATCTTTTAAATCCTTGGTAGCTAGCTGTTAATCAAGATTTGTGAAGAATACATTTTATAGGCAGAATAAGTGGAGAATGTTACATGAATATAAATATCTGAAAGAGGTCATTAATTTTAAAACAACTGAAATATTAAAAAGGAACTTAACGTCAAAAGCCGAAAAATAGAGAAAGGCTTTTTAAAAGTTGTTTCTACGAAGCCATCCTGCTGCATTTGGTATTGTAGCGGATTCAAGTTAATTAATATATTCATAAAAACTAATGCAATATATGAAAGAAAATTAAAACTTTTACTTTACATAGTATCTCAGACAAAAAAAATAACACATGAAGATAATTATTTGACAAACGTACCATATTTCATATAAAATTATGAACACAATAAAAAATTAACACGTAGAGTAACATATTATTCAATTCCTACAATTAGGACACACTTTACCTATAGATATATACATATGTATCTTTTTCAAATTTTCAGTTGCTAATAAAATACATTTTATTCATTCACTTAAGTTAAAGTAAATTTTTTAAAACTTGTAGTGGATGACATTTGGTGTTAAAATAGATTCTTCAAATATTAATTCATTAATTTTTTATTAAATAATTAAAAAATAACTATATAGCTCAAAATCTTCATTCCCCCTCTGCCAAATAAGAAACGAATTCAGTTTATTCCCCCCCCACACACACACTAATGATGTTAGGCTTAGCATGTTTTCGGCCGATTATTTCAAATGATTCTGTTCATTTGCTTAATAATTGATGCATTTAAAATTAAACATTGTAAATTAATCGATTTTTCCAATTCATTATGAAGTACTTACGAATTAAAATACACAGAATATAGAAAATTAGAAATTCTTAATCTGTATTCCTTTACCCCAGCTGATGTAGAAAATTCACGCATTTTGCATTGCCACAATTAGCTTTGCATTCTCAATTGGTGTTGAAAATTCAATGTTAATATAATATTTTGATCAATTATTTATAATAAGTGCAATTATTATTCTATGATAGCCTAGTTAGTAGGACGCTGGATTCGCATCCATTGGGCTGCTAGTTCGAATCCACCAGCCGAAGACTTTGTGTATGCGCACGTGCTTCTGCATGTGTTTAGTGGGTGCTAAATCTGTCGTGGTTACATATCACATTTTGTCTAGTAAGATGGGTCTTTCTGAAGACCTTATTTATTTTCTAATAAAGGTTTTCATGTATTATCAATCGACCGGGTAGTCTGATTGGTAGAGCGTTGGACTCATATTCCTTAGGTTGGGAGATCGAACCTCGCCAGCCGAAGACTCTGAGTGTGTGGTGGCTGGCGCTCATTAAATCTGTCTTGGTCACGAAGTCCTTCATATTGAAAATAATACCACTGGAGGGTACTGGGTTAGAGGTGATTGTTCTCTGTTCCAGATCTAAATTACTATCAGTGGATGAATGAATGAAATACAAGAATGTAGTTCACCCCATTAAAAAGATTAGTCACGTGTGTGAGCTAGAAGTCAGACTTCTGTCTTCAGGTGCTCAGAGGTCTATACTCTCAGAAGCTACTGAACCCCTGCTTCTGTTGTGAAGCGGAACAAGATAACAGAAATTGTAATTATTTAATAAAAAAGTAACTGAAACAAAAAAATTGTTGACCTTAGTAGGAAATGAATTAATTTTTTATATATAGGGGTTTTTTTGTATTCTTTATTATAGCGATATTATTATTTATTACTTATATGCAGCGCTTAGAAATCCGGAGAAATTTTTCTTAACAAGGGCATTTCATTGCAATAGCAATAAAAGTTTTTATGTAGCCTAAGAAGTATTTTTTAATCATTCATTGTGGTGCTATTTTTATTGGTTGTTCACATACAAAGCTCGGGTATGGTGAAAATGGTTTTGCAATAAAATGACTTATTATTTTTATACAACGCGAAAACATATTATTTAAGTTCTAAAAATATAATTTTATTCAAATAATATAATTTAAAGTTATATTAACCGAATTTATTTATTTCAACCTTATGACAGTAGTCCCTAAATCTTTAAGCAATAATTAAACACACATTTCTTAATACCTAACATTAGATGTTTAAATGGTTTTGATAACGAATGTTAGAAATGAGGAAAACATGGGAAAATATTTATCTTATTTTGCGTATTAATAATAAATGCCGGTTATTGTATTTTAATAATAAATGTGCAATTGTATTAGTGTATTAGTAATAAATGTGTGTTATTATAATTGTATTACTTTTTTGAAATTATTATCTACCTGAACTTGCAATTCATTTCCACAATACTCTTTTTGCATTTACAGGATCAAAATAGAAGCCATACAAAGTTATAAATGCATAATAGTAGTATATAAGAACAAAGATGGAATTTTAAAATTATGAAAAATTCAATTTACAATCAAGCCATGATCAAAACCTTTAAACTGGAACATAAGCAAGAAAAAGAAACATATATTAATAAAGCTAAATATAATGGAATATTTCTTTCATTTATTAAACTTCCACTAAACTAAATTTAAATTTACTAAATTTAAATAAAAAAAATCTTTGAAATGGATGATCATTTATAAATATTTTTGTTTATAGCAATGATCTTTGAAATAAAAAAGATGGCGCTATGAAAGTTTAACCACCCCAATATCATCATAGTCGACCCCTATGCAAACTACAGTCCACTTCAGGCGCTTCTAAGAAACATTTTTCGTACAGTTCAATACGAGTTTGCCCAGAAGGGCAAAACAGAATCGCAATTTCTGATACCACGCATATTCCCAACCCAATTTCCAGAATCAGCTTCAACCATCTGCACCTCTAGAAATAGATAGTTTTCCAGCAATACCCGGGGTCAAATGTTTAGCAGCTTATTATAAGCATCGGCCTTTGAAAAACGTCACGCCTTTGTGTTTTGTGCGTTTTCCAATTGATGGAGACGCCTCTGCCCAAGCTAGGAACCATAAATCTCCGCTGAGAGTACGCCCAGTGCTAAACGCTTTCCTTGCTTTTTCGGGAAAGACATCACAGGCGCAGAAGAATAATTAGAACTATTGAATTCAAGCCAGGTACAGGACTCACCTCGGTGAATGATGGCTGTTTCGTGTGATTTACGTGGAGGTGATTTACTTTACAGAAAAGAATACTTTCACGTGTGCAGTATGAGAATAAAAAAAATTGATAGACTGATCTTAGTCATTTTTTTTTCTCCGTCTCTTTCTGTAATGGGCAAAGGCTTTAATGATGACTTCAGCTTTATGTCCCGACTTTGATAAAGGATTTAATATTTTTTTGTTTGTTTGTTTGTTTTGATAATAAATGAAGTTTAGTATTAAAACCCATTTATTTTTCGCAAGACATGAAGAAATTTATTTATCTTAATTGTTATTCATGAATTCATATTTTTAAAGTTATAATTAAGGGCTGGTTCCAGAACCTGACTAAGGCAGGGGCATACGGGGCAGTTGCCCACATAATTGAGGGCCCCCAAATTGAATAGAAATTTCATTTTACTTTTCTTTATTTAATAAATATTTATCAATACTAAAGTACTGAAGCAAAGGGGCCCCCCCAGAGAAATTTTTACCAAGGGTCCCAATTATCCTAAGTCGGGCCCTGGCTAGTTCCAATAGTGTTGAAATCGAAGATTGTTTTGGTTTAACCACTTAACCGGTTTGTCCGTACGCCGTACGTGCATCGATTTATCGAATTTTGATAAATGTAAACAAAAAATAAATCATTCATAACAATTATAATTCAATAGTGAAATGACTTCGAATGCATAGATAAGCCAAGTATTCCATGGATTTCCCTTTGAATCAAAATAAGAAAATATTCCCAAAATAGAAGGTGTCATCTTATTAGAAAGCAAGGAAAATAAACCAGTTAAGGGATTAATTCCTGGACAAATTCTACGAATTTATAAAAAAGGAAGACGAGCAGCGTTTAAATCACGTGATTATGTGATTAAATAATTCCTTTAAGTAACTATTCAGCATTCACCTTATTAGTCTTGTGAAAATAAATTTGCTGCTCATGCAATTCAATAACAAAGAAATTGTGCTTTTAAACTTATGATTGAATAATTACGATAGACTTGCCAAATGTTGAAGGAAATTCTGCTTTTAGAGAAATTATATCCTGCTAAAGTAGGTAATTATGTTAAAAAGTCGATTTCTTTTTGTGGCACTGAAGCTTTTAAAATTATATAATATTCTTAATACTTGAACAGGTATCTTTATAAAACCGTTAGAATTTTTCATTTCCAATTCTATATTTTGGGAAGTTTTTATAGTCACATTTACGTACGTTTTAATGATGTGGTCTGCTGTATATAATATCTAAAAATATATTTCTAGCACTCAAGAATAATAATCACAAAACACAGAATAATATTTATAAACGAACACGAAAAAGAGAATGCAAAGATACATCGTTCTACGGTGCATCTCTAATCTTACCTTACAAAATCTAAATATTTGAGTGTGATAGAAACGTATCCAAGTTCTAGAATAATTACTTATGTTCCAGACTCCATGGCAGACACACCTGGGAAAAAGGTGTCTCTCCAATGGCACTGTAAAGATGTGATGGATTAACATATGCCAACCTCCACGGGGGATTACATTATCTTTGGCCGGCAGATGGCACGGTAGCCGAGTGGAACTATGGGAAAAAATTAGCTATAAAGCAGTGAGTCGGTAGACGCGGAAGCAGTAATTGTTTAAGTCGACAGGATGATTTGACTGTTTAGTTATGAACTCTATTTTCCACTAATATTTGTTGTGTAGTGTATTTGTTTTGTGCGGTGTTCTGCTGTTCTGAGATGTGATATTCTAGAGAAAAATTAAAAGATATGCAAAACTTGTGATTCATCCTTTCGGTTTCAGTACAGCACTGCTGTTTTACATCTTTATATACTATTTTTTCAGACGTAGAATATGGGAGATATTTTATTGAAAAGAAAATTTCATAAATTAAAATATAACGCATATTTTTGTTCAAATTTAGTATAATATCACAATAAGTTTTGCAATCCCTGAATTAGAGAATAAGTAATCCGTTCATTTAGATATACTTTAAGATAGTTTTAAAGTTTCAAAAAATGAAAAAAAAAAAAACTTTAGTGTCATTTATCACGAAGAAATGTATAAGAATACAGCTTATTTTTTAGTTACGAAACTAGATAATATAAACCTGAAACAATTCTCTACATTTTAAGTGAATTATTTCATAAACCTCTAAAAGACTTTTACTCCATACCTCTTTTTGATACACACACACACCAAAAAAATACACGTTTTTTTTAAATTTATAAAAAAAATCGGCACTTAACTGGTATATTTTGGTACTTTAGATGTTCTTTAAAAATTTTTAAGGCAAATATTCAAAAATATAACAGTATTCAAACTTTTTTTTTTTCAAAAAATTCATCACACGCAGTATCATACGCAATCATCATACGAGTTACATATCCTCCAAATAAATTTTTAAATGCTAATTATAAAGCATAGTTTAAAAGTTATTGTATATTGTTACGTTTTTATGCTTAGAGGTTTCGGATTGAATGGACTTTATTTGAGGACAGCACAAACAAATTTATTTACAGCTAATTACAGTTATGTACAGGATAATTGATAGAGTAACAATTTCAGATAAACACAATCCAGCAATATTCAGGCACTCACAGCGTAAATGCAAGTCTTACGCACAATAAACACAGTTTGAAAAACAGCTATAGTAAAGCACAGCAGCAGTAAATCACAGCGAGCTCAATAACACAGTGTTAGCAGCAAACGCAAACACAGCTCACTAATCCTTTAGCCCAGCGAGACGCTTTTTATTTCAGAGCAAACTCTCAACTAACTAACTCACTCGCTAATGGTTGGATTATTGGGGCTCCTAGCCCCGGCAGGGGCTTATCCCCAGTCATGATGAAATGCTTCCACGTTGCTTTCAGCTACATACGTGACCGTCTGCGAAGTGGACTGGAAAAGTTCTGCAGGCCCTTAAGTAGTAGTTGTTGAGGAGTAGGGGTGGGTGAGTTGGCGAGAGTCAGGACAGGTTTTGATTGGCTATTTAGGGGTGGTGGGTGATCTCAACTAACTAACTCACTCCGGCTACTCGTCCTTATATAGCCAAAGAAGCGCGTGCACTGAATCTCGTGAAAATTCTCAAAACAACGCGCACAATCTAGCGGCTACTAGATTATTCCTTTAGCCAAACCAATCAAGCTGGCGCGAGACTCCTCGCCAAACGTCGCCATCTTTGGCGAGTTTACGTGCCTTTTCGCCCGTTTGTAACAATATATATATAGTTGCAAATGTCATAATTTTTAAGACAAGATAAAAGTGTGCATATAAATTTTCAAAAGTAAAATACATTTTTTTTACTAAAATATCAAACGATGCATTCTGTTAATATGAAACTGACGAATCATAAGAATGTCGTTGAAATGGAAAAGGGGAATGCAGGTTTCAACGCTAGCTGTAAAAATCACAGATTTGATTAAAAAATAAAAAATAAACTATGCAAACATAGATTTAGTTTTTGCATTATATGCATATCTTAATTCATAATAAATTTGAAGTCCCAGATTATTATTTTGAGAATAAAAAATTATCTTTATTCCGTTTATCCAAAAATATGGAGCAAAAAGAAGCAATCATTAAAATTTGGGTTTCTGGTTTATGCCCAGCGTAATTAATTTTAGCATAATATTTCTTTGATTATTTAGATGTGTGAATAAAAAATTATGTCGACATAAGGAGAAAAGTTTATTTGTTGCAGAAATAAAACAACAGATTATGTGATTAACATCTTCATTTATTAAAAAAAATCATGAATTTCAATCTAATCAATGCATAAATAGTGTAAATAGACAACTCTGTAGTTATCCTGATTCTTTAAAGACAGAATGGTTTTCGGTAACAATTATATCTAATATTATTTATTCCGATTTCTTTTTCCATTAAAAAAAGGTTAAAAATAACGATAAAATTGTTAATTTTGAGTAAAGAAAATAAAACAATTTTTATATTAATATAAACAATTTTTATATTTCCTCATGAATTAGTCACAATATTATTCCTTAGACTAAGAGCTTTAAAAAAACAGTTGGTATAACATAATCTTTCCTAACTGACTATCTCCAAATAACAACTAATACTTTTGAAAGTAAAAATTTGGTGTTCAAAATTTAGACCAATGACAAAAAAAAAGTAATTTGATGAGGTGGTGAAGATGCGGGACATATTTAAACATATATAAAACAATTCTGTTCTCATCACTCCCGTTGGCGACCAATGACAAAAAAAGGTAATTTGATGAGGTGGTGAAGATGAGGGATATACTTAAGTATATATAAAACAATTCTGTTCTCATCACTCTCATTGGTGACCAATGACCCCAAAAAAAGTAATTTGATGAGGTGGTGAAGATGAGGTACATATTTAAACATATATAAAACAATTCTGTTCTCATCACTCTCGTTGGCTACCAATGACAAAAAAAAAGTAATTTGTTGAAGTGGTGAAGATGCGGGACATATTTAAACATATATAAAACAATTCTATTCTGTTCACTTTCGTTGGCGACCAATGACCAAAAAAAGTAATTTGATGAGATGGTGAAGATGAGGGACACATTTAAATATATATAAAACAATTCTGCTCTCATCACTCTCGTTGGCGACCAATGACCAAAAAGAAAATGTAAATGGATGAGGTGGTGAAGAAGAGGGACATATTTAAACATATACAAAACAATTCTGTTTTTATCACTCTTGTTGGCGAATAAGTATTCGAACATTAGTTAAAAAATAAACATATGAAAAAAAAAGGCAAACAACATGCATGCCAAGAAAATTGCGTGGAAGAAAGCAGGCAAAAGATTGCAGGTCTTGAAAAAATTTGCTGAGCAATTTTCTTTTGATATAGTATGATGATATAAAATGAGTTTGAAGATTTTTAAAATTCTAAAGGACTTGTTATAGACAGTCAGGTATTTGAACTTATAAGTCATCACTCTAAAAAAGGCATTATTTTCAACGTAATATATTCAGTAATTTTAAAATGGTACTTAACTTTGTATTTCAGAAATTATAAAATTATATATTTTTATTTTCTTTAAAAATAATTTGCGTAATTTTCGATATTATTAATTTAAATGTGTCCCTGAGAAGGAAATACAGAACCAATGACTCCACTTTTTACAAACGTCATTAAAAAATATGACAGGCAAATTTTTGAAGCATGCATTATGTCTTCGAGAAAAATTCCTTTTTCTATTTTGGCGAATGCCTTAGGCAGATAAGAGAAATTTTATTTTTATCAAGCAACACAGTAAATTTATTTTATAAAAATAACATAAATATAGTATGGAGTAAACGTCTGACAAATCAGTGATATTTTTACAATGAAGAAAATCAGTAATTTACAGCTGAATATGTTAAATTGACTTAATTAATAAAAATAGGGCAAATTACAATTGTTATATTTGATTTATTCAGAACTAAATTATGAAAATTATGACATGTCCAAAATTTTCTTTGCCTCTCTCTATATATGAAGAATCTGTATAATTTTTTTTGTGAATTTAATCTTATTTATTTGTTGATATCTCTGTGAAGTTCAATGCATTTCAGACTCATTATCAGAACCTGACTAAAGCAGGGGCATACGGGGCAGTTGCCCAGAGCCCCTACATCAGAGGGGGGGGGGGAACCAAATTAAATAGAAAGTTTATTTTACCTTTCTTTCTTTAACTTTTTTTTTTCGATTCTTCATTACTGAAGTAGTTAAACAAAAGGGGGGGAGCCCAAAGAAGATTTTGCTTTGGACAACAATCAGCCTAAATCGGGCCCTGCTCATTATAACAATTAAAAAGCCGAAACTCAATGAAAAACAGTTTGATATATTGATTATAAGCGAAGTTTAATAAATTGATACATAAATATTAATATTTCTGAAAAACTGATTGTAAAATCTTTAAAGGGTTGTGATGACAAAAGTTATGGAATATCTCTTAATAAAAAGTCAGACTTCCTGTATCTCAGCGAAGCACAGATTCTCGACATGGCATGAACTCAAAAAGTTATTGGGAGTCACCTGTAGAAATATTTATTCTTACAACCTCTATAGATGGATATGATTTCCTGACTTATCTATTATATCCTATAAATGTTAGAGGGGATTTGGATTGAGCGATCAGATCATTCGCTCGAATTATACAGACAGTTTTTAAAACTAATCGCGAACAATTGTGGTCCAACGATATCGAACATTATCCTCTCTAAAAATGCTATTGTTGTTTGAGTATTTGAAGTCCATTAAGAGCTTCAAGTGACTCCAAATACTTCGAAATTACCATTTTCAGTAAATGATTGGTTCAGTTTGTCAAGAGAACCAGACCATTCTATGCATAAAACATTCCATAAGATTATAGAGCAACCACCAGCTTGTACAATACCTCTTAATAACATGGCTTCTATAAATCTAATTCATATTCGGACTTTACCATTTGCTCTTATCACCTGAAATCGTGGCTCATCTGACATATCCATGGTTTTATAGTCGTAAAGCAGATGCGGATTGCTCTAGGCCCGAACTCGCAATCTGAGGGTTAGTAGTAAGTAATATATCCTTCAGACCAACAGTGACGGTCCGAAGGATGTTATCTGGCTTATAAAGTAATTCACCCAATACTCTCCCACAAGTGAGTTGGCGGTTAGAAGAACGATACAATTGCGCCAAGCTTGTGGCAAGCGTGTGTGTGAGAGATTTGGTGGTATTGAGGGCTGTCATAGTTAATGCGCCAGAGGACTTTTGGTGCCAGTAGAGGGCACCAAAACCGCTGTACGATGGTTGCTTATTCAAGGTCGCTGATATTATCCAGATCACCATTAACGCAGAGGCGGATTGCTCTAGGTATAAACTCGCAATCTGAGGGTTTGTAGCTGAGTAATATATACGTTAGACCAAAAATGACACTTCGGTCCGAAGGATGTTATCTGTCTTATAAAAAATTCACCACAGTCATCTTGAATCCAACCGATGTGGCCAAGAGCCCAAGAGAGACGTTGCAGGTGTTGCTGCGCTGATAGTAAAAGCATTTGAGCTGGGAAAAGTAAATTTGAACATGTTCTTGTACGCACCACACTGATCTGTGTGGTTATTTCACGCAGTGTTGGATATCTGATTATTTTGCGCAGATTTTACTGGTCTCGAGCGCCACTACGCTGTCGATAGTGAGTTAAATCTGACCAAAATTTGATTGTCTGTGTCTGTACATTCGCGCACAGGTAAGCACGATAATTAAAAAGCTAATCAATTTATATAAAAGAAATTTTGAATGCTTTTCTTTTATTAAAATTGCAATTCTATGTAAAATTGGGATGTCAATTGGTCGAAAATCAAAACTTATCAATGTCACATAATTGGATTTACCCACTATAATACTAAACTTGAAAACGTCCAGGGACTCTGGTAATAAAAATCTGAACTCGCGTGGTGTCTATATTCTTCCAAGAAGGTAAATAATATAATTGTTAGAAAATAGGTCATAAATTTTAGCTAAGATTATTTTCGAGTTTCTTTTTAGTTTTTTTAAAAGAATTTTATTTTCGAGTTGTTTTTTAGTTTTTTAAAAAGAATTTTCAATAATTAATAAACCAAATCGCATTTTGTAATATGGAGCATTTTTTTTTATTCCCAAACATTGATAAACAGGGACCATGCAAATACATGAATATATTGGATGCAGTCTAAATTTGTTTTTTTATTCAACCCATAAATTGAGAGGAGACTCACTTATTTTATTCATAAACCCAATATAAGCAGCGATTCCCTAAAACAATGGAGCGAAAATTTCGACTCCCATGAGACTCCAACAACAACTTTGTGATAAGATATGAATCGTCAAGATGAGTCACTCAACATTTCAGAGAAATATGCTGACTGTCTACTAACACAATTGCCATCTTGATTAATTCGTAACGTGTCACACCACTGATAAAAATCCTTTCCTTATAATCATTCTTCCTGCCTCTGCCCGAAGCAGGTGTGAGGAGCCGTTGCTGAGATAGGGAAACACAAAGCGTCAACCGAAGCTGAGGCGTCAAGTTAGCAATCAGTCACGAAAATTTGAAAGCGGGAACTCGTTAAACAGTTAAAGTACGTGTGGGAAAAGTGCAACGTCTTTTATTGGAAGGTATCCTGATGGGAAGTCAAAAATCATTCAACCACTCAGGTGATAATATTTGAGCTCAAAGGGTTAAACCCTTTTCTTTGACATATAGCCCTGAAAAGAGAGGGAGAGGATATATAACTCAACACCAACACATGTGGCCAGCAGTGGAAGAGGTTTCTGCAAAACGTTCTTGTAATTAAAAATACTATCTCGAGGATTCCTTGCATAGCATATGTAATCATTACAAATTTTTAACTTTTGGCTTCCATTTACGAAATAATTTATGCCATCCTTGGCGAGTTATTTGGATTCCAATCCCTGGCGCGCAGTTAATGATATTCGAAGATCGAATTTCTCCTCCAAATGTGTTTTTTACACCCAATCAAAACACAAATATTACCCAGAACTCTATTTGCACTCTCAAAATCTCATATCAAATTTGAATGAATTTTTAATTTTTGGCTTACATTTACGAAGTAATTCATTCCATTCTTGGCGAGTTATTTGGAAGCCAATCCCTGTCGCGCAGTTAATAATATTCGAAGATCGAATTTCTCCTCCAAATGTGTTTTTTACACCCGATTAAAACAAAAATATTACCCAAAACTTTATTTGTAGTCACAAAATCTCACATCAAATGTAAACAAATTTTTAACTTTTGGCTTCCATTTACGAAATAATTCATGCCAATCCCTGGCGCGCAGTTAATAATCGAAGATCGAATTTTATTTCCAAATGTGTTTTATACACCTGATTAAAACAAAAATATTACCCAAAACTCTATTTGCAGTCACAAAATCTCACATCAAATTTGAACGAATTTTTAACTTTTGGCTTGCATTTATGAAATAATTCATTCGATTCTTGGCGAGTTATTTGGCCGCCAATCCCTGGCGTGCAGTTAACAATATTGGAAGATCGAATTTTTGTTCCAAATGTGTTTTATACACCGGATTAAAACAAAAAATTACCGAAAATCTATTTCTATTCACAAAATATATCGAAACTGATAGATTTAAATAAATTGTTGAATTATAACATTGGCATGTTCTTGAAAGTACACACCGATAGACAATCAAAGCCTGATTGGATTTGGCTTATAATTTGATAGGTGCTCAGAATATAGATAATTCTGCGCCCCAAATTTTATCCATCTAGATCACTTTGATTTGTAATTATTTTGTTTATTATATTTGAAGAACCGGACAGACAGGCTTCCTCTGAACAAATTTCGCTCAAAATTTGATACAAGTAAACAAAATTAGAGCAAAATCCGTATAAAAACTTTAATCGGCATAGATCAAAGAGTTTTTGAATTATCTTTCCCTCAGACAAGCAGACTAAATGATATTTTTTGAACTTAGATATGTTAAAAACGTGGAGATTCGTCAAAATCTCCTGTTCAATTTTTTTGAACGATTACTATTGTTTCTCTACACTATGTATGTGAGAAAGTAAAGAAGAGATCAGAAATATTTAAAATCTTTCCATTTGAGATCCTTAATTAAAAAGCGATGCTTTATTTAAGTATCCTTTTAAATAATTTTACGTTTTTATACTTTTTCCCCATCTCGTATGCCTCTTTCGATATATATATTTTTCAGTTTCTAAATTATCAGTTATTACTTTGTTCTTTCAGTTGTATCTTTTTTTTCCTTGTATGTAAATTGTAGAAAGAGGGGAAAAATCAACTTTGAGAGCGTTATGATTTTCTATGTCTTAATTTCGAAAAGCATAATTTATGGAATTGTTTGCCTATGGACATAACAAAGACTACCCCCCTCCTTCCACAAAGGAAATCAAAGGGATTTGGGGATGTCTGTCTGTTAATTTGTCAGTCCTACCATGTAATTAAAAAAAAAGAAATTTTAAGATTATCATTTATGTTACGCCTCTGCGTGAGGAGTAGAATGGAATGAAAGACACAAATTTTTAAAATTACTATATAGCTGAAAATGAGAAAAGATGTACTAATATAAAGATATAATTCTTAAAAATAATAAATTAAAGAATATTTTAACATCAACGTTTTAAAATTCAAAGAATTTGGAATAAAAAAAGAAGTAAAATTTAAAATTCAACAAAAATTCATTAATAGTGACGAGGGAAGATTTAAACTTAACTGGTGAAATTGTGATTACAATCAATATATATTTTTTGTGTACTTAATGTTACTACTATACGTAAGAACAGATTCAGTTATTATCTAATTATTCACTAACATTAGTTTAGAAAGTGGTCAAAAGCGAAGTGAAGATTTTGGGGGTGATTAATCGCTAGAATACAATTATTCATGAGTTTAAGTAAGCCGAATGTGCAATGTGGACGTCTTTCTTCAAAACATTTGAAATCAAAATATGACGTAGAGCTACAATTGTAATTACAAAAATACCGTTCTCAATTGCAATATTTAAAACATTGCGATTTTCATAACGAATACCGTTCCCAATTCAAAAAGTATCTTCATTTTAGGTTAAATCAGGGAACCAAATTATATTTATTTAGCTCTTCTCTTTTTATAATTTTCTCGTTAGCTTCATTTCGGAGAGAAGAACAGAAACTTCTTATGAATGGAATTCACTGAAAATTTGAAATTTTGGTATTAATCCCACATACCAAAATGCATTCAAACTCAATATCATTTAATACAAAGTGTTTTGGAACTCTTAAGACTAGTTCCAACGACCAGTCGGATCTTCAGGTGGGCCACGCGTTCCACCGTTTTACCCCTCTTGCGATTTTTTGGGGTCTTTTGATGCCCGTGGACGCGAGTTTCCCCAATTTGTCAGTAAATTGTCCAGACATCAAAAGACCCCAAGAAACCACAAGAGGGGTAAAACGGTGGAACGCGTGGCCCACCTGAAGATCCGACTGGTCGTTGGAACTAGACAGACAAACAGGCAGGCATCATTCCAGAAATATATTTTTTCATTCGTCCCTGAGTTTGAAAGTGCAGATTTCGAGTTCCGAATTTTTGAAAATTGCGATATCTTCTCTTTCTATACAAAAAGAAAAAAAAAGAGTAGAAAACACTATGGAGACAAACGAAAAAAAAACAAACACATGTATTATTATCATATGTTGATTTTCCTAAACAAAGATTCGAATTTTATTTCATTTTTTCAGGTAATATAACAGCAGTTCATCTGAAGATATTTTTCTGATACTAAACATCAAGTTCTAGCAAATTTTTAAAAAGTATGTTCGTTCTACTTTGGTTTTAAAAATTATTTCTTGATCCCACCGTTGATGAAAAAGTTTTTTTATTAGTACAATGAATTTTGATATTAATCATCTAAAATTATAATAATTCAAAATAAAAGCTCAAATTTCAACGTAACTCATAAGAATCGGCGAGGGGAGATTTAAACTGATGTATCAAAATGAATCCTAAATAATTAAGAATGCAAAGCGGCTGATGTAGCCATTCAGAATGACTCACTTCATAAAAAATATCTTCAATATCATATTCAGGAAATAAAGAAACGAATTCCTGCGTATGATAAATAACAAAAACCTGCCAGGATGACAAGAAATTTAAATGATTAGGCACGTACTATCTATGATAACAAAGCCAGTCAAACTTACTTGTTTGCCCACCCCTTAAGTAGATAAAAGTTCGGCACCACACCCCGGAGGTGCATTCTTAGTCATCATGCTGCAGAAGGGAGGACACACGAAAAAACCGTGATTCCTGTTTTCAAAACAGAGCAAAGAAAAGAAATCGTCTGGGAGGGGAGAGGTAGAACTCATCTTCGGCTGCCGATGATCAGGTGAGCATCTGTTTAAAGTGATGGATTCGCGCCATGATGTATCGTCTTTTTGTTGTCTCTGCGCGATCCGCCTCTTCGAACACGCATCGGTAACGGATACTGCACGGATGCAACCGAAGGAGGGGAACGGCGGATCATTAAATTTATTTATTTATAGGTTGGAACGGAAACCAAAAGATTTTGTTAAAAGAAAGAAAGAAATTCCATCATTTTTTGAATGTAATTCTGGCACTTATAAATAAATAAAACAGGTAGGAGGTTCCCGAAATTTCATAAAACCTTTTTTCAAAAGATTTGGCCAAAAAGCATGGTAATTTCCCGGACCGGGGGTATCCAGGAATAAATTTCACGAAATTTTTACAATTCCGTCAACGCCAAAATTTTCCAACAATTAAGGGAAATTTACTAGGGAGTTATCAATTTTCTCAATAAAAAAGAAAATTCTCTCTCTTCATCAGAAATAGTAAACGGAATCTTCATCAGAAATAGTAAACGCTGCAGATACATTCTTTTCAAGAAAATCTTATTATATTTCTTATTTTTGCAAATTCTAATTAATTAGTTAATTAATAATAAAACTCCTATTCCATTGTGCTCTGATGATCATTAACTAGCACCTTAATCTTCACTCTCCTGTGTTGTTATGAAATCACATAAATTTCTGTTCCTCTCTTTATTTTCAATATCATAATTATAAAAATATTAAAAACCTACTTTCTAATATTATATAAACAAATATATATATATATAAGAAGAACAACAAATATTAAATAGAATAATTTTAACCCTTAATTTTAAGAGAAGAGAAATTTCGATTATTATGGCACGTAACCTCCTACAAATTAAAACAATGAAAAAATTGCAAAAATAAATACTTTATTTAAAAATTATTAAAATAATACATATAAATTTAGTGAGCGCTCATACTGCTACTGCTAAAAATATAGTGTAACATAGACCAAAAGCAACCAAAGTGAATTGAAACAGAAATCGAAGTAAAAATGAAGGAGAACAAAACCGAAACGAAAATAAAGTAAAGGTAATCCAACTTGAAGACTTTCTCAAGAGTCATCCTCAGGCAGGGATTCCAAAAACAGGGAATTTTTTTCAGTAAATAGATTTGACTATAGTTCAAAAAAGAAAATCTGCTGATGACCCGAAAAATTCCACAATACAAAGTCTAAGAGAAGCATCAAATTGACTGAAATACAGAGAAAAACCACCAAAAAAACTTAATAACAACACCAAGTAAAAAATCAACAAACGCTAAAAAACGAACAAATAATAGAAATAGGAAATCCAAACACATACCATTTTGGTGTATATATATAAAAATAAAGCTATTTGTGGGTTCTTTTTCCCTCATATTTATATTCTACAAAGAGAAAAACCTAAGACCGTCAAAAGAAAGTTTCATTCCAATAGGTTCCCCGGGCAGAAGACCAATATACTGTGTAAACCAACTCCACACAATTTCACATATTATAGAACAATAATAGACATTTGCGTCAATTTTATTATAAAACTTCATTATACTAATAATTTCTCATATTAATACCTTACATAAAATATTAAACGATCAAACTCCAGAATATTATAAATATGAATTCACCATATGTATTAATATTTTGGAAATCATGCGTTAAAATACATATTATTTATAATTGGAGATTTCAGTCTAGTATTCTTGAATAATAAATGTAATGAGAGTAATGTAGGAGCAAAATTGCGCAAATTTTAAAGATGTGATTTACAATTTCTAGTATCAAATCTATTTATTAGCATGATGTTTAATTAAAGAAATTAAGGATTCTAATCCAAAGAATGTAACAACACATTCAGTAATTTTACTCCAAAATCCATATTAAATGGTAATTTTATTTCTTTATCAGGCTTATGAATAATTGTTAATGGTTTTTTTCTTCGATATTGATATTCTTCTTGAAAGTCTATTATTTAAATAATAATAATGTTCATAGAAAATATAAATTTAATGAGTAAATTCTAATTAAAAATTCTACTTCCATTTTTTACTTGTGGAATTGATATCCAGCATGAGTATCATCATAATAGAAATGAGTATAAATCAAATAACAAATGCGTTAATGCAACTGTTTTCCATAAGGATAAACCAATTTGAATAAAGTCCAATTGGAAATGTAATATGATAAATTTTTGAAAGTAAATAATTATATTAAACTCACAGCTTACCTTTGCCCTTTAATTAATCGAACAAAAAGTGAACTATTAATCTACATTGATATTTAATCTATTAAAAAAAGAATGCAGGATAAATACAAAATTATTTCTTTGTACGTCGAATGCTCTTCATTAACTTTTTAAAATTTGAGACCATCTCATTCATGCCACCTTCCTTTTTAAAAGTGAAGGATATCATCGCTTAGTAGGCGTCAAAGAGAACATTAGTATCCGCCTAAAAATGGGCGTATTTAGACTAAACTGACCGTAAAAGAGATCCGCCCTTTTGATTCACTTGAATGGTGCTACTAATTTGCAAGAAAAGTTTTGTTACCGCATATATCTTGCTAGTTACAAGCAAAATATTCGAACAAATAAGGTAGTGGGAAAATAGACATTCTTTATTGATACTAGTCGCCTTAGCTGATCAGCTCTTTCACCCGAAATACAGGGTGTCCTAAAATGTTCCCATACTGATTCTTTGTGAATTTATTTTACAGAAACTATAGGTTAAAAAAGAATTATTTTTATGCCAATGATAAAAGGCACTTTTAACATAACTAAGGAAAAAATACTGAACTTGAATTTATAATAAATGTTCAAAATGTCCACCCCTTTCTTGGAGACAAAGCTGAAGTCGTTTGCGCATGTTTTTCGAAACGCGTTTTAACACGCTAGGAGCGATTTCTTGTATCCTTTGGGTAATTGCGATTTTCAAATCATCTATTGTTTGAGGATCACCTTCATAAATTTTGTCCTTTAAATATCCCCACAGAAAAAAGTCCGGAATGGTTAGATCAGGGGATCGAGGTGGCCAAAGATTTTTTGAGATAAGTCGATCACCGAAAAAAGCTTCAACCATGTCCATGGTTTCATTACTCGTATGGCAAAATTTAATATACTTGAAAAAAAAATCATGGAAAAAGATTTTTTAAATTTGCAGTACGGGAACTTTTTGGACACCCTGTATATTTAATGTGTATATATAACTTCATGCTAATGATATCATTAAATTGTCAAACAGTAATAATATTGTATAATTTAATTTTTTGTTACATATGTGCTTTCATTTTGAATATGATCTTTTTTTATATGGAGAGATACCGGTCCTTTGACATTAAAACGCAAATATCCGGTTCATCAGTCGTTCAAATTTCGGGGTAATGTGACTTGACTTTTTTTTTTCTTCTTGTTAACCTTACCTTTCTACTTTAATGCAATTTTAACGTTTACCTTTATCTTGTAAACTATACAGATATTAAATTGAAACTTTCTTCTTTCGCTTTCACTTAGAGAAGGAAATCAATCGATTAAATAATAGATGGGACATTCAAAATGGTTCGAATTTCTGGGTAACTGTGTATTACTGGAAACAAAGACAATTGTTGAAAATAAAGACAAAAAAAATGCAACAAACGTCAGGAAATTTGTATTGAATTTCGGCAAACTTTTAATTATTATCACTATTTAAATATTTTGAAATTTTGAAATGATGTAAAATAAATTTTTAAAGTTGTAATTTAATGGTTATTGAAGATAAATATCAAAATTCAAATTAGTTTTAAATTAATTTAATTTTTAAAAAAAAATCGTTGTGAGGTACACATTTCTATCATTTAGCGTATCTATACACCAAATTTCGAGAGTGTAAAGATTTCGCTGTTACAGAGACAACACACACACACACACACACACACATTTTATTATTAATAGAGATAACATCCAACCTTGTCGAATAGTAACGCAAAACAAAAGGAAGGAATAGTTCTCCTACAAAAATAGTGAGTTTATTTCACTTCTTAAAGTAAGATACCACAAATAAGGGCGAAAGCAAATGTATATCCCTGGTCCAATTTACCCCTTTTATGATACAGACAGACAACGCTATTCTATAGCTGGGATAATCAATCCATCAAAGCTGGGACAATCCATCCACCAGATTCTCTAAAAGCGGAGAGACTGGCTATCTTGAGTTATAATAAGAAACACATGGTTAATGGATAATAAGGAATAATATTGGAAGGACAACGCTGCTTGAAAAGTGGTAAAACTTTCCGAGGGACATATGGAAAATGTAATTTTGCTCATCTATCTTAATTTCTGAATTTGAAGCTATGTTTGATGACAACGAGGGTTATGTTGACATGGATCTTATAGACATAGAACATTGTCATTTTCCACTTCATAATTGGAATACTATCAAATTATGAAGAGAAAAGCGTTATTAGCCGAAAAAACAACAAAATAGCATTTTGGAAGTGATTTAAATGTTAAGTGGAAGTAGAGTTTCTGATTACTTCTAATTCGTATGAAATGTTATACTGATCATATAACTTGGGAATTATAATATCGGACCCAGTAAATAAGTACATAAATATTTTCTCAGCGCTATTCTTCGAGATTCTGAAAACTATGGATGCTGGTATTCCCTCTTTAATCATGTTTTCTTTTTCATTATGCAGGAAATCAAGAAAAAAAGTGAGCAATCGAATTATTCTGATATTCTCTGTTGCGTTTAAAAACATTTCCATAGAATACATCGTTAACCCCTTAACCGATTCGATCGTACGCCGTTCGTGCATCGATTTATCGAATTTTGATAGTTGTAAACAAAAAATAAATCATTCATAGCAATTATAATTCAATAGTAAAATGACTTCGAATACGTAGATAAGCCAAGTATTCCATGGCTTTCCATTTGAATCAAAATGAGAAAATATTTCCAAAATAGAAGTTGTCATCTTATTAAATAGCAAGGAAAACAAACCAGTTAAGGGTTTAACCAACAAACTATAGGAAAACATACATATAGCATCGCATTAAAAAGAATTATAATTAAATTTAATGATTCGAAGAGAAATAAAATATTTAATGACTTATTTTTCTCATTTAATGGTAGCAAATAACTGCTTAATTTATACAGAAAATCATGTTGCTATGATGATCCCCACGTACTTTGTGGTCACTTATTCAGAAATGGGAATTGCTTTCTCAGAAGAAAATACCGAAATCAACAAGTTTTTCTATGAAACAATGCGATAGCGCTCGGACTAGCAGATAACGAATCTTCTGTTTGCCGGAAGCAGTATCAACATATAAAATATCTTCTAGCAAAATGTATTTATCTCGGAAACTTGATCTATTCCTTTCAGAATTGATTAGCAGCTTTTTCTCAGAACAACTCTTAAAACTGGATTCTGAGATATACTTTGGCTTGAATGTCTTCGGCTACATAATTTGGCATATTTGTGGTCGCCAATTTTTCTCAACCGCAAATGTTGGCGTCACTAAATCTAATAAAATCGAGAATAAGTAATATAAAAGTCTATTATTGTACTGTCTTCTTTTATTAGAAATTGAATGATATCTTGACCGATATTTATTGCATCTTATTGTCATATCTTAACTCTGAAAATAGATTACTATGCATTCAATTTAATTAAAAAATTACTTAATTTTTATTTTAATTAAACAATTAAGAGCAAAGAACGTTTATTTCTTCTATTCAAGACTACAAAATATACTGAAAAATTAAATTTAGTTCAGAATTTCTAAAGCATTAAGGTATCATATCGAGAATTTAACGAAGAGGATATAAATATGAATGCATCGCCTAGATCTTAGATTTGGTCTGAATCGTTAATCGAGAAATGAGGCTGGGGAAGGGGATGAAAAGAAAAAAATAAGTTCAGGCTACCAATTACCCTCGAATAGCTCTTTAAAAATTACACTTTTTAAAGTAAATTTCAAAGATATTAGGTTCTTTATTTTTATACTCAAAATGAGTCAAAGCTGCTTCGTTTCTTTATAAGTTTGCCTCAAATTGAACTTTCAAGCTAACTTCAAAATTGTGGGTTAACTTACTGCGGAACGATGTGAATGCGATTTACGGAATCATTTTAATAAAAAAATACGACAATAAGGAAAATGTAATACTATTTTAATATCATCAATTCAATGTCTTAGCAAAAGACTATTAATCCTTATATTGCTTAACATCAAACGACAAAATGTTTTTTTATTCAGAAAGGTAACTACTGAATACATTTTACTAAAAGAGTTAAAGTTGGGATTTTTTTAAATATACAATTACAAAAACAGTTCACAATGTATTACAAACAATTGTTTCAACACGAACAATTCAGAAAACAATTACAACTAGTAATCGTTATAGAACAAGCCAAATGAAGAGAAATAGCTAAATAGCACTAAAGACAACAAAGTCTGATTTAAAAATGAATAAAACTTAGTCTAAGTAGTTTTGTATTATATGACAAGAAACAACGGAAATAGAAAATACAATGTATAAAATTCCATTCTTGCGTTCGAATACATTAAGTTCATTCGAATTTAGGAAACAAAAATGATTCTGTGATTGTGTTTTAAGATATTTGTGTTTAATTCAGGAAATCATCTTTAACTAGACCTATGGCACTATTTAACTATTATTATAATAGATGTTAATTCTTTTTTTAAAACATCGAATTTCTTTAAAGTTAATACTTTTATTTTGAAATCAAATATATTTAAAAACTATCCCTTTTTTTTATTATTGCAACTTTTTTTTTCTATATATAAGAAAATAGGTACATAAAGGAAATAAGAAAACCTTTGTCTTTAAATGTGAGTACAAATAATTAAACCTTTTCCTATGAATGAGTTTCTTTTCTATGGAATCAGTGTATTTTTACTTCCATTAAGAATATTTAAATAAATTTTAAATTTGTAAAATAATGTGCTCAACATTTCTATATTGCTCAGAACCAGTATTCCCAGCATGATAAAATTCAATCAAAATCTAAAATTCTCTGTGGATTTTTTTTTCTCGAAATAATTCAAACGTTAGTTATTTTCTACAAGGTCACATTTCGATTTCAAAATCCAAGTGTAGTAATGTTAAATTTATTAGTCTAAGTTACTTTGCTAAGTCTGCTTGGTAGAATCTCACACAACTTTTATGAAATAATTTTTTTAAAGTAGAGAATTATTGAATGCTTTTCTTTGGTTTTTCAAATAATGAATATATTTTTTAAGCAGGCCTTTTATTAAGCATAATACTAAAGCAAAACAGAGGAACTCATTTCTGTTTTATTATCCGACAATAGGCATAATATTGCCACAAATTTTAGAAATATAGAAGAGAAAATGGACATTAAGAATTTTTTTTTTGTAAACTTACTATTATTATTTGCGATTAAAAAGTAAAAACGTATTTAAACTGAGCAATTTGCAATGGCTCCAAAGGTTATTCTTCCTATTTTTTTACCCAGCTATTGTTATATTCTGTTGTTGTTGATGGCGCTTGCCATGGACAAGCTCTTTGATGTATCGGCGAATTTAAGCCGAATGAGCGTCTCTTGTTTGAAATAACGTCAACTAGGGCCTAGATTACGACTTAGCTACTCATTCATCACATTCACTTGCACAGCCCCTTTTTACAGAGAGGTACATTCATACACCTCACAGATAGAATACAGAAGAAGAACAACCATGCCCTGACCGCGACTCGAACCCACTATGCCCAAATCATGGGGAAGATTCCCTACCCCTTTGTCATCACTCTGGCATCATTATATTCTAAAATAACCGATGACCTGTTTGTCAGAAAGTTCCATGTATACACCTCCCCTTTTAAAACTGATTAACTTAAAAATGAGGGAAAGAGACCTTCGAATGACCTTGACAAAAAGAGGAGGAGATGAAACTGTCACCTGAAATATATTTTATCGAAAAGTGAGACTGGCATTTCCTTAAAAGTGCCCATTAGCTTGCCCGTTTTGTAAATAAGCCTTGTAAATAACTATTGCAGTAGTATCTAACTTGCATAAATCGTTTGCACATGTAAATCTTATCGAATGCAGTCACCAGATGGCAGCCAATAAAGGAGGATAATTTCTTATCCTTTGTATAAGTGTCGAACATTGTCATCTCAGATTGATTTGTGAAGGGTGATCCCCTTTGTTATTTCTTCCGAATGTTTACCATTTGTGGTAAAATCCTGAGTGGCTAGAAGGGAGAGGGAAGGACAGCTGATAAGTATCGATAAAAATAAAGGTTAGTTTGTGTCAGCTTCTAAGATGTTAATACGTAAGAACTAAAGAATGAATCATATTTACTCTGTGATTTTGCCTTTAGATTAAATTAATAACTACATAACTTATTTTTATACAAGTGAAAAGGGTTTTTAAATCATATTGGCAGTTAATTATCATTGTGAAATTTTAGAATTAAGGGGAAACTATCGACGACAAAATTTATATCTAAAGGATTAGAAAGTAAAAATTAACTACAAAAAAAGGTCCTTTATATTTCCCATTTGGAGATAATAGACGATCTTATTTTTGCTATAAATTAAAGTGGAACTAACAAAAGTACACCACAAAAAAAAATGTTTTTTTTTTCCTTTCCTTTCTTTTCCTTTATAATGTAAATTGAATTCACAAATCACGTAAAAAGAAAATAGCTTTCTAAGGCCAAACATTTTTCATGAAAAAATGCAGGATGTTTTCCCCAAAGTGACTAATTTGGGAAGAAAAAAAAATGTTTGAATAAGGAGTCAATTCAAACGTTACGAAGTAATTTTTTGTATTAAAGAGAAGTTTTTAGAACCTTCTAATTCAGATTTAAATTTCTTTAGAAATTTATTGTAATTCTTGATTTAAAAGAATTAAATAGCTTTTTTCAAAAAATTTAACTGCTATAAATGTACTAATATATACGTGACTGCTAATATTATTAATCAGTAATAAAGACCAGTAAAAGTGATTAATCAGTTTATCAGATTGAATGTTATTGCTAATAATTACCGATTATTATTATTATTATAAGTTATTAATCGCAAAGTGATCCTTTCATACATAAAATTATTTAATAATACAATATAAAAGGCAAGTGCAAAACTAATCTTTATTAATCTAAATATAATCTTTTAAACAATAATATCCATTTATAAGCTCTAACAATATTAACGAACATAAATTACTCTTTGATGAACACCTTCAAAAAAATTAGACAACCCAGATGCTACTAAAAACAATTTAATTGAGACTTTAATGAAAGAAGAACTATTAAGGAACGAGAAAAAAAAACAAACTTAAAACTATCTTGAACAGAAAATAATTGTTCTGAATCTTAAGAATAATAATCAAAAATGCAATGAAATCCAAACTTAAATTGGCACGACGCAATTTATGTGTATCATACAACTATGAATGGATTCCATTATTTTTCCCAATTCGGAAAATATTGGTGTAGAACAGCAACCGAAGAAAAATGTAAATACTGTTTGTTTTAGAAATTTTGAGTTCGCTTGTATGGGTGGTATATTTTTATTCGCTTGATATGGGAGGAAGGAAAAGCAAGCAAAGACACTAAAATCTAGATAGATACAGGTACTAGTATCTCAACTTGCATTTTTATGCATTTTTGTCATTTTTTCTAATGAAATAAATGAAATTAATGATATTTAAGGAAAAGATGATCAAAATAAATCTTTCATTCATTCAAAAAAAAACGTGCATTCAACAAAAATGTAATTTTTTAAAAGGAAATAATGAAATATTATTATTAAATAATTAATTTTAAAGGATGGAAACAATAGCACAATGCCATTAAAAATCTTGTTTAAAATATGTAAAGGAATATGAAAGTAATAGAAAACAAGGCTTAAGCCTTTTTTTATGAAATAAAATAAAATTGGAAATTACTTTTTGCATCAAGTTAGAAAATTATTTAATTTTTAATTGTAAATCATTTTATTTCTTATAAAAATTATCATGTATAATATATTTTGATGGTTTACATTATACCAAATTACCATAAGGAAATTCAACTATCTCGGATGATCTAACATTTAACCGTAACTCACTTTTCCCCGTACTGTAATTTAACTTTCTTATTCAAGTATAGGAAATGTAACTCCTACAATAAACGTACATAAATACCATTACATAAATTTAAAATTAGGAGAACATCTAGGGATTTTATATTTAATGAATGACAGCAACACATAAATGTATTTTTAAAAACTAAGCAAACCAGTATTTTTAGAAAATTGACAAAATTGCAGATGTATTATATGTCAGATAAAAATGTGAATGTACGTTAAATGATTTTATATTATTAAAAAGATAATACTTTAAACTTTAAAATGGGTAAACAATAAATTTAATATTTTTAAAGCTATCTTGGGAAAACGACAAAGTGTTACTTAACTGCCAATTAAAATTTTTAATTTAAAATATAAAGAAAAGTACACTTACTAGGGCCATATTTCCAACTTTAAAAATATATTTATAAAAAATTTTTTAGCTTTGGTAAACTTAAATTCACCTGTTTGGCATGAAGAGAGCCAAATCAATCATATTTAGAATTTGTTGAGATAGAGATTAAACATTCGAACAAATGCAGTTTGTCAATTAATATATACGTAATATTATCCCCACGCGTGTATGCTTTAATATATAAAATAATCACTTAAATCACACACCCCTATTTTGCTCAGCGATTTTTTAAAAAATGTATGAAAAAAAAATTCTGAGAGAGACTTAAAAATATCGATGTAAAGAAATAATTATACAAAAATACACTAATGCAGTTTTGTTTTATTGTTTTTATATTGTCATTCCATTTTGATGAAATTAAATTGCTTACAAAAAGTTTTTGCGTAATTTAAATGCGCAGAAAGATAAATAAAGGTATTCAAAGTAAGAAGTTGCCCAAATTTAGATCAAACGAAAGATTATTTTGAATTAAAAATTCTTTTGTTTGATTGATGGTATGGAACGAATTTATAAAACGCTGTCAAGGTTATTATAAAAATGTAGTTTAGAAAATTTTAATTTATAGTAATTCTTAAGTATAAAACATGCAGAATTGGAAACTTATCAGTATCTTAATAAATGATGTTCAATTTTATAAAATTAAATATAATAAAAGTAAGCTGTAAAGTAAGCCCTGTTTAGAGGTATGTGCTGCTAATGATACTAAGGAACGAAATAAAACTAAATTTCTCATACAGACTGAAGAATATGAAAAAAGAAATTTCACTAAAAAAATTACCTATGCAAAATCTGATATACATATGTAGGATCACCGAATTGAAAATATATCTCCAATGTTGATTATTGAAAGAGTATTTTTTCTCCGTTTCATGTTTGTTATCATTTATTTCTGTACATGTAACATGTATCACTTTAACATTAAAGGAAAATAATAATTGCTTAATATATTTTCCATGTTTTGTTGTAATTATTCATTTCTGTGTTATACGGCAAAAATCTTTAATAGGTAACGTTTTCGGGGAGGATTTTTCCGAAATTTTTATTTTAACAAGACTTCAATGATTTACATATATGCAGTTTGATTTTACTTCCTTTTCAGTTTTCAGTTCAGGTACAGATAAGAAGGTTGTTTTATGGCTCTATTATTGTTAGTTCATTATTCAATTTAGTAGCAGAATTTCATAATCATGTATCCAATACACATCTTCTGGCATTTGATTTAACTTAAGCTATACTGTGGCGTCTCTTCATGTTAAGTTCCTTAAAATTTATGCTCACCTAAAATTTCATTTACTAGATACTTTTGATGTTCCATCAGATAAACAGGATTCGTGAGCCATCGTCTAAAATTTTTTCATTGATTTAACACGGCAAGATTTCTTTTGAAAAATTGTATTCATGTCATGTTTTTCAATTATTTTCGAAGGGATACTGCTAGATTATTTCATCTTGTGTAACCAGTTCACTTGTTTCTACTTTCCTTTAATAAATCTTTCTTGCTATTTTTAGTACTTTTAAAGAAACCAAAATCAAATTATCTACCAAAACATCCAAGGGCAAGAAGGGGGAAGGTCTGCCCCTTGGTTCACCTGCCGAATGATTATCATCCGACAGATGGGAAACTAAATGTGTGGTCCTAAAGGCCCAGACTGAATTCACAAAGCTCGGTTCAACCCCTCCAATAGAAAGTATCATCCATCATTGGAGTGAAAGTAGCTCTTTGTGAGAAACACTGATATGCGAACGACTGAGTACGTACGAATAATGCATGGATTTTGGACATAGAAAATTGTTGAATTTTCTTACCGTGTGATTGGCAGCTGTTCTCAAGCAACGCATCCGTAATATGTCATGATAAATCAATTCTACAACAAGAAAATTCGACTGTGTGTAGCATGAAAAATCAGTTTCTTGAATGTGCCTTTGTTAATCGCCAGAGACGAGCGAATATATCTATTTATATAGCAGCTTCGTATACAACAATCTTGATTCATCCTGTGGGAGGTAAAAATAATTAAATAAATAATAAAAGATCATAAATTTAAAATTAAAGATCATAAGTTTAAAGTTATCATGTGGGAACATTCTTACTTTTAAGTCATTATTTGTTTTAATTAATTTAAGTCATTAAGTAGTTTAAATAAGTTTAAAAAACAATACTATTAAAAGCAGTTCAATTTTTTTTAAACGTACTGCTTTCAAAGAAGTATACATAGTAATAATACCATACTGGTAAAAGCAGTTCTTACCTTTTAAAAACATATCCACTTTCAAAGAATTATACATAATAATAATACCATACTGGTAAAAGCAGGTAAAAAAATATGCGAGATTGAAAGATACTGGTGAATATTGTCATTTAGGCTCATTACCTGAGCTTCAATTATTCGTTGCCTTCAAATATTCAAAAAAAAATAATAATAATTTCAAGGGAAATGATTTAAGCGCTATTTTTAATTTTTGAAATAATTCACATACTTTTGTTTTAGAATCATTGTAAATAATACGAATTCACTACTGGGATTCACTACTGCCTTGTCTCAGACA
>JAOUZG010048486.1:2593303-2610266 GCA_026289955.1 Argiope argentata | reverse complement strand
TGAACATTTTTTTAAATTGTTCATCATTATAGAGATTTATCCAATTTATCCAATTCCCTAAGCTTTCAATTATTCGCTGCCTTCAAATATTCAAATAATAATAATAATAACAATAACAATAATAATAACTAAAAAAAATGAATAATTTTAAGGGGGATGATTTAAACGCTATTATTTATTTTTTCAATAATTCGCATACTTTTGTTTCTTAATTATTGTAAATAAAACTCAAACGAATTGACTCTTGGATTTTATCTGCCTTATTTCAGACATATCTAGGAAGAAAATTGGACAAATCTCTATAATGATGAACATTTTTCAAAATGATGTTAGTAAGCTGCAAGCTAAAATAATTTTAATAAAAATTATTCTATCATTCTAATAAAAAATCTATTTGACATACCCTATACTTTACAAATTAAAGCTTTATTCCTTTTATTTCTCAATTTTTAATTAGGTCATCCATGTAAAAACATAAAAAAAAATTGGCATAAAATTATGCTGCTTATGTTGCAATGCAGCTTCTCAATTAATAATTTGTAAAAAGAATTTTATATACTTTTAAATTAATTTCATTTAGTTTTACACCTACTGATTTAAAAATACAAAACAAGAAATGGATTTTTGTAAAATCAACAAAATTCAGTTTCTTTATTTTTCACTAAAAAAATGCTGAGATCTATATAAATTTTTAGCGCGATTTTCCTACTGAACACACACACACTATATATATATATATATATATATATATATATATATATATATAACATTTTCCATTCTTTTCCAAATTTAAAACAAAGAACATGAAAAATGAAACTTGTTTTCGCTCATTCTTTTAAAGCATTTTTATTAATCGACAATCTACTTTCTCAAAGTAAATAGTTTAAAGCAGAGACTTTCCAAAATATATTTTAGAGTACCCAAATTAACTTATTCGGATCGAAAACATTATTTAAAAAGAATAAAGGGAAAATAAAAATAAGTAGTAAGGACGGATTTTAAAGCATTACAGCTCGGTATTCCATCTTGATATTGCCATTCTTTGATTGTTTTCAAAAAATAATTCAAAAAAAAAAATGCCAAATCACAAAATTTTATTTTTTCTTCTCATTTTAATGACTCCCTAAACAATAAATGAAATGAAAACATTTTTTTTATTCTTTTGAATAAGCACGCATTAATGCGTTTTGTTCGTAATTATAGTTTTGGTTCTCCAAATTTATATTGTAAAGCTAATATTGAAAATTACAAAAAAGGTTTACAAATTACATCAACGTTTACAAATAACAAAGAAGGCAATTATACATTAAAATGAAAAACATCATGATTATTTTTAATGTTCAGCAGCATCTTCTACTGAAATGGCCTTTTAAAATCTGAATTTGAAGAGCCCCAATCATTTGTGCAATCATTGAGAATAATCCTTAATAACATTATTTTAGCATATTTGTTAGCATGACAATACTTACAGACTGGATAACTATCTGTAAATTTTGTATTCGTTATGTAAAAATTACTGAAAATGCTTTACAAGATAGATTTTATAGAAAATTTGAAAAGTATTTACTTCTTCTGAGACAAACACTTAGTAAAAATAAATAAAATAAATAAATAAGGTTATCAAAATTTTAATTGCATTTTTGATTTCAATTCTAAAATACTTCTGAATTTATTTCTCAATTCAATTACACTCCTATTTGAGACATTTATTATTATTATAATTCCTGTAATAATATATATGAGATATTGAAGCTATTTTGAATTATTTTTGCATTTTAATTTACTTAATACTTTCATTTAATTGCAGTTTTTGCCTTTTAGAAATTTGAAGTGCGTATCATACACACATTAAGTTACTAAAATTTTAATGTTTTATTTTATTAATAATTTTGGCGGTATAATATTGATCAAAAATATTTTATATTACTTTGAAATTTAAAAAAGTAATTTATTATTTTAGTTTTAATTAAATCTTAAAACTTCTTAACAGTATTTTTTTAGATTGATAAATTTTTCACAATTAGATTTAGCTATGCAAAAAACATCTTTTTCATTATATTATCACATTCAACAAAATAACAAGAAATTGAATAATTAATTCTATGATGTCTATAGTTTCCGAGCGACCAAACAAAAATAGTTATTTAATTATTTTGTTCATTGCTAACCAATATTTCAAAACATTGGATTTTTTTAAACGTAATGGGTTTTGAATGGCATTTCTTTTATTAATATTGTGGTGTAAAATCGCTACACCAGACCGAAGACGGTTGAAGAGAGCCTAAAACTTCATGAATATATGATGTTCGAAAGGAGAAATTACTAGAACATGTGATCTCAAATCAACATTTCAACAATCCTAATGTTGAGTTTTTTCGTTTTATAAAAATAAAGCAACGAATCAACAATAATAAACCTTAAGGGGCAAATCTGAGGGGTGAGGGGTTTAATCTACTGACAATAAATACCTTGAAAAATGACGTAAATATATATAAATTGGTTGCAAATAATTTAATATCAATGATTTGATATTTAAGAATTCAGAATTCAATGAATGAATAAAACAAAAAAACGAATGAATATATAATAGGAAAATTATATGAATAAAGTTGATTCAGAATAATGGACTAAAATATACAGCGGATGTTTTAAAAGATCATTTTAGGAAAAATTAAACATTTTCATGACGATCTAAAATCTCGCCAATCGATGAGCAATCGCCAAGATCTGGCAACCATTTCCCATCGCGCGTTGGCGCTAATTTCAAACTACGCGCCGGACACCGATAATCAGGTCTGAGATGAATAGTAGCAAATCCTCCAGAGACAAAGGTATCGGTGTATAGTTTAGGTGATCGAGACAAATTACTGGCGTCCGGAGGCTTTGTTGCACCAACACGTTGGTTATTGTCGCTTCTGAAAAGCTTTCATGAAGCGTGAATAAATGCGCCAAGGAAAACGTGATGAATTGAAGCCAAAAGTGTACGCAGAAGTAATTTTCAGGATTGATGGTGTTCTGTAGTCACCGCATCACGCATCCGGCCTTGGCGAGGGCAAAGAATAATTCTGACTCATTTACCTTTGAGGTGGGAGGAATCAACGGATGAAAGATGAATGCAGATCTTTTTTTTACTCGTATGTTTTAAATATTGTGCGATCATAATCGCACAGAAAACTAGCTGGTCATCACTTTTTTTTATCATTATTGTGTTGATTCTCAGGAAATGGAAAAACTGTTTGCTTTCTTGAATATTGTGTGGCTGTTTAATTATAAGTGGCTTGAGGTTTGTGAGTGGCTGATTAAAGATTACCGAGTTTGTACATGTATCTAATTTACTTATAGAGATTTAATGGGAAAAAGTTAAAATAGCTTTGATTTATGTAAGACCAAAAGAAGGGGGAGGAGAGGGATAATTGAAAAAAAAAATGCTATTTTAACTATCACTGATGTTTGGGTATTTCGCTTCAATATCACAACATATGGTCAGATCGTTACTGACGTCTACTTAAATACAATGTTATTTATTAAATACATAGTTATTTATTAAATACAAAATTATTTATTAAAGGCATAATTATAAAATGTCCAAGCTATGGTTGCATCGAAGTAACGAAGAAATCATTTGAAAGAAAGCAAAAACCATCTTTCTTTCTTTAATAATGGGTGAACAAAATAATTTATTTCAAAAATGTTAATTTAGAAATTTAAATCCTTTATAAATTCATTTCAAGATTAAATGTTATGTGTCTTGCTTTCTTATTTATTGAATTCAAAATTGTTTTGATAAAATATTTTAATATGGACTTTAATTTAAAATAATCAAGCGAAAAAATACTTTTACTTATTTTCATTAAGTATGTATGTATGTCTGCGTAAGAATGTTTATTAAGTATTTATGTCTATGTAAGTATATTTATTAAGTATGTATGGCTATGTAAGTATATTTATTAAGTATGTATGGCTATGTAAGTATATTTATTAAGTATGTATGTATGTGAGTATATTTATTAAGTATGTATGTCTATGTAAGTATATTTATTAACTATGTATGTCTATGTAAGTATATTTATTAAGTATGTAAGTCTATGTAAGTATATTTATTAAGTATGTAAGTCTATGTAAGCATATTTATTCAGTATGTATGTCTATGTAAATGTATGTTTATTATGTGTATTTATTAAGTATGTATGTCTATATAAATATGATTATTTAATATGTCTAAATATATGAAACATTATTTTATGTGTCACTCATGGCACAAAAAATAACAATTAGAGATAACATATGACAAATAGAAAGATAAAGATTTTTTATACATGGGTATTGAAAGATTTATGCAACTCTTAAAAAGAAAGTATTCGTTAAATAAATGTGATTACTGAAAATTTTTGCGACAAACGAAAAGCAAGATTTCATACACTGGAATAGGGAAAGCCATTTATATAAATTAACTAATAAAACCACCAATATAAATTAACTATTTTATTTATGCTCTGTACACATACGAATTTTTTCATATTTCTCGTTGAGGTGCATTCAGTGTACCCCGTAGTGGGAAGTATAACATCTAGTTTAAAAATGACAAGGGTGGGCCATCTCTAGTTTCGAACAGCTGAAAGTTAGAATCCACAGGTCTGTTGAACTCTTTGCCCACTCTCTGAACTTTCCTACTCCATGGGCGAGGTTATACATTTACCCACAGCATTTAATGATGGCGTCTGACCCTACTTACTATCCTTTATCATGTATTCAAAACAGGCTTTTTGACAGCCATTATCACAATAGAGCACGGATAGCTCGTAATTCCGCAGGTACGGCAGATGTTCCACCCTTCGGGGGTCTTGTCACTGCTTTTCTTCCTTCGTCCACAGATGACACTTATCTGTCCCACAACTGGCTAACTCATCATCTTTCGTCTCAGGCGAGTTAAGAGTGTGTTTCTAAAGGAGTGATTTATCTGCTGTCTTGGATTTTGTATAGAACCTCAATACAAGTCGTTCACGGATCCTGTACTATTGCTAATCAGTACACATGTCCATATAGTATGCTGTCTGATGATTAATGTTGAAAAAGTAGTAGCGAACTCAGAATTGGACTGTCGAATATAATGGAACAACAGCCATAATAGGCTATTCTGTGACAGATATATGGTTAATAATAAATAATGGTATAATTTTCCCTTGTCCTCAGAAGACGTATATCTGTCCCACAACTAGCTAACTCATCTTCTCAGGTGAGTTAAGAGGTGTGTGTCCAAAGAAGTGATTCATCTGCTGTCTTAATTATGCATAGAAGCAAAATACAAGTTGTCCATGGATCCTGTACGATTGCTAATCAGTCCACATGTCCATATAGTATGCTGTCTGATGATTAATGTTGAAAAAGTAGGTAACGAACTCAGAATTGGACTGTCAAATATCATGGAACAACAGCCAGAATAGGCTGTGCTGTGACAGATATATGGTTAATAAGAAATAATGGTATAATCTTCCTTCATCCACAGAAGACGTATATTTGTCCCACAACTAGCTAACTCATCTTCTCAGGCGAGTTAAGAGGTGCGTGTCCAAAGAAGTGATTTATCTGATTTCTTAATTTTGTATAGAACCAAAATATAAGTTGCCCACGGATCCCGTACGATTGCTAATCAGTACACATACCCATATAGTATACTCTCTCTGATGATTAATGCTGAAAAGTAGACTACAAACTCAGAATTGGATTGAAATCTCTTTAGTACGAAAATAATAATAATAAATAATGGTGTATAAAAGATCAAAGAAGCTTCATAAAAATAAAAATTTATAAAACAAAAAAGACTCATTATGACTCATGCATCATATAAGTCTATGGTAAAACTGTAATAGAATACAGCAATGCTTTATTCAAATTTAAGTAATATAAAATTTTGGATAAAATAATAAATCCTATTTGTTTTAAAAGATAAAAAAATTGTAAAGGAGAATTTCCTCCAATGGTGTTTATATATCTAGCGACAAGGAATAATAATAAAAAAAAGATATAAAATGAAGATTAATTAATCTTGGTTATTTAATTCAAACGTGAGAAACCGTTAAAATCGTTTGGCATCTAGAGCAGAAATCAGCTAGACAATCAAATAGACCTTATCTATTCGAATCGCATGTTAGAAGGAAAAGGGAGAAGCGAAGAACTTTTGTCACAAACATTGATAATTCTTTGACTTCCCTAAAGAATAAAAGATAAATAATTTCTGAAGAATTGTGATGTTTTATTTTATTTCTGTACATATTTATTAATGAAATAACGTGTGTTGTTGTTACTTATGGTACTTGCTTTGGACAAGCCCCTTGCTGATACTGCAGCAGATTTAAGTCGAAAGGAGCGTCTCTTGTTTTTGAAGTAGCGCCAACTAGGGCCAAGAGTACGACTTTACCTACTCACGCACCACGTTTGCTTGTACAGCCCCTTTTTACAGGGCGGACAGTCACACACCTCACAGATAGCACACAGAAGAACAGAACAACCATGCCCGAACCTGGACACGAACCCGGGACTCCCAGAACACGAGGAAGACGCGCTACCTGTGTGCCAGAAAGCCGGCAAAAATAATGTGTTCTACTTGTAATGTAATATACATCTTTTTTATTATATATCTTCATTTTTCTCACAAGCATTTGTAATCAGAAAACGATAAAATTTGGATGATTTAACCATAAAAAGTGTTGAAATTCGTATATAAAATAAAATTTTATTTTGAAAAGGGCTTTTTTAATTTAAGATAAAATTAATCGGATCGACTAATGAGTTTCAAAAATTGATTTTGACTACTCAAGTCCAAACTGACAGGTTTTATTTTTTCTAAATATTAAACTGCGCATCATATAAAAAAATAATTCATTCTTTTGTATCAGAATTAAAATCAAGAAATAAATTAAACAGATCAAAATAAATAACAAAAATTACATACATCAGTTTAAAGCTGTCTGGTTAAAAGAAATGAATTTAAAAGAGAAAAAGTTTGATCATCATTTTGTTTTTAAACAAATTAAACTTTTGAATAAAAATCTATAACATTCATTTAATTGTCTAATAATCTCCAGTGAGAATATTCTTTGTTTTGTAATTGCACAGAATGTGACATCTGTAATTCGTTTAAGATCCTTTTTCCTGTTGTGATCGAATTGTAAGATCATAAAAGTGTTTACTAACTTTATTTTTATAGCATTTCGGGTTGAGATAATCCAAAATTGGATTTAAGACACGTTACTTTTCTTAGATTGTAGTTAAATCACTGTATTCACCAGTTATTCATAAAAAATATTTTCTGCAAGTGGGATACTCAATATGAAATAAAGAATTTCATGCCTTTTTTTAGCATTTCTTCCATGACTTTTTTTTTATTTTAGAAGTGATTTTCTATTTCTTGATATCGAAAGTAAAACTGTGATACATAGATAATTTTTTTTAAAATTTAAAACAAAGCTTTTATTTTATTTACACAAATATATTTTTATAAGACAAATATACTCACTAATCCATAAAAGTACAGTTTATATATATTAAAAGATTAATCACCTGGGGCAATCATTTGCTTTAATGGTCTTTATAATTGCTAAAAATGTCCTTAAAATGAATGCTAACTTAATAATCTCCACATAAAAATATTTTTAAACTCAAATTTTGATAGACATTTAAGTTGCAGTACTTTAGAAAACTTACACAATTCTATTGTGCTTATTAAAAAGCTTTCCAATTTTCTGCCTTCTTACTTAAAATTTTAATGTGAAACTAGAAGTGATAAAATTTTAACTAACCTACTCATTTCTTTTTGAAACTAAATATATACATAAAAAAAGAAAAGGATAGAAAATAAAATCACTCAACACTGAAATTTTGTATAGATTACAAAAAGAGTATTTCATAATTCATATTAAGGGCAAATAAAAAAAATTTATATTATTTTAATAAAATTATGTGCATTACAGTAAGAAAGCAATAAGATCAATAACATATTTTCACACTATCCATTTTATTATGAAACAGAGCAGCTGTATTGAAAAACGGAAAGATTTTCAAGATTTTTTCTCCTTTAAATTCTGGAAAAAAAATTGATTGTAAATGTAAACGAATTTCAAAAATATTCGCAAAAGCCCACTTTAAACAAAAATCTATTTAGAAAGAAAAAATAATAAGAAGAAGAATCTTCATATATTGATTCTTATTAATGAATGGGAAATTTTGAATGAAATATTTATGTCACTAAAATTGATTGATTTGAGATTCATTTGAAGAATGTAACGTGTTATTGTAAAACATTCTTACAAATATTTTCAGAAATTAATTAATATCAGACAGAAAAAATTTCATGACAATAAAATTGTTAGCATTGGAAAAACCGTTTTGAAATGTTAAGATACCGTAAAAATCCTTTTCTGGATTATATTTTGGAAATTATAAACATTAATATTTCCTTAATTTTTTAAAAATGTATTTAATATTCTGATTAAGATGTAATTATTTTTCCCGAAGTGCATATATTTAACCTTAAAAGTATATATAAGTGCGAAATGCAGTTGCTAGGAACAGTTTGTTTAGTAGAGCATCCACACAATCACATTCATTATTAAAAATAAATAAATATGAATATCAGATGTTGTATCATGCATTAATTTGAAGGTTTTGTTATCGCTGTGATAAAGTAATTCTTCCATTCTTTGAATTCAGATATTAAAAAGAATCTTTAAAAAAAAACAAAAGAATTCTTTTAATTCAGATATTAAAAAGAATCTTTAAAAAAACAAAAGAATTCTATTAATTCAGAAATTATTATAAATTGATTATTAAACGGATATATCATCAGGTAAATGAACTTTTAGAATAGAAAAAAAATCATAAATAGAAAAGATTATCTCTTCAATTATGGAGATCATATATATACATATATTTCAATGAATTTTCACTTCAGATCTTTCTTCAAGAACTGTTAAATAATTCAATTCAAATTAATTTATTTGCTATTATTTTTAATGCTTAGTGATTTTACATAACTTTGGAACAGCATTATTAAATTATTATGTAAGTGATTACCGTGAGTCTTCGCCAGTTATTTAATTTATTTTAATATAAAATACACTGAAACCAACATTTTAGAAAGATTTATGTAATTAACCTCTTTGCTATTTCAATTTTTCAAAATTTATTGCTTAACACTACTTAAATAAAGATTGAATTTAAATCGATACAAAATATTTGATTTTGAAATTTAGAAGATTAAGAAGTTGCCGAGATATAGATTACCTAAATATTCTTAGAGTGATTAAATCTTCTTTTAGGATCTCAATAAATCATTTTTGTTTGAAATGGGGGGGAGGGTATAAATTTTTTTCTTCCCAATCATAAAAAGGATTAAGGCAAGAGGAAATTAATTACGATGCACCTCGCTATTTGAGAACGTTTTGCTTATATCCGCCGAAAGAATTTCAAGAACAGATTAAAACGGTGTCGAGCACTCCCAGTTGCAACATTCAGAAACAATTCGTGTCATTTCGCAACCTCATCTGACACCTGACTCGAGGTGCTCTCCGAGAGTCATTTCGCAGCCGGGCCCGAAATCCCGGCGCACATTTGCCTGCCCGGCCGAGGCGAGCCCCACCATTTAATCAAGCCTGCCATAGAGTGACAGAAATGATTCGCCTCCGAACCATAATGTATATAATATATGTAATATATTATCGGTTTAGACGAGAACTGTGTTACGTACGAGCCGACATTACTATGAATGGGGCACACGGCCCCACTAAACTACCGGCGCCGTGTTTACCTTAGACCAGGGCGTAGCATGTTTATGGCCACCTCCGCGCGATGTTTATCACGCGGGTTCAGTGTTAAATGGTCGAAGTTTTGATGCGGGCGGTGGCAGCAGTCTACTGGGATGCATCAGGCGGTTTGGCAAGCTTCTTCGAGACTTGATGGACGTCCGTTGCTGTTTTGCTGCTGCTGCCGGCTGGGTTTGATGGAGGGGGCGACCTTATTTCGGAGATTATTTGGCTCACGGTTGATGTATGGGAGTTACATTGAGGACAAATGACGGATATCAAAGGCATAGTGAGATGAAAAAGTGGGTAGTGTGAAGTTTTTTAGCCTTGAGCCAGGCATTTTATTTTGAGGCATCAAAAAAAAAATACTTGTGTGTGATTTCTTTTTGTACAAAAATACGCATTTTCTATTTTGAACTCCATATTAAGTTTCAAAAATTATTTTTAATGAAAAAAATGATACTGCATTAAAAAAACAACTCATGAGATGCTATTAGAGTGTCCCATACGTTTCTTTTCTATCTCTTATATGAAATGAATACACAATATTTACAGTTTAAGATATTATTTATTTCGTTATTTAAGAATCCTATTGTTCTATTATCTTCTTCTATCTCTAATAAAGCCTCATTATCCTTCTTTTTAAATTTTTTGCATTTTGGACAAGAAAAAACCTTTGAGGTGCGCTTTTAATTCGCTGATGAATTAATAAAGCTCATCGCGATGAGAAATTTTTAAGGACAGAAATAAGTAATAATCAGACGGAGGAAGATCTGGAGTGTATGAAGGATGCGATAAAGCATCCCAATCAAACTGTAAGAGCTTTCCTCTTAAGACTAATGCGATACGTGATCTCGCGTTGACATGATGAAAAACAACGCCTCGTAGATTCATTAATTATGGCCGTCATTTTTGCTACGGGGAATTTTGATCCAGTTGATGACAGTATTTCGTAGAATTTATTGTTTCACCTAGAAGAAGGAGCTCATAGGGATGACATTTTTCCAATCTCACCAAATAGACAAAAGAACAATTTTGTGGTGTAGTCCTGACTTTGTGACAGTTTATTGCTCAGGGAAGACAGAACCCAATGATATGGATGGCTAATATATAAGCCTGTATGTTTGTACAAGCAGCACTAGATAAGGTCATTTATAATCATATGAGAAAGGAAATTTCGGGGCACATCAATATACAACTCAAATTGAAAATATCAAAGAATATATCAGAGTCCAGAGTTAAATATTTTTGTTCGTGATTATAATAAATCTAAAAAGTATTCATATATTCAGTAGAACAATTATCAATATTGTATGTAATTAAATTAATATTTAAAATGAAAGGTATTTAATTTTCTAGTGTCCTTTCTATACCAATAAAATGACTTAAACAAGTTCTAAGTTATTAGTGGAGTAATAAGTTAAAACAAGTATTAAGTAATAATGCACGATATCATTATTACTTAATACTATGATAAGAGCATCAATATCACGTTGGACCGTGATCTTCGAAAATATAATTATATTATTTCTAAATCACAAATGAACGGAATTATTAGATACATGAATAAGGCAAATATCTTGTCTTTTACCACCTCAATATTCGAATACATCACAACTTAGTGCTTTTTTTTTTCATTATGTTAATAATAAGTTAGCTTTGTACTTAAATTTGATTTACAAGGTTCGTGAACTAGAATTTATTTGTTAAAACCAAGTTTTGATTCAATTTCAAAACATTATTTTCATATTTCTATGCTCTCAAATTTCCTCGCAAATGAATGATGTCCAATTTGTTACGAAGATTTTTAAATTACTTACTCAAGTCAACTATCCTGGAAGAATACTTATATTCTATTGAAAGGGTTTGCAAATTTTATTATTATGGTTTAAATTATTTTTGAATTGATTGTTTTTTATGCCCAAAATTCTGAAACAAACTCCCTTCAAAATAGCTCACAATTAATTATTTCAGTTTTGCCAAAATGTATACGATTTTAGAACTGCTTTATATAGAGATTAAAATCTTACTTAAACCTGTTTTTGGAGTCATCATAAAGATAAAATATTAGTGAGTTTCCATCACTTTTTACTTCCTACTTTTCGAATCTTGTTTCTAGTTTAAAAACCTAATTACTAAGTATTGTATACGTCAAAAAATTCAAAATCCGAATTTTGAAAAATGACAAATTGATGAAAAATAAACTCATTTTTGGACATGATGTTTTTCTATAAACAAGATAAATCAGAAACACTTCAGTTTGACCAATTATATTTGGCAGTAATATTAAATTTGTAGATTTTGATAAACTTTGAGTGAGATCCATTCAAAGCAAGTCTTTCTGTCAGTCTGTCTGTTTGAGGTGAAAGCGATAAGTACAAAATTGTAAAGAGATAAACCAAAAAAAAAAAAGAACATTTGTTTTTAAATTTAGCATATGAAGAATAGATTGTCTGTGTGATGTTTGAGCGGAATCCGACAAACGGTTGAACCTGTGTGTTTTTCTCATGCATGCAACAAACGCAAATCAGAAACGCAGTGAAGTTTGGTATTCAGTTTCAGTCTCATTATCTCAAATGTAGTTTTTTATTAAATTTTAAATCAAAACCCTCAAAGTGTAGGTCTGTGCCTTTTCAGGCATGTAAAATTGATAACTTTAGTTGAAGCATACTTGGCATGCACATACAATGAAGCGCCAAAAAAAGAAAGAAAGAAAGGAAAGAAAAGAAAAGCTGGTACATCTATTTAATATCGGGACGAGCACACAGAAGTGCAGCAGCTCGGTGTAGGATGGATTCAAATAATTTGTGAAGATTTTCTGTTGTTCTGTCTACAGTTCACACCATGATTCTTGCAGGTCAGTCCGTTAGTCAGTTAGAGGTTGTAATGATCTCCTAAAGGCAGCACATTGCCAAACTTTCCAGATTTAGTAGATAATGGTCATTTCTGGAGAATTAGGTGGCCAAGAGAGGGAAAGAAATTCAGAAGAATGCTCCTGAAGCCACTCGGTAGCTACTGTAGACCTGTAGGGGGACGCATTATCCTGTTGGAATCGTCCACGTCCGTCAGAATGCACACAGGACATGAATGCATGCAGAGGATCGTAAAGAATATTACAGCCCCTCTGACCTGCCATGGTAGAATCTACACACATCAAAGGTCATATTTCATTTCACAAGCCCCTTACTCTCACATAGCCTCCATCAACTTGAACAGTTCCTTATAAGCATGATAAATCCATAAATTCATGGAGTTTTCTCCACATCGGTATACAGCAATCCACCGATATACTTGGAAACACTGTTCCTCAGACCAAACAATGCTTTTCCCGATCATTAAAAGCAAATTGGTTGTTTTGACAAGCTCATGTAAGGTGCAGAGCTTTGTGTCGCTGAGTTACCATTAGTACACGAGAGGGTTTGCAATTGCGAAAGCCCATATCAGTTAGGTTACTCTGCATAGTGCGCACACTGACACATGTTTATGTGCCTACATTCAAATCCGCAGCAATTTGAGGAAATGTTTAACATCTATCTCGTGTAACGATTCTTTTCAGGCGTCGATGAACCGTTCTATGAAGGTCTTTTTCAAGCCGCACCACTGTCGGAGATTTGAAGTTTTACTGAAAATCTTTTATTCGTGGTGGGCTCTAGAAACGGCAGGAGGCGAAAATCCAATTTTAATCTCTACTTCGGAAATACTGTGCTCCCTCTCTCGTGCGTCGTTAATTAGTCACCCTTAAAAATCGCTGAAATCCTGATAACCTGCCATTATAGCAGCATGAATCGATGTAATAGCCTCCTCAGACGCCTGTTGTCTTATATAAGTACTATCGACCGCATCGCGTTGCGCTGATTGGTTGAACACCTCCATTATTTGCACACGACCTGATATACCAGTTTTTCTGGCTCGTTAGTTTATTTGTGGCATATTTGGCATAGAATTGTAGTTGTACCAAATTTTAATTCCATTCTTTTGGAAAAAACGAGTTTTAAAATATAAACTTCGTTTTCTTTGTTTCTTTTTTAGCTCGAAAATTTCTTTTTAAGGCCCAAGCGTCACTTATTTTTGCTACACCATTGCTTAAGGAGTCGTCGGATTATTAACTTGATTAATCACTGATTTTTCTTATCTAATATCACTGCAATGTTTAATAACATTTGGTGTTCCCTTGAAGATTCACAAAGAGCTTTAAAATTGATAAAGCCTCGACACGATAAAACATAAGAAGCAGATCTATTCTATTGAATCAAAGATATAATGCTGCTTTAAAAATAGATAAAGTCATTAACATGAAAGTAATTGTTTAAAATTCAACGATTGATAAAAAATGAAATGTCATTCAAAGAGAATAGTTAATCTGATAAGGAGGTAAAAAAAAGATTGGAAACAACCGATACGCTCATAAAAATATATGAATTTGTTTTAAACAATCTCATCTTTGTGTATCAAACAAAAGGATTTTAAATGTAACAGCAAAAATTACGACTGAAATTTGAACTGCTTGTTATAATAATAAGAAATGCAATCTATTAAAACAATGTTCCATTAATATTATTATCGACAGGCTAAATTACCAGGCTTTTTAATTACCCTGTATTAACATTCTAAAATTATAAGCAACTTCTACACGAGATATTCTTATTCTACACGTGGTATTCTTGTGACTGTGTGGTGAAAGTTTCAAAACACAACCCACTTAACCATATGCAAATCACTACAGCAATAGATACCATTGAGATTTATCCTCTAAAGTCAAAAACTAGTTCAGCTATCGTTTGATCGCAGTTAATAAATCACACCTAAGTCCCAATCACTACGATCTATCACTGTGACTGAGATGTTTTTTTTTTATCTTGAGACTACGTTAAGAGCGATTCCCGCTGAGCTACAAGACCATTACCGTCTGGAAAATCACTCTAATCGACGATTATGTTTCTTTTCTTGCTCAATATGAAAGAGCAAGAAAATCGGCAAGGAAAATAATAATGTTTGTAACAAAGGAATGGTCATCAAGTTAAAATACTCCGTTGTTGTTGACCCCTTCCCAGTGTTTCCGATGTGGGCGGGACCAGATAATGTCTCCAATTGCAGCACTGATGAGCGATAGACTATTTTTAGAGACGAATCCTTGGGGACTTTCGGTAAATTGAGATTAATAGACCGTCATTTGTAATGAAGAGAACTAAATGCTTGTTTAATCAAAAGTAAAAAGCATCAGATTTACGTCATAAGTTTTATTCATTTATATTTCTGTATTTCGGGTCAGGTTGTAGTCCAATGATTGCGCAGATAATTGTGTTTTACGTCGAGAGCATTATCCATCATTTGTAGAGATCTCTCATAATGATGATTCGATGCTTAAATACTCCCCAGAGGCACGGTTCTGATTTACCATCAGGTAATTCTCTTTTTGTTTTGCGAATTTCTAGGATATAATTAGAATAGATTGATTTCTTACAATAATAGTTCTTTCAAGAGAAGTAGTATGAAATCTGATTTTGCATTCAGAAAATTTAGATATCTACATTGTGACGTATAGATCTTATTCAAATTATGCTTTCATGTATAATACTCAGATTCTGATTTAACACATTCTCAACAGAATATATTGAAAATAGAAAGGTTAAATTGAAATACCAATATCAATTATCTTGACTACTATCAGTAAAATTTTTAGAAAAATTTCTTAAATTGTCTCTCAGACTGTTGTTGTTATTAGTGGCACTTGCCCTGGACAAGTTTCGCTGAGACATCAGCGAGTTTTAAGCCGAAAGGAGCGTCTCTTGTTTTTCAAATAGAGCTAATAGAGCCAAGAGTAAGGCTTAGCTACTCACTCATCACAGTCGCTTGCACAGCCCCTTTTTACAGGGGGGGGGGGGCACATTCATACACCTTATGGATAGAACACAAAAGAACAACCATGTCCGAACCGGGACTTGAACCCGGAACGCACAACTCTTGGAGAAGAAGCGCTGCCCCTAAGACAGGACGCCGACATCTATCTCTCTGATATTATATATTCAATTTGACTTAATAAATACTTTTAATAATTTAACTTAATAACGTGTATAAAAGAATATTCTATCTATAAACATTAATAAGATACGTATGATTAAAAAAAGTAAATCAAAACTTTCTGAAGGAAAAATGCCTGGACTTAAAATTATTAAATTTGACCCATACTCTTTTTTTTATTAGATGTACAAAAAGTAGTGGCTTTTTTTACGTATAAATCTTGAATAAAAAGTTATTTTTCATTATAATTTTAAAACTTACTTAAAAATTTTCAAAAATTAAATTTGATTAATTGTTATTTAAAGTTAATAAGCATATTAAATCTTTTATCAGTATATCCATACTTTATTACAGCACAAACTCTATTTTTACTCCCGATTAAAATTCAAATCAATGGGAATGGTCTTCATTAAACATTATCTCATATATCTGTAATAAAAATGTTAAACTCCCTCCTCCCCTCGTAAAGAACCACCTCGTAAGTAAACCACAGGTAAGGCAATGATATCTATCAGTGCTGAATTTCTTTATTCACTTTCGGTTTATATTACATAATACCGAGAAAGCCAAAATTAATATGCATTTGAAAATAGAGTATAAATTTTGGATTGTGGTCTTTGGCTAATTGTCTTTCTTTTCTTCCGATCAAAACCAAAATGTGACGCTTATTAAAATTTTATTTATTTAAAATTTCGCTTTTTTGAGTTACTGAGTTAACATGCATACAGATGTACAGATTGATAGACGGATGTGATTCACAATTTGATATGAAATAGTATCTTAAATGCCAAAACTCTTAATAACGTTTTATAGTTATCGTGTTGACTTGCATTCATATTCATAGACAAAAATAAATAAATTTTGTATAAGTGCGTAATTTGAAATTTGATAGGAGTATACAAATTTCGTATACAGACCACATACCAAATGTATCGACTTAGCCTAAATAGTTTTAAAGAGATAGACAAACAAGTATTAAAAGTAGATAATGACGGAGATAGACAAATAAGTATTAAAAGATAGATAATACTAGAGGTAGACAAATAAGTATTAAAAGATAGATAATAATAGAGATAGACAAACAAGTATTAAAAAATAAAGAATAATAGAGATAGACAAATAAGAATTAAAAATAGATAATAATAGAG
>JAOUZG010048486.1:2515151-2593050 GCA_026289955.1 Argiope argentata | reverse complement strand
GATAATAATAGAGATAGACAAACAAGTATTAAAAGATGGATAATAATAGAGATAGACAAACAAGTATTAAAAGATAGATAATAATAGCGATAGACAAACCTAACAAAATCCAAAAATGCATTTTTCGATCTCTGGAAGATCTGAAATGTGAAGATTCATTACAATCTCGAGATCCAATTTTGTTGATTATTAGAATATTCTAATTTTCGTATTGTTCAATACCATTATAATATTTTCACTTCATATGCAAGAAAATAAAGATATTTTTCACAAACCAATTTTATTTTGGTAAAATTTGCTTTCTTAATTGTAATAAAAAAAGATTTTGAAATATATATTACAACATAACTTATCATTATCTAGTTTCCGCAATTTTTTATATTTGGGATTATTAGCGTATCGACAATGTTGATCATATTACTTACTTACTTATTTATTTATTTATAAATAATAAATAATTAAGTAAAAATAGTCGAACGAAGACTGAAGTGCTATCTTGCAATAATGGATTAGAGATTTTCATTTCCTTTCTCAATTTACTTTCTCATTCGGATTGTAATTACTAAAAAATTCAAATTCGAGTATTTTAGAATAGTTATGTTTCAAATCTCCCGAGTGTTAAAAAAACTTATTGATAAACACGATACCTTAAAAACACTTCGCGCTAGTCAGATGAAATTTGACATGTGAAGATAATTTATAGATTAGACTGAACAATCAAATTTACTTATTTAATATCGTTAACATTCAAAGAAATATCTCACACTGATAGTAACTGTTGTAATTGAATAGAAATTAACAGCCTTTTCTGGAAACCGTATTCAGCTTTTGGGCAATGTGTTAGGTAGACTCTTCTTTCTCTTCTACATACTGTAATGGTCCTCATGATAAGATTTCTAGAAAATTTCTTCAGTTCTTCACCGATCACTCTAGAAGTCAAAACCACCCTTCGTTCTAAGATATTATAATTAACGCTAAGCCCCTGTCATCTTGTGAACAGAATCACTAGAGTAATTTTGATTGAATTTTAACTGGCTTGGAATATGTTGTTAAAAGTGTAAAAATCCTCGACTAATTCGTAAATGACTTATCTAGCACAAAGGAAGCAGAAATGAAGGGAGGGGGGGTTGTAATCGCCATTTAATTATAACTTTAATATTGAAAAAAAAATTGAATAAAAAATATAAAAAATTAAATAAAAATTGAGTTAAAAATTTAATTTAATTTAATTAGTCAAATTAACGTCTCATTAAGATGAAAAACATTTGTTACTGAAGTTTTTCAGTAATTGCAATATCTTAGAAATTAAGGGCTGAAAAAGGATATTCAAGCCCTAATTTTGACTGTTTCTAAAATCAACACTTTATGTTGACAGATAGTAACTTAGATGTAAAGAGCTCAATTTAGTTTAGTTAAATAGACGTCCCGTTTTAACCTTTTGCACTCGTATGCCACAGCGTTGTAATAACGATCCTGGTCGATCAAATAAAATGGTAGCGTTTTAAACACAAAGGTTTTATTTACAGCTTTATACGATAACAAAAACAATAACACATCCTCTAGGTTAAATGCTGGGAAATAATTACAACTGGATTGTCAATTCGATATCTAATACCGAGAACTCATAGACTGTCCGCGTATCCGGGTACTGCGTGTAGCTCCAGAGATCTACGGGTTACTTCCGGTAGATCTTTTCAATAAACTCGAGATCACGGGGTATCTCTTCCACTCCAGCACTGCTCACAGCTCGTCTCGTTGTCATATCAGCTCTCGTCCAGTCTCTAGAAAGATCAGCTGCTCTCGTCTACCGGATCATCCTGTCTCGTCGAACCTCACTTCTTCCAAAATCTTCCATTTTAACATTGGTGAAGTTCCATCTCTCAAGTTCGCATTGGAGCGCTGGAGATGCCGATCATCCAGTAATTCTTCCGAAATACTCTCATTGGTCGGCCGTCAGCCGTGGGAATATTTTCAAAACATCCACCCTCTTATCAGAACCTTCACAATACACAAATATTCGCATCTGGAGGTTTTAGCCCTTCTTTCTTCAATGGGTCGTAAAATGCATATGTTGTTCATTATTGGAACTTTATCCCGGTTTGGGTGGTCTATAGAAGAAATAGTCCCATCTGGGGGTTTAACACAGTTCCATTCTTTAAAGAGCCGCCATAGCATGTGTTTCCCATTATCTGACTCCCTTTAAGTCCAAAGGGTAACATCACAGAGGGAGAAACACAATGCGCAACAAAGGAAGAATCCCCTCACAGCTGGCCAGAAGTAACAATGTTCGCACATGTGTCTCTTCAAAGGAAGACAAGTTTAACGACTTTATTACAGCGTATGCGACATCAAATCGTATATATCATTAAATTCGAGTGCAAAGGGTTAAAGTAACTCTAGGGCTATTTTGGGACGAACATCGTAATTTTGAACCTCGGTCAGATGACGAGGACTACACATGAACTGGCACCACCATCTCCTCACCACACTATATTGGTGCGAGGATGTTTGGCTTGGACAGATTTAGCGTGCAACTGAACCCCTTTACACGACGGTTCGGTGGAATTTGGTCAAGAACCCGAAACCCTAAGGTTCCTTACCACCAGACCACAGAGGCCCTCTTGATGCAAAGGGATTTTCCTTTCAGCTTGACGGGAGGAAAATTTTGATTTCTGAGCTGACAAATCTCAATAGTCCAATTAAAAGAATATTTTATCCTCTAATTCTGTAAATATTGTATAAGTCCTGTATATAATCTACTTAAGGAATATAATTAAACATTGAAGCAAGAATATCTGGTAGTAATTACCACAATTTTACTTCTATAGGTCGATTCCGAATATTAAAACATCATTGCTGGCTATCCTATTTCGGATTTTTTTTATTTAAATTATTTTATAAAAGTTAACATCGTCTATTTTTTAAATTTAAGATTTAAAAAATTTACATTTTATTTCATAATTTAATAATAGTATCATCTTGAACTTACCTTACACTTATTTATCTTTCCTATTCAAATACTTGACGACATCATTAATTATAAAGAACAATCAAGAGTCTTTACTTCAATAAATTAATTAACTTCCCCCAGCGATATCTTTAATTTAATTAAACTGCATTTTTGCTATCCATGCTAAATTATTTATTGGTATATTTTTGTCGAGAAAAACCTTTTAAAAAAATAGCTGAAGCAAAATCTTATCAAGAATTTAATAAGTAGGTACCTAACCTACATTTGTTTTATAAGAAAGATACTGACAATCATAAACCGGCTCAAGCTTGTCAATCTGATTGGGTCTGTGTTTGTCGTTTCTATCCAAAACGCACCCATGACAATAAAGTAAATCATAATTATCTTCATAAGCCGCTTAGTTTTGAATATTGCGAATTGAAATGTCAGATTCAAACTTACGTAAACCCTCGCGATCAATCAAATCTGTTACTATCATCTCCAAGAGATTCTACCATTCATTCATTCTTCCATGCAGTTAATCGGTTTACATTTTCTTTGGCAACTCCCCCCTTCCTATTTTTGTTTGTCTTTTAAGAAGATCCATTGCAGCTTTAAATGTCATATTTTCTAAAGAAGGGATTGTAATAAAAGTTAGCAAAAAATAGTGCTTTTAAATCATTATTGAATAATCCTAGAAACGCAACACTAAATGGTTAACGTAACTGTCATTTTTAAAACAACCGGTAATCAATACAGACAATTGCCCGTAGAGTTATGAAATTACCCGACAAGAAATTACCATTTTTTTAACGCCTTCGGGAGACGCGAGGAAGTCTTCTTTATTTAATGAAGAAAGAAAATTTGGGGCTGAGACGAATTCTTAAATTAAGCGTTCAAATGGTACGCCCGATTAACTCTAAGTTAATGTGAAATGATTATACAGAATACTTATCTTCCAAGTTCAGAAACACTTTTTAAACAATTCAGCGAGCAGTGAGCGTTAAGAGTTATTATTGCTTTCAATGCACTCGGCAATACCGAGTTTGGTGGAGTTGAAGTTAATATTTAAATGAGCAAAACAAACAGCTATTTGACGTTTATAGGACATGCCACTAAATGCATAGATAAAAGGGTTGATTTGTTTATTCTTTTTTTGCCATCTTTCCTCTTGTAATTGGAGTTCAGTCCGATATTTCTCCAATATCAATTAATCTTAATGTTCTGTGAGTGATTTGCGCTGGTAAATGCGCGTGTCCGCGTTGTTGATGAGTTGAAATCTTGCTTTTCCTTCACGGGTGAGTGTGCTTTTTTGTGTAATTAACCCCTTAACTGGTTCGCCTTTGCATTTTATGAGTAATATTCGGCAAAAACTGATGTATTATCAGTTAAAGAGGTTACTGACTTCTTACTTTTTTTCAATATTTTATAGAACATCTATTTTGACCTCATCATTTTGATGATGATAAATTGATTTATTAGTCCAAAAGTTCAATTATGTTTACTACTGATACTTGAAGATGCTTTTTTGGATACAGTTTCAGTAATTAATATTCATTAAACTTAATATGATGGCAAATAATTCTTTTTGCAGGATTGATCATATTATATGTCAAAAAAATTATGAATCTTTATTATGTTAGGTTTTTTTTTCACTGTCGTCTTTTAAAAAAGGTTTATGGTAAATGGAATTTTATCTTTAAATACAAGCTCCTCTTATTTCTTTAAATAGTTTTGATTTTATTCTATAATTTTTTGAATTTTAAAATTATTTTTTTAGCTTTAAATTCATGAAAATATACCAATGAAGTGGAAAAATATCCTGTCTTCTAAAATTTGACTTAACAATATAGTGAGACATTTTTACTCAATACAAATTCAATATTATGGAAGCATAACTTTTTTTGTTTAATTCACTTAGCAATAGGCTAAAAATCAAAGTTTTATAGTAACAATAAAGACATCATAAAGTGAGAAATAAGTCAAATAAGACGTTTTAAATACCAGAACCTTTTTTGAACACATTTTAAATCGTTACGATCGACACCTTCATTACAAAATATGGAATATCTGAGTTATTGAGGGGTTTTATGCCGTTGTTTCTCAGTAGATTTTCTATATTCTGCAATCAAATAATTTTATCACCGAATTTGTTCGCAGCGATCGTATCACAGGAAAACTCTGTAATGAATATGTGCCTAGAATAGAATGCGAAATGCACCAAAAAAAGATAATTATGAAATGAAAATCGAACACATGCCGATGTAGAAAATGAATCCTATTAAAAAATGAAGAGCATTCATTGAGAAAATGTAGTATGGCATGAAAAGAGTTCTTATCCTCATGAAAATATTAGCCAATTTTTTAAATTACAAAAAGAAAATGAAATAGCATTCAACATTCTGCAATGCTCATAGAATCTAGGATCACGACTAATTCAAAGTCATCATAACGAGTCCAACTCCGGAATTATTATTATTGACTGACTATCTCTTAAAGTAGACGCTACCATAAAGGCTCCATAGAAGATTTTTAGTTTTTGTTTGAATAATTTAAAAAACCCAACGGGCGTTGTTGAAGAATAAGACAATCTTCAATAAAGTGATTGTATGCTTTATCCATGTATAATGGAAATTCAGCATTTTTCTTCTCAGTCGTCAAACGTTCTTTAAACACAAAACATCCGCAAGGATAAATTAAGCATAATGATCAGTACCTCGATTTAATTTTAACAAGAAATTTGGGAATATATGCTATAAATGGTGACTGAGACATCTATCAATTCTTTATAGTCACTGAGTGACTATATTATTGGGCTGTGATCAAAATTACAGTACAGATCTTCCTAATAATAGGATATTTATCTTTTTTTTGTGGGTCAGTTTGTACATTGCAGTTCAATTTAAGGAATTTCTTTTCATTGTTTTTGCACTGCAGATAACATTATGCCAATCAAACCATCGTCTCAAAAACTTACACTTTAAAATGATCTATATAGCTGAAAAGTAATTTTTTTCCATGCCAATAAAACTAGGAAATCGTCATAGATTTTATGCCAAATTAATCTAAAATGATGACGATGGAATGGTAAACAACTCGCGTGAATAACACGTTCCCCTCTTCATCATATTTGGATCTAAAATATAAAATAAACCCATAAATATTTTGGGCTAGTTATCCCCCTTATATAATTTGATGCCTCGTTCAACTTGTCGTCATGCCACTGTGCATTATCCCCTCTTTTTATTTATTTGCAAAACAATTAGAAGAAAGCTGCATATTTTCTTTTATAGCTATATATTTAAATTAAAAAACTTTTGATTCGCTGTTTGTAACAAGAAATATCAAAGTTATGTATTCCTTTTCAAAAAACAAAATTTTTCAAGAGTTTTATTATAATCCTAAGTAGCATCATCAGTGATAAAAGTTGAAGATGTTCAAAATTTTGTTTAAAAAAAGTAACTTTTGTTTTAGGAGTTTTCAATATTTGAAGTCAAGATGGATCATGTTAAATTAAAAACATTTAAAAATTTTCTGGATAATAATTAGAATTTTTTTAACTGCTAATAAATAATTCTTTTTCCAAACTATACTGATATTTTTTGGATTAATTTTTTTTTCTCATGACAAAAATAGGAGAACAGTTAAAAAAAATAATTTTATGTGAATAAAAGCTTACAAAGAAAAGTAAATACAAGATACTCAAAAGGTGTAGAAAAAAAAGCATTTATATAAAAAATTAATTATTATAAAAATATATTGAATTATTATATAACACAGTTAATTAATTATTATATAAATTAATAAACTGTATTGCTAATTTAATTTAAGTTAGCAATAAAACCTTTATTACCATAAAGGTCCCATAGAAGATTTTTACTTTTTGTTTGCAAAGTTAAAGAAAGTTGTCTAGCATGCAATTTTGGATAATAAAACAATCTTCTATAAAGTGATTTTTTGCTTTATCCATATATAATGGAAATTCAGCATTTTTCTTCATCAAACGTTCATCAAAGACGTCATCATAAAAAATCATCAAACATTCTTTAAATACAAAGCATCCCCGCAAGGATGAGTATGAGTTTGTTATTATGTAACTTAAAATTAGGATTTCCAATAATTAGATTATTATCAAATTTTATCTGAAAAATCAATATTTTATCAAATGTTTCATTTGAAATTAGGAAGCGCATGTTTACTACTTTCTCCTAAGACAAGAAAGTGAAAAGAAATAATTTCATACAAGTTTTCATAGTTTTTCATTTCGCAATTGCGTAAATGATGATGACAAACCTACTTTAACGAGTCTTAATCACCGATGGCCACAAAAGATGTATTTTTTTTTCCACTTTGCGTCAATCACTTTTCCTTGTCGTTTCGCATTAGATTAATGAAAAATTGCCAGAGAGTCATTTACACAAGATCAAAAATAAGGATACTTCGGTTCTTTGGAAAGTGGATATCAGAAATACGATCTCGATTGTTGCCATGACAGCGGCCGTCACTGCAGAACTGACCGAAATAAAAACAAGGAAATCGAGAGACTTAGAGAAATAACATTTGCATAAGTCATTCATCAAATCACTTTTCGAGCGATCAAACTGACTTGGTGGCTCATAGAGGGTTTCCATGACAAGGCCATTATAGCAGATCACATGTCATCTGCAGAAAAAGGACCATCAGCTTGATAACAGTGAAGAAAATGAATGGATTATTTGCATATTTGACCGCAGCGATTTCAATGGCGTAACAGTTCCTGGAATTACGGGTTCAGATTCGTTTTGTTTAGTGTGGGAAAGTGCAAAGCATACTAATCTCGTCATTTGGAATTTTTTTTCTTGAATGGAATGAATTAGCCTTTCGTGAATGAGAGCTGTTAATTAAAAAGATTGTTAGCCATTTAATTGTTTCCCTTGCTTTTTTTCCACCTGCTATGTTTACCAACGCGATGAAGAATGTTAAGACACAGATCACTGTAGCAGATAGCAATTGTTTAGGCAAATATAAGTTTTACTATTTATTACAATTAGTGAGGTCATTTTTAGTAAGTCTCATTGTTTACTTCTAATCGTATTTCATTCAAAATCATTATGAGAGGCCACTGTTGCTTGGTGATATATTTGGATAGGAGGATATTAATTATTTATATATGTTTATTATTTATCAAAATTAATGGAGCATTCTTACTGTCTCATTGTCAATACTTAATGAAGTATCATTGCGGAAAGCAATTTTACCCTTCCTTTTTACCACTAATCATTTATGCAATAATAGAGCTACAGGATTGGAAGATCGCCGCTTCGAAACCCTATTTCCCCTAAATATATGAGTTTGGTGTCTAAAGTCTGAAATCCGTTTTATTTGATATATTCTCGTCATTTTATTTAAGCTCAACTTACTCGATTTGTATCCAAAAAAGCCACCATTTTGATTTTAAACGGAATGCAAATATAGAAACTCTTCTGAAATCTATTCTAATTGTTTCATTAAATAATTTATAATCATTTTTTAAAATAAATACTTTTAAAGATGATATCCTATTAAAATATTTTGCTAATAGGAATTTCACAGCTGAAAATTACTCATTAAAAGGATTTCAGCCATTATTGATGTGTTTTTCATTCATTTACAAGTATAACGTCATCATCTTACCAGTATGTTATTGTTACTTATGGCACTTGCCATGGATAAGCCCCATTGATACGTCAGCAAATTTTAAGCCGAAGATATGCGTTTCTTGTTTCAAGTAGCACCAACTAGGGCCAAGAGTACGACTTAGCTACACACTCACCACATTTGTTTGCACTGCCTCTTTTTACATGGGGCCCATTCACACATCTTACAGATAGCACACAGAAGAACAACTATTCCCGAAACGGGACTCGAACCCGGGGCTCCCAGAACACGAGGAAGACGCGCTACCTCTGTGTCAGAAAGCCAGCTCTTACCAGTATAACTTAATGTTGACAATGATTTGAAATGTTTTCCAATTTTAACGATAGTTCTCAAGAGGAATATTCATTTATTTCAAACTAAACGATTTTGGCGGCCAGTTTTTCTTCAAAATTAAAATTGTTAGGAATTTGAATTCAATATTTTATGTAATTGATGTTAATGGTTCATTCAAAGAGTCTATTTAAGCTTGTAATTTTGATTGGTTTGTGATACTGTGAAAGAAGCTTGGAACTCTATATTCTTCTTCCGTGTATATTCCTAATTTTCTGCCTTCTCTCCCAAAACATAACCTTTAATTTGAAGCAGAAACAATCAAGTTTCATCTGTAAAAGAGCTTTTTGTGGAAACTAAAGAGGATTTTTAAATTAAAAAAAGCCTATTTGTACATTATTGAAATTTTTCGTTCGTAATTAATCAGAGGATATTTAATCGATTTAGCAAAAAATTCAGCATAATATAGGAAATTAATAATCCAGCTGTAAGAAAGACAATGCATTTTCATGCATCCAATTAAGAACAAAGTGTAGCAGTATTCAAATGGATGCATTTAAATTTCTTCATTGCTTACTAGAGAACTTAAATTAAGGTTTAAGTATAATAAAATCTCAGAGGGAAGGATAAGAAACCGAGGGAAGGAATTTTTATTAGCATCTCATTTAAATAGAAACTACACAACGTGGTAAAGTAAGCCGTTTCTTCATAGCATCATCAACAACAGTGGCAGGAATATCCAAATTGAAATATTTGCACAACAAGGAATAAGATTTCAGTTTTATTACAAAATTAATAAATTTAGCAGCATTTAAATAACAAAAGATAGAACAAATGAGAGGCTAATAAATCAGGATGGTTGAAGATATTTTTGTATTTTATGATGACGTAATTTTTTTTATATTTCCCATAGTATTTTTGTTACTTATGTCAAAAAAAAATCTCAATTTTTTAAAAATTAATCTTAGAATGATTTAAATTTTTATAAAAAGTTTTCTCCCCTTTAAAAAAATTCGGATGTTAATAATGTCACCCTTCAAAATATGAACTCATGATTCTTTTCCCCCAAGGTCAAAAATGTTCTCCTGCTTCACACTGTCCCTTCATCTTAATTAGTAGCAAATTTTATAAAAAATAACTTCACTGATTTTATAAAAAAAAGCGAAAGAATAAAAATTTCTCCCCAAAATATGTACAGTTTATTTTATATTAAAATTATGAATATCGATAAAAAGGATTAGAATAAAATTTATACAAAATAGGTTAACATAAATGATTCATTCGGTTTTGAAGCAGTATGGAAGCGGTTGAATAGATTTTACTTAGAATTCAGTCTACAAAGTTAGGCGAAAGATGAATATATAAACCTAGTTTCAAATACATTCCATAAGATATTCAATATCTATACCCTGTTGTCACACGTCCAAGCAACAGTTGTTGTTCTCATGTTCCGCTATACAACGGCTGGAGGGGTGTAGTAGCTTCTGAGGATATGGACCCCTGAGCACCCGAGGGCAGAAGTCTGACTTCTAGCTCAGACGCGTCACAAACCCTTTTTACGGGGGCGGACTTCATTCATGCATTTCATTCTTTCATCCACAGATCTTAATTTAGATCTGGAATAGAGAGTGATTATCTCCGACCCAGTACCCCCAATGGTATTACTCCCACACGGAACTACCACACACACACGAAGAGTCTTCGAATGACATGTTCGAACTCGCAACCCCAAGGGATGCGAAGCCAAGCCCTATCAACCTACTATCCCGCCCTCCAAACAACAGTCTATCTAATAATTCTAGCACAGTGTTGTACTGGAATCTAATAATCTCTATAAATTTAAGCATCTGATTGAAAAATATTGTATGGAATGTGCTATAACCAATGATCGCTTAGAATCACTGCTAAGCCAAGCCTTGCATTGTAATTACAGTGTAACATGTGTACCTCAGGCCTTCCGTCTAATATGAGAATACGTAGAGTTATCTATGTATCTTTTCATCAAAAATTTGTTGTAAATTTTATTTTTTAAATTTAATTGTTTTTGACAGCTTTGTATAACAATAAAACTTTCGAGATTAATTTTTTTCTATAACAAATATAAAGCATGACTTTTTAATTCAAGTTCTCTTTACAAAGGATTTTTCCTCTTCAAAGCCAAAAGTGCGGTTATAAACATTATTTATCGTGTATTATTTGAAATTAATAGTGAAAAAAAAAGCAAAATTGATAGTGAAACATAACTTGATTTATTAGTCAGTTTAGAGCTGCATAAGAAGTAAATATATTTTTGTTCAATGTGTAGATTCAATCCACGGCAAAAATACGATATCTTTAATATATAAGCAACATGAATAAATCTAAGTTTTACAGATTTTGCATTCAGAAGAGAAAGCATTTTAATTTTGAGACATTATTGTCGTCTTTTCTTTCTCTTGAACTATATACATGCCAAAGTTCTGGCACAGCGGTTCGCATGTTCCCCGTGTCCTAGTTCGGGCAGGGTTGTTCTCCATCTCTTCTATCTGTGAGATGAGTAAATGAGCCCCCCCCCCCTCCGAAAAAAAGGGCTAAGACAGTGAATGTAATGTGTGAGTAGCTAAGACGTACTCTTGGCCCTAGTTAACGCTACTTAAAACAAGAGATGCACTCTCAGTTTAAAATCGCTGGCGTCCATGATAAGTGCCCTAGAAACGACAACTATAAGCGTAAGATTGCACGTTTATAAAAAGTGTTTAAAAAAGATTGGAAAATTAAAATATGTAATGTTTTCTAAGAGACGATGTATGATCTTATTTGCTAAGCAATACACGAGATTCATTCAATCACAATTCTAGTATCTCTTATGCTATTTCTAAATGAAACGACGAATTTAATTGAACAAACATTTCAGATCTTTTAGTCCTGACTTATTTAAACAATGACGTATCCAAAAATTATACACAGTCATTTTATTTATCTTGGCTTTTCTACTGCCAAATAATAAAATTTAGCGCTGACTCAATTATTATTTATATCGATTATTCATATAAAACTTAGGTGAAGAAACACCAAAATGAAATTTGAATGACGTTAGAGTTTTTGCATTAAAAAAATATATAAAAAATACTAAATAAAGATTAAAGTGAAATCTGTTATGCATATTCCAATGTATCATGCCAGAAAATAATTTCTTGAACGGCCAAGCACCACGTGCTCGCACAAGTTAAATTATATTTGTATTCATTTTATTGGTTTTATTGAATGAGTCATTTTAGTATTGCAAACGAACCAGAAAAAGATTTGTCTCGCATTTATTGTTTAAAAAAAATATCCCATTTCCTATTTATTTCATTTCATATAATCACGTACTCAAAATGACATTTTTCTAGGTTTATTTTGCTGTAATTAACTTATTTTTTAAAATCAGACCTTTTGTAAATGAAATGGCAACGCGTTATTAAAAACTGATTTTTTGAGATGCTCGATCAGAAAATAAAATTTTTATTTTTCGCCTATGGATATTTTTATTTTTAGCCTATGGATTTTTGTTGGCGCCACAAACCTCCAAACCTCATTACCAAATCATGTTATGACATGATAATAAAAAATTATCCAACTGTAAAATATTTCTACTTTTCGGAATTTTTAAAAACTGGGAGGTTTGAAATATATATTACTCAGAGTTGATTCTACGTTATTCCAACTTTTCCAATTATTTATAGTTTTTTTTTCAATCACCTATTTTAACGACTACATTATTTTCATAAATACATGGTAAGGTTTATTGAAGGCAATTATTCTGAACATCAAAACTAACGTAACATATTTTAGAGCAACTTTCAAGTGTCGTAGCAGCACGTAAAATCGCTCGAGGTGTAACAATCATTTCCCCCTTTTCCCTTTCATTCATCATTTAACTTGAAAAACCTAAACAAAACAAAATTATTGTCTACATAACGTTCTTAAAGACTAATGCCAGGTGCATCTGCACCCCTCAACCTCATTCATTTGATTTGCAAATTCTGGAAACCTTTGATTTATTCAGAAAACGAACTGCGCGTTGGAAAATTAAGATTTATTTCACCTTCCGCTCCCCCGGTTTGAAACAGAAATAAACAAAATTAAAATGGTGTGAAGACGCCAGATCTTCTTCCGAATAACATATTTCCAGAATCTGTAAACAGGCCTAATTTTTTTATAAATAACCCCCTCTAGTCTCCAGATCGCTTATCTCCACACAATGATCACCATTCATCGCTGGTAACATAAAACGAAGCCGGATAGAAAACAAGTCTACGACAGCTTTTAAACTGTGTCTTTTCAGGCCTGGTGATTTATTTCTTTTCTGGAGGGTCGTTAAGGGATAAGGGTGGGGAAAGCCAAGGTTGACGAGCAGGTGAGAAACTTGTTATTTATGACGCTGGAATGATGATTTTGGACTATCCCTAATCCAGCTGTCTGTCACCACCCAGCCGTAGCTGCCAACCGACAGATATCAGGTAGCTAGCTATCCAAGTGGTGGTTCTCGAAAGCATCATTTGTAACTTAAGATTTTAACTTTTTTTCGACATTTTCTTTTAAAGAAAAACGAGGGAGATGTGTAATCAATTATGGTTGAATGAAAATTTATGACGATGGAGTTGATGCTTGGATCTGTCGTTTTCCATTCATTCAATCAAATAATCAAGTTTGCTGCATCTATTTTGATTTTAAAAGTAGAATTAAATTCAAACAATACGCATTAAGTGGAAACAATCAAAATCTGAATAGCTGTATGGGAAAAAATACTATTACTTAGGAGTAAGGGGGAAAAATCCTGACGATTTATAATGTAATGGCTATATAAAGAGCATTTCCTTTTTTTACTTTGAGCTCTTTAACTGAATCCATTAAAAAGCTCATTGTCAATCAATGTGTATTTGTGATCGACAATTAAACAAGTAATATAAAAAAATTAAGTCCATTACTAAAAAGGTAAACAAAGATTTTTTATTTTAGCTACTTTTAATTAAATAATTACAATTGTTTTTCTCGGAAATTGTTGTCAATTGCTGTTCTTATAACATAAGGAGGGGTGCAGTAGCTTCTGAGGGAAGGAGCCCCTGAAGAAAATAAGCAGAATCATTTGAAATAATCGACCGAAAACATGTTAAGCCTAATATCATTGGCGTGGGGAAAAATCAAACTGAATTCGTTATTCATTTGGAGGCGGAGCAATGAAGATTTCTGTCGAGAAAGTTAGCTTTTAATTAATTAATAAAAAATAATGAATGAATATTTGAGAAAACTGTATTAATATCAAATGTAATCCACTACAAGTTTTTAAAAATTTACTTGAACTTGAGTGGATGAATAAAAAGTGCTTTTTTTAACGATTTAAAATTTGTACAAGATACATATGTATATATATAGGGAGAGTATGAACTAATAGTAGGAATTGAAAAAAAAATAGCCAGGCTGATTAAAAGGATTTTATTATACGACTTTAAAACCCAGTGTGCAAAGTCAAAAAGCCAGTTTCCGAGTCAAATTTTTAACCTAATTCTTAAAAAGGTAGATAATTGACCTGCATTTGCCCATATATATGTAAGCACAATAATTCAAAAACACAAGGACTAAGTTAATGAAATTTTAAATATCTTCATATTTACCAACAGGTACCATTTCAAAATCTAGATCTAATCTGCAATAAGAAAAAAAAATATACTATTCCAAAAACACTTTTTTATATTTAACAGTGGAAGACTTTCCATTAAATCCAAGTTATTCATTTCTTATTACGTTATTTAAACCTAATACTGCCTTTTAAACAGCCTTTAAAATTGCTAACTATGAAAAATTTAACATTAAATTCCCTGCAAAATATTTAGATAACCATCACTTCCTAACCTAAACACTTCAAACCAAAATAAATGCTTTATACAACTGTAATTTTGAAACGAAGTTGCGGAAAATGCTAACTCAATGTTTTCTTTTGAGGAATCATATAATTAACCATTTATCTAACTTTTTTACTAAATGATTTTATGTAATTTATTATTTATGCTTGAAACAATGTTCGCATTGATGTCTTTTCGTTTCAAATAACAAATTTCATTAACTTTTGCAATTTTGGTACAAGTGTTTATTCATCAACAATCCTCTTTATTTCACCATATTTTGAAACCCTTCTGCTTTTTAGAAGTTCATGGTTAGTTAAAATAAGAAACGTTCATTTAAGACTACAGATCTGGAAGAATATTTTTTTGCACTATGCGCAACAAAAATAGTTTTCGAAGTTGAACATTTTTATTATATTTGCATTTATTAACAAGATCTTTGTCCAATAACAACAGTTAAAAAAATGTTTTGCAACTTAGTATGATAACGCACTGATACAGATTTATTTTTCAAGCAAATAGGCAAATAACCGAAAGAAATAAGAATTTATTATGGTACACTTACCCAAAAGCTTAAGACCAAGAACTTAAACCATTCCCGATTCTGAAACCAAATGTATTATAAAGTCCTCTATTTCTTTAGAGAGATTTCTTTTTAATATAAGCATATGAAATATCTTTCAAATATTTCATTTCATAAAAGCATAATAAACTTAAATTGGATGAAAACTTTTGTAATTCGAATCGAGCCATACAAAAGAGGAGCCAAGACAAACTTTTAAAAAATGCCAATAAAACAGTTTTGAATGCAAGCCAGACAATTAATATTCTTTCGCTTTTCCTGAAATTGTTATAGTATGACTTCACAATGATGCCAATGTCTACTTTCCTAAAATATCCCTTCCCCCTTCCATTTAAAAACAAGTTCCCACTAGAATACGTAAAGAGCAGAAACTTTTCCGATACAAAATTAACAACCCCCCTACCATCAACACCTCCTTCTCGCGCAAGCCAATAGCCTTGTTTGAAAATTCTCGCCTCCTACGTGCTCAAGTGCCAACGAAAGCCTTAATGAATTTCGGACAGAAGCACCGTCGCCAATTTGAACGACAAAAAGGAATGGGAGAAAATTCCGGTGCGCAAATAGTCGGGGCCTTTACACATTATGCGACGCTAAAACTTTTCTCTCGCCAAGACAATTCCTGACAGAACATAACGAGATGTGTGCATTTCCAAACGTTTCGGCGAGGACTATCAAAGTCAAACTTTGCGCACCACCTCGATTTGAACCACCCTTAGTTTAATTCAAGACCACACTCTTAATCATTAGATCAAAGAGAGTTTCATTTTTGCTCTCCAACTTTTTTTTATGCGCCAACCTTTCTGGGAGCTAAGTTCTGGGACATTAGATGGTCTCTAGCAGCCGTACATTACCATCAAGTTGGAGGTGCGAGGACTATTAGTTAGACACTTAGTCCACAGAGCAAACTTTGAGGGATGATCCTAAAGGGTCGGATGGCACGTTCCTCAGCAATTAGCTGCTGATTTACAAACTTTAATCATGTCCCTATGCGGATCGCAACCCCTGCCTCGCAACCACCCCCCACCAATGCGATTATTCCTCTTTAGAAATTCCACGACTCGTTGCTGGAAGAGAGGACTATTTCTATGTTTTACTATCGGTGCTCAAGTTTTATTGGCGATTTTTAGCACTTTTTTTTCTTTTACTTCTTCTGGCAGGCCAATAATCTTAGGTTTTGTCGTCAAGGGTGATGGTAGGGGGGTGCTAGATTCGCAATCGTGCGATATTGCCTCGGCAAAAATAACGTATGCTCCTTATTAAACAGGAGAAGCGGCGGCCATTAATTCAAATTAAAAATTTTGTTTGCACCCGGTGTTGAAGGATAAAGTGCGCCAATGTTTTGCCTCGGTTAGTCCGGGCTTTAAATAAACCTTTTCCTTCTTTTCTTGGAGGAAGAGGAAGCACATTCCGGGGCTCGTTTTGCCGGATATTTACGGTCCGGGCAAAGAAATGGGATTCGGCAGTTAAGCGCTATGTAATCACCATTTCGTCCGAACAGGCTGGACGTTAGTAAAGTAATGGTCGCCTTCCCATCGCTGGAATAGCTTCTTGACAAATATACCCGCAGAAACTTCAAGCATAATAACGAAATATGTAAGGCGTAAATATGAACAAAAAATATTTAATCAAAAAAATCATAAGAGAAAACTGTATTATCAGTGATTAACATAACAAGGAACTCAATAAAAACAGGATTTCATGTGCCGCTGCTGAATTGGTCTTTTTAATGAACCATTGGAGATGTAAACCTCAGAGGTGGGAGTATTTGCAGAAAGAATAATTAATTTATTGGGGAAAAAATCGTGGAATGAAAAGATCGACAGCGATAGCGCGACAGAGAGTATTGTGTGTAGTAATGTAATTCACTCTTCAAGATAACATATTCCACCTAAGATAATTTTTTTTTCGGTATTCAAATGATATCGTCCTTAATTAAGTTGCATTTGTTTTATTGCCAATTCGAATTTTGGAATCGCCATCATAAGTTTTAATTGACTGAGAGCAAATAATGAGAGAAAAAAACTGAATTGAAGAAATCCAGACAATGTATTTATTTGCCAGAGTAATTCGAAAAGAAAAACTTTGAAATTAAAATATATTCTCAGGTGTGATGAGGGATCTTTTTGCCCATGAAAAAAAAATTTATAGTGACTAGTATCTGCATTGAAGAATAGGAGGATTTTGTTTCGTCTGTAAATGAATAGAGCTTTATTTTAATTTTATTACAATTCTGATTCAGTTGAAAAGGAATTTTTTTAAAAAAGTTTTATGAAAACACAATCGTGCAAAAAAGAAAAAAATGATGGATTACCTTTTATTTTTTAAAAAATGTTTTGCTCACATTTTAGTACTAAAATTATTTTTACGTTTTAACAGAATTTAAAACTCGCGACATGCTTTCGCTTTACAATTAACCCTTTGCACTCGATGGTGCCTCTTTGGCACCATTCAAGACGGTGCATCATTTTGAAGTTTTATTTATTTATTTTTCAATTTTGCTTATTTTAAATACCTATGGAAGGGTAAAAAGATGGAGAAATTCAATTTTAAATACACACAGGCACAAATTTGGAGCAATAAACAAGCCCTTGTTTATTGAGTAATTATGCATCGAATTACTTATCCGAGTGCAAAGGGTTCGTATTTAAACAAAATGCAAAACATTTTATTTTAAATACATTAATTTGCATCGTCAAACACAAATAAAGAGAATAACTTAATCAATTAAATCAAAAATACAAACATTTTGAAATCTAATAGGAAAAAAATATTAATTAAAAAATAAATGATCGTGACCATTCAGTGATAAAGATTCGAAATTGGAACTTGAGGTTCCACTAAGGAGCTTCCAAGTTCTTAGTTCTGTTGTACTTAAATATGCTTTCATTTGATATCGACAAATATCTGGGTTCGAGATTTGATTTTATTCACTATAAATATACTGTGTATTCAGCCTCAAAGCCAATTCAATTTCGCAATATCTACTGACGAACTATGGGGTTTAGACTTTGCGGTTTTGAAATTTGATTTTGCCAAAGATGCACCAAGTAACTAGATCTAACGCAAGATTATTTCATCAACAACAATCAAAGGATTTCTGCTTCGCAATATGAGGGTTTGTAACTTACTACTCCTACAAAATATCAGCGATGTTTGCATTTCCATTATAAATTAAAAATGATATCTTATTTTAACGATTTTGCTTTGGAATTCGCAGATTTGAAGCTTGGTTTTTCACTACAGAAATATCTTGCATATGGGACTGAATAATCTGACAATATTTGCTAATGATGCGTTTGCTTTTAGATTCGTGGTTCTACGAAATATCTGATGCATGTTAAAATCTAGTAGACTACTAGTTAAAGTGTTGTTTTCGTTTTCTAGTTATAGTTTAACCCTTTGCCCTCGATGGCTCCTCTTTGGCACCATTCAGGACGGTGCATCATTTTGAAGTTTCATTTATTTATTTTTAAATTTTGATTATTGAAAATACCTACATAATGGTAAAAAGATGGAGAAATTCAATTTTAAGCGCACGCTCGCACACACACACACAAATTTGGAGCAATAAACAAGCCTTTTTATTTTGAATAATGCCTCGAATTACTTTTCCGAGTGCAAAGGTTAAAATTACAATGAAACAATTCTCGTGCCGGCGTCCTGGCTTAGTGGTAGCGCACCTTCCCCGTGATCTGGCCGACCCGGGTTCGAGTTACGGTTCTGGCGTGGTTGAACTTCTGTGTTCTAGCTGTGACATGTGTGAATGTTTCTCCTGTAAAAAAGGTGTTGCGTAAGCGAATGTAATGCATGGAGTAGCTAAGTCGTACTCTTGGCCCTAGTTGACGCTACTGAAAAACAAAAGACGGGTGTCAATGCGCTTGTCTATGGCAAATGCCGTTAATAAAAACAACAACAACAGTTCTCGTATTGCATCGATATAGGTCAATAATGTAACTGTATCAAAATTCGATTTGAATCCTTAAACAAATCAGTTGAATGAATAAAATTCAATTCATGTTACAGTTAAAAGCATCTTCAGAAACTTGTGCTATGAAGTAAAATAGTGTTAAATCAAACTGAGCAAATAAAAGGCATCATGTATTAGAAACCACAAACAGAGTAGTAAATATTTAAGAAACAGATTGCTAAATAATAATAAAAAAAGGAAATCAGGGCAAGTATAATGCGCAGCAAACAAATGAAAACGCACTTTTATGGTTTGTTTTTAGGTTGTAAACTTTGGCTCCAGCCATGTTATTTTAAACTGCACTCTTTACATAAATTTAGTGAAAGGTTATATACTCTAAATTGTAAAAAGAAGATACTAGTTTTCAGATTGTCTGTATGATCAAACATTTTTTTAGCCAAAATGAAATCCTTACGTGTTTAAGTAGTATGTCTCAAATATCTGTAAAGACTTATTTTTTAAATTAATTTCTCATTTTATATGAAAAAACACACACATCATGTTATATAGCTCAATGGAAGATAAAATGTTGGTGTGCATCCCAAGGCAATTCTAATCTCTGATCACGGCAAATAACAAAACATAATATGATAAAAAAATGACTTTAGTTAGGCAGAACCAAGACATTGAACGAAGGCTGTTTATGAAATTCAGAAGAATATTTTATTAGTTGATACTTTCCCCCAAAAATTACATCAAGCCTTTTTGCTCGCTTGTCATTCAAAATTAAGACGAACTGTGGACTCGTCTCCGAGAAATGGTGGAACAGGATGCACGTATGACGTTGAAAGACGTTAAATAGCAATTGCTGGCTATGGAACATCATTGTGTTTGTAAAGCGCATGGCACGCGGGTGATTGGTTGATGCGAAAATTAGCCATCAAGGCGCTGTGACTTGACAGATTGAGGAGCAACTGAGCTCACTTTGAGTTCAAAAAAGAATGGACCCGCTCGCAGATCATCTCCGCGGGTCTCCTTATTAGCAAATCATCTGAGCGTGGAAAAGACCGTGGATTTTTATGAGGTTGATAAACTACATTGTTCCCATGCCACAGAGTGATTTCTCTGTGTTGTCCTCTTAGTAATGCTTTTTTTAAAAATTTGTAGAAGTAAAAAAAAAAATGTTGTTTTCGATTTTTTTTATTTTGATTTAATTTAAATACTTGTTGAGTAAGAAGGATCAAATCAGCAGAATGATTTCTTATAATTTTTTTTCTTAAATATAGGCGATTCGACACATGTTACCATTATATATTTTGTTGTTATTACTACTGGCACGCCATCTTCCTGACACAGAGGTAGCGCGTCTTTCTTGCTTTCTGGAAGTCCTGGGATCGAGTCTCGGCTTGGGCATTGTTGTTCTTCTGTGTGCTATCTGTGAGATGCGTGACTGTGCCGCCCTGTAAAAAGAGTAGTGAGAGTGTGAGTAAAAATGTGGTGAGAGTGTAGCTAAGTCTTACTCTTGACCCTAGTTGGCACTACTTCAAAAACAAGAGACGTTCCTTTTGGCTTAAATCTGCTGCTGTACCAGTGGGGGGCTTGTCCATAGGCAAGTGCCATAAGTGACAAAAACAACAACTAATTGCAGTTGCCATGGACAAGCCAGTTGATGTACTAGTGGATTTAAGCCGAAATAAACGTGTCTTGTTTGAAGTAGCACTGCCTTTTACAGGGGGGGGGGGCACTCACACACCTCACTGGTAAAACACAGAAGAGCAACCAAGTCTTAATCGGGACTCGAATTCGAGACGCCCAGATCACGAGGAAGACGCGCTACCTCTATGCCTAGATGCCGGTATTATTTATTTTATATCATAGAAAAAAAAGATAAAAATGAAATCTGCTATGCATATTTCAATGTATCATGTCAGAACATTATTTCTTGAACGGCCAAGCTCCAAGTACTCGTGAAAATTAAATTGTATTTTTTTTTTTCATTTTATTTGTTTCATTGAATGAGTCACTTTAGTATTGCAAACGATCCAAAAAAGCTTTGTGTCGCATTTATTGTTTACAAAAAATATCGCATTTCCTATTTATTTCATTTCGTATAATCACGTGTTCAAAATGCCATTTTTCTAGGTTTTATTTGCTGTAGTCATTAACTTATTATTTTTAATCAAAGCTTTAGTAAATGCTTTTATATAGGTTGGTTGGTTGGTTGGTTCTAATGGCACTTGCCTATGGACAAGCTCGCTGCTGGACCCAGCAGCAGATTTAAGCCGAGTGAAGCGTCTCTTGTTTCAAGTAGCGCCAACTAGGGCCAAGAGTACGACTTTTGCTACACACTCATCTCATTCGCTTGCACAACCCCTTTTTACAGGGGGGCACATTCACACATCTCACAGATAGTACACAGAATAACAACCATGCCCGAACCCGGACTCGAACCCGGGACCTCCTGAACACGAGGCAGACGCGCTACCCCTGTGCCAGCAAGCCGGCTTTATATAGGTGATGGCTACGTGTTATTAAAAACTGATTTTTTGAGAGGTTCGTGCAGATTTTAATTTTTCGCCTGTGGTTTATTTTATTTTTCGACTGCAGATTTTTGTTGACGCTCATTCCCAAAATAACATCATGTTCTGACATGATAAAAGCTTTAAGGTTTTCAAAAAGTTAACGAATGTCTGTGCAGGATTCCAAATAACAATAATAATAAAAACAATACAGGTAAATTTTTTGATTGCCGGAAAAAATATTTTCGGTGGCTTTTAAGCCGGATTAGTTCAGTTGATATTTCCTGAAATCGAGGTTAAGTAAATGCCACGATTCAATAACTTGATATTATGAAAACAATTTTTCTTAATAATAATTTTAATGTGTTTCAAACGAGCTCACACGTGTTTAAAACCAGGTGGATCGATGTTTTATAGTAGTTAAATTATAAAGAGCTAATAAAAACTTTTGTTGTATCTCTTACAGCATTTTCATTTTTTATTATTATTTTCATAAATCTATTTGAAATTTCTTGATAGTCATTGAATAACAACTAAAAAGATACAAAAACAAACTTGTACACTTGTTTTTTTTATCGTTAATCTTCCTGACGTTGCCTAATCGAAAAGTTAAGCAAATGTTATGGTTTGGTAACTTAAATTTATAAAACAAGCAATTTTAGCAACTTAGCTGCATTTGACATATTTAATAATAATTAAAAGTTAATTGAATCGTCTGAATCAAATCAAAAAATTATATTGAAAGAATGTAAACTTAAACGACTTTATTTTGTCCTCCTAAATGTATGTGAAATTACTTGATCCTTCACTAATTTCAACAAAACCATACCTTTAGCATTAGGAAAAGAATTTAAAATGATTCCAGATTGCTTTTTATTATAATTTCTTCGACCGACACTTTCTACAAAGAAGGTAAAACGAATATCATGACTCAATATAGTTGAAAAAATATTTTTGTCAGCAATTTTGATGCGTTGCAAACTTATTGTCGGGGTAGACATTTCAAACAGAACTAGTCTAATTGAGATCATCTTGAAATTGGTGTCATTTTTTTTCTAAAGGACTGAAAATAATATTGACACAGAAGACACACAGTCACAGTTCAATCCTATATCTTGAGAAGAATGATTCTCTACAATAACGTGATGTGATATTTTGTTGCGTGATTCAAGTTTTCAAGTCATAATGAAATTTGATATTCAGTTTAAAATTCAATTGAAAATATCTATATATTAATAAAAAGTTTCGAAATGATATATGAAACTTTACATCTTTGACCACAACTATTTCTTACTAGCACACCAAATTATTCGTTAAATTCTTCAATTAGTTTCTCTCATTTGGAATTATTATTTATATTTTTTGATCTATATCTACACATTCTACAAGTTTAATTTATGCATATTTCCGAACCCCCCCTAAAGGATATTTGGGAACGGATTTCAAATATAAGGATAATACTTAGGCTGGTATCCCAATTTCATATTAGCACACCGAATTATTCGTTAAATTCTTCAATTAGTTTCTCTCATTTTGAATTATTCACTACATTTTTTGATCTACATCCACATATTCAAAAAGTTTTGCTTATGTATATTTCCGAAACCACCCAAAGGATATTTGGAAACGGATCTCAAATATAAGGATAATACTTAGGTTGGTACCTTCATTTTAAAGGTTTTGCTTAGCATTAGTTGGATGACGTTTAGTCCCAACTGATTGCCTGACCTTTTTACACAGTGGCCGTCCAATTTAACCAGTCCGGTTTTTATCAGCTTAGAGTCATCTACTGTCAAAGCTTTACTACATGGCCACCATGGTCCATTTATTGTATTTGAACCATTTCTTTTATATATATATATTTTGCCTGCGTCCTCGTATAGGGGTAGCGAATCTTCTCCATGATCTAAGCCTCCCGACTTCAAGTCCCGGTTTGGACATGGTTGCTTTTCTGTGTTCTATCCCTAAGGTGTGTGAATGTGCCTCCCCTCTATAAAAAGCGGGGTAAAAGTCGTACCCTTGGCCCTAGTTGGAGCTACTACAAAACAAAAGACGCTGAATAGGCTTAAATCGCTGTCTATCTCGACGAGCTTGTCGATGGCAAGTACCATAATAAACAACATCAACAATTTTTTAAACCTGGAATTCTTAAAATATCGTACTTAATTTCAGTTTCAAAACAAAATTTGGGATCGCATTTTAACGACTAACATTTTTCTATTAAACAAATTTTGCATATACGTAAGAAAATAATAGATTTATTAGCAATTAATATTCATAAATTTCTAATTATTAATATAACAAAATAAATTTAATAAAATATATTTGTTATATAAATTTTATTAAAAGGATTCTGATATACAGAAATTTATGAGCTATTCTGATAATTTCAGTATCTGGATGATTTCAAAATTCCTTTGATATGATATCGACATTTTTTTCTACATGCATTAACATTAACAATTATTAATAAACTAATTATGTAAAGTTAAATTTTCTGGAGGAGAAACGCATGCTAAATGCTTATCTTTAAAATGTAAGAGTGAGTTTTTATTTTTCTCAGTGAAGATCTATTTTCTCCCTCCAGCTGCCAAAACACATTAAGATTATATCGCTTAACTATAAATAGCTTCTATGTTTTCACTTTGTATTCCATTCCACACATCACTAAATACAAACAGATTAATGTGTATGTTTTGATGCCACTACATTGAAAGGGGCAATTAAATTTATAAACAGGGTAATATTTTGGATATATTGTAAAAAAAAAACTGGGTTAAGAAGTCATGAAAATTTCAGAAATGGCTTACAAATAAATAGATTTTGGATCATAGAATTTTTTCTTGTCGCATTTCAAATAATTCGCATTTTTTTTTCCTTTAAAAATGAATATAATGCAACATTTATTGCTAGGACATAACATAGATTGGTCATCTCTCTCTCTCTCTCTACCTTTTTTGCTAATATTTAACAATGTTTTTGATAATGGAATATCAAAGATTTCTATGGAAGAAGAATGAAAAGGAACAAGAAAAATTAAATAAATTTAAATCTGAAAACTTCTACAATTTATGCAGAAGTCATTCTTATACCACACATAATTTATTTTAAAAAAACACTTTGAGAAATACTTATAAATACATTAGATATTTATAGAATTTTTAATTTAATTTGGTGAATTATTAAAAAAATATTTTGAAATAAAAACCGTTGGTAAAAGCTCGATACTTTAAATAAATAATATCGTCGGCAACTATTATTTCTTTTTCTTTTTTTTCTTTAAAATTTTGTATGTAAACAAGCTGTTGATTAAAGAATATGTTTTAGGACTTTTCGGAGAGAAATAGTTCTATTACATAATTAGAAAATAGAATAAAAATTTAATAGCTGGTGAAATACATATTGTTAACATTTTCTATGTGAAAAGTAAGAAATATTTTTCTTTGAAATAGAAAAATTATCAATCATAACTTTTTACATGGAAGAAAACTCCAAACGAACACCTGAAAAAGGTTCTAATGTTTCAAATATTTTTAAAATGGAATTTTTAGTATAATGAAAAAACAAACAAACGCAGAAATAGATAGGAATTACAAAGTATTTAAATACATCTGATGCAACAATAATAATAAAAAAGCAAGATTTACAACCTGAAAAAACTAAAAAAACATTTCGCTCAATAGTTATTGTCAAAGAAAGTGTCTCAAAGCTGCACAGTTTGTAAAATACTTTATGAAAATATATTTTATAGCTGATAAAAGAATGAATGCAATGTTCGATGGAGTTTTCTAAGCGGAATGATTGCAACAAAAATAGATCTATTTATTATCGGAAACGAAGAGGAAAAAATTTACATATTTGCTTCCATCAAAGCAAAGAAAGCTGCTGTAAAAGGTTTATGGTTTATAGATTTCTTCATATAGCATCCTAGAAAATTTTACGAGGATCCCTTCTATCTTGGAAATCATAATTTAGTAAAGAGTATGATTATCAGATTAAACATTTAAAAAAGTCTTTACATTTTAAACATGATCCCTAAATAGTTCTAAAAATCTGCAAACATCCCTCATTCTGTATACAATTTTAAATTCAATTTTTGAAACAGTTGCTTTTAAAATTTAAACAAAATGTCCCTCCTCCCATTTCTTATCTGTGCAATTCCAAGTACTGTTGAATTAGGAGACCTTGTTCTAAATTTACATTTGCAAACCTACCTATCAATTTCACAGCACACATACAATTTACTGAACGGCACATGAAAGTATGGGCAAGCAAAATAAGGAGAAAAAATTTCCTTTTCGAATGCAACTTCTCAAAGGCACCCTTTGTCCGAAAAAATTCCCTTTCGGCATAGAATGGGTAGAATTCCAGGAACGAATAAGTCATCTAAAGATAAGAACAGATAAGTCGATGACGAAGATGTTATCTCAAAAATTGTATCCTACGTTCGCGAATATCTTCTGGACTTGACGCAGCTTGGTGTTTCTGTCAGCGTTGATGGATCTGTGTCTGACATTTCCCGCTCCTGACACCCGATAGGTTCGGATGAGACGCTCTCCAAAACCGAAAGACTCTGGAGATTGGGTTTTGAAGATGGATAGCATGTGCGTGTGTCGGTCCATTTCCTGTGGATGGAAATTTCAGAGAATAGGACCACAGAGGACAGATGTTTGGAATGAAACGCATGCATTTGTTGGAGAAGTATTTGCAAAACAAAAATATCGAATGCAGAAGATGCATCTCCAGAAAAATTCATTGATATATCCTATGTCGAGTTTTGAAATAAGCAATAATCTGGAAGATTCTCAAATTTTAAGGGACACGAGTTTTTTCTGATACTTTAAAAGTTATTTAAAATTATTTTTGCGTTAATTTAATTCTAATCATCTCGAAACATTTTGTTTAAAATCAAATATTGTATAAATTAAATTTGAATTTTTTTCTAGAAAGTCTTATTTAATTTTTATTTATAAACTTCATATTTATTTACTTTTTAATCCTAAAAGTATGTGGTGCTTCATAGTTTAAAAAGAAATGTCTTATCTTATCAAATATAATTTAAAATGTGATAATAAAATACTTGTTACTTTTTTATAATTCAGTTTTTTTTTTTTACTATTTCTGAATATGCAAATAATCTTTTAAATTTCAGCAGTACATGTTTTAAAATAGTCATTCTTCTGAAATCAAAATTTTATTAAATAATTAGGAACTAAGCATTAAGTTATTTTAGATTATTAGAATTTGCTACTTGAAACTAGATTTCTAAAGTTTACATTAAATTTTTTTTTAAGTTCTGGAGGTGAAAGAAACTTCGAGATTTGCATTGCTCCTGAAATACAAGGACTTATCAGGAAATAAAACACAGTGAAAACTATTGCTCAGTGAATTTTTTTTACACGATTTGCACAATATATTTGTATCACGATAAATTTGTATACATATTCATCGTGATTTGTTTTAGGAATGGGGATATACTTGATGGTATTCTAAATAAAATTAGTTTTTATCAAATATTTGATACTGTATTAATCAATGAATTATTATAACGTAAACAGCAAGTAATTCTTGAAATGTCCCATGATTAAATGCACATTTTAATATTTTATTAACAACTAGCATGACGGAAATTGTAAAAAAAGGAAGAGATACTTCTAGTAAATTCTATTTTATTTCAGATGTTACTTTTCATCAAAAACAAATGTTGTTCCTTCATTTTGATGTGTTTCTCTGATATTTGTAGCAGAAATATCAATATTTGATTGTTTAATTTATTCTTCCACATTATAAAATTGAAATCAAATCCTTAAGTCAAAAAATATAGCTAAAGCACTCACGATATTTTATATTTTTTTTTACTTAAGGATTTGATTTCAATTTTATAATGTAGAAGTATAAATTAAACAAGCAAAAATTGATATTTCTGCTATTAATATCGGAGAATCACTTTTTCTTTCATAAGAGATAAAATAAAAAATATTGATCTTAAAAGATCGATTTTTATACATTTTTTTTCTATTTTGCATATCCTTTTAAGAGTAGAAATATAAGGGAATACCCAAATAAATTCTTCATGCTAATGTCTCAAAACACTTATCTAAATAATTTTGTTTTGCTAATACAACGAATACACAATATTTTTAATAATAATTATTTACTGTTGCGATTAAGTTGATTTTGAAAATTTGCAGTGTAAATATTTAGCATCCAGAATAGAAGAAAACGGAACTACTTTCTAAACAATTCTAATAAGCAAATTTTCATTCCTCATACGTATTTCAAGAATTATTATTTGTCTTTCTATCTTTCAATTTTATATCTATCATGGTAAAAGATATAAAGGAAGAAGCTGAGTTTTGATAGCAATACAGATCTAAAAGTCAAATTTAATTGTTTTTTTCATTTTAACCAAATAATCTTAGAACAATTTTTCCTCAATCTGAAACTGAATACTAAGAAGGTACATTTTCTTCGAAATTTTTTGATTTTAAATTAAAAATAATTCTAATATTTTCATTGATTGTTACACTTTATTCGTTTCAAATCAACAACGAAAGTTCCATTGTTTAGAAATGTTTTTTTTTTTTAAATCTCTTCTATCTTCATTCTGCATTCTTTTAACTTTAAAATAAAGTATACGAACATACTTGGAAAAAAATCCGTCAGAACAAATTAATGTTCTTAAGATTCTTTATGAAAGCCATGGAAAAAGATATGTCTTTCAGGCAATTCATGCAAATTCCCTATATGTTAATGCATGTGACTGCAAACTCTATTTTAAAATCACAAAAATCAGCGAGAATATTTTATTCCCTGAAAGGATTGTTCAATTACAAAGTTTCAATGAAATTTCGTTGAAAAACATCTGCATTTGTAAATAACAGAATTCTAAACTATACCAACATATATAATTTAACTGTCATTTCATATTCATTGTTTAGTTTCAAAAAGCAATTTTTTTTCCTTCAAAAATTCAACAAATTGGAAATCAACTGAAATCGGGCACCTGGCAACATTTTTGTTCATTGAATACAATCTAACATGTCACATTTGATTACGCCCAACCATACCAAAAAAACATTTATTTCTCAAAAACTTTGCCACTTTCTCCGAATCGAATGATATAACTGCATATTTTCTTTGTAAACTCTCAACTTGAAACTAACACTAATCAAAAACTTCTCACAAAATGTCACGCCTTATTCGTTCCACATCACCAACCGAAGCGCACATTTTTTTGGGGTATTTATTTATTTATTTATTTACTTCTCCTTCTCTGCATTCGACACTTCTCTAATCCTAAATCGGGACAAACTCTTCAGGACAACAAAGGAGGAGAAAAAAATTGGACACTTTTCTGTCCGAAAAGACGATGGATAGAAGAAAAAAAAAAGAAGACCCTCGACATTCCGCTTTATTAATCTTTTATTAGAATGTTCTCCTGTGCATATCCCAGAGAGACTTTTCCAGTACCAAAACAATAAAGAATCAACTAAAAAAGCAACAAATTCCGGAGGATTTCCCCCATGCAAATGTCTCTGATTGCAACTTGACACCTCAAAGAGAGTGAGATTCTATTAAGTTTGAGTGAAGCGACCTTTCCTGATTTTTTTTTATCTCTCTGCCTTCTTCCCGCTTTTTATTTTTTTGTCTTGCTGCCTTGCCGGAGGCCATATAAATCCGATCAGACAGTCGTAATGCACTTGGGCAACGTGAGATTTCTTTAACGAAGGAGGCATTCTCATTTCTCAATTAAATGCAAGTCTTTTACGTTTCCGTGTCAAAAGGTGTTTCGCCAAGTTGCAGGGGAGGCTGCTTCCCGTTCTGCCCAAAACAAAGGGGAATTAGAATCGACAGTCTGTCAGCTCTTATTTCTGTGAAATTATTCCCAGTGTGTTAAGTAAAGAGAAGGAGGGAGGAATTCGTGCCGATTAGGTATTCAAATCGGGTGCTGCCTGCAGAAGGTGCCGGGGGTGGGGATGGTGTCCGGCTGGGTGAGGGAAAAAAAAACCATGAGAAAGGTATGAGAGATTTAAAGCTACGCCTTGTCGTCACTCATTTGGGGAAATCTCCACAAAGGCAGAATTTTCTGGAGGAATAATTATAAATAATCATTAATATGCCTGAGATAAAAAATGCTGGATTTTTTTCTCTCAAAAAGTCATTCTATTATGCGGAAGAAGAAAATAATAATGGCATTAAATGTCAGGGCCATTTTTAAAATGTCAAATTGGAATGTTTGTAGCGCTTGTGACTTATGTGTGGATGAATATTGCTTTTTATTTTTTTTCTCCTATGCTATAGTGAATATGTGTCAAAACAATTTCATGTCAATTGAAAAGAGAGATTAGAATTTTAATCTGTACAGTTTCTTACGCCGGTGGCAATCCTATAATTAAACAAGCGATATTTTGAGGTGATGTGTATCTAAGGTCCACTTGAATAAAAAATAATAACACATTATTACTGTTAATTTAATTTATGTAATAATTTATCATATGTTTATAAAACATATCCAATAAATCTAATTACTGAACTCATTTAAAATGTTTCAGACTAGTAACAAATATTTATCATACGATAAAATTCTATTGAATTAAATTAATATCAAAGTTATTCAGTTTATTAGTATTGCTTAGTAAATTATTGTATCGATTAAATCAAATTAATTAATTCGATATTGCAGTCTGGCAATAAATATAAAATATTGTGCATTAGAAAGTTAGCTTTTGTGAAATTATTTTTTTTCCTATTTATCTATTTATTTAAAATGCTTCAGACGACTTACAAACATCTATCAAACGATGAAATTCTATTCAATTAAATTAATTGCGCGGTTATATAGTTTATTAGTATTACTTAATAAATTATTGCTTCAATTAAATTATTTAATTCGATATTGTAATAAATATAAAAAATAATTTAAAATGCATACTAGAAAGATGCATTTTGTGAAAAGAAGTCGCTTTCTATACGCTTTTGTTGGGAATATTTTCTACAAAACTTCTCTGGGAAAATACTGTTTTACTTAGAGTACTTGAAGTTATTTGGTAGAAATATTTTACAATATTTGTTTCAACTATAGGTAAAATTATGCAGATGGCAATAATGAAATTCTATTCTCATAATTATAGCACGTACATTTTTTTCCCTTCTTATTCCTAATTACGCCAGAGAAATATTGTTAGATTTCAAAAGGCAAGAAAATGTTTAAGTTCTGTTTATTATCCAGCTGCATACACTTCCGGAAGTAAAACATTAAACATACATAATTCTTTATGTGGTTTTGTACATATGGATAGTATTTTTAACAATCTACCGTGGCGCCGTGGCTTAATTGGTTAAAGCGCCTGTCTAGTAAACAGGAGATCACGAGTTCGAATCTCGTCGGTGCCTGAGGGGGATATTACTTTTGTTTAGTTTGCATTCATAAATAACAACGTTTTCCTTAATTCGAGGAATACTCTCCATCTTCCCTCCACACATTTGTGATGAATAGAATGAGATGTGGTTTGACTTCCTCTCCAAATTTTCCAGAAAATATCTGAGTAAGATCAGCGGTTACTTTCTTACTGTATTATTTTATGTTATACAGCTTCAGTATTAATGAAAATGGTTAAAAAAATCATAAATCTTAAGCATAATTTTAAAGGAGAAAAAATTTAATTCCAGAAAAAACTGTGTAGTAGCAAAAATGCTATTTTAAAATTATTCGAAATTCGGCATGCTCACATATGTCAATGCTTTGTGTTCTTTACATTTGTGATATATTTTTTTATTATCCGTGATTCATATTTTTTCGTCTAAAAGAATTTTGTGTTTTGAGATATGCTCAAAAATGTTATCGTTAGCTTAAATATACATTTGCATACTAAAACAAAGAAGATATTGGAATATTAATTGAGAAAATTGGCAATGATAGAGTTAACTTTCCTTGATCTGGCATATCCTTCAAAGACCACAAATCATGGACTCATAATGCAAGGCAATTATTGCATCTTCCCGATCAAAAAGAGTTTGATAAACTTAGATAACTCCTAATATAAAATCTTTCATTGTTTTAATGTATTGGAACAAATTATTTCCCTAAAAGTTCTTTAAGGAAAATTTAATATAAAGACTTTTTTCTCTCGAGTTTAATTAATAACTCGAATTCATTTATTCATTAATTTTAAGTAATTTAACTGGAAATCATTTTTTTATTAATTTTAGTTTGAAATTCCATTTCTTTTTTTTTCTTAATGCTTTAAAATTATAAATATTTTAGTCTTTTCTAGCATAAGTACTCATTTTTTGATAGAATTTATAAAGTTTTGTCACTCAGGTATTTTTCTTTTATCGAAATCTTGAGGAAACTGTTTTTTAGAAAACTAAAAGAACAAAAGCCTATCTTGATTGCTTTTGAAAATGCTGAAAATATTCAAAAACATTTTGTTACAAAACTAGTAATTGGACCCAGTTTTTAAAAGACACATAGCAATGACCTAAATTTATTCTTATTTAATTATATATTTATAAAATTTTAGCAAAAGAAAATGTTCCAAATTTGGTTTTCTTTAATTGGTACTACTGATTAAAGAACTTAGCTTAGCTTAACGATAAATTTTACTAATCCAGAGTTTTTGAAATTGTGCATTGTGTCTACGTTTAAGACACAAGCTGAAAAAGGTGGACAAACAATTTAAATTCGATTTCAAAATATTTTCAGTCTTTGGTTTGGAAGTGAATTCTAAAAAATTGCCCAAAACAAGAATCCAGGTGATTTTTTTAATACCCAATTTGAAAAATAATCTCATCTTATTCAAAATTTGATACATAATAATTTTTTATTTAATTCCTTAATTAATATTGGTTAAAATTTCATTTCTTTTTTAATAGACTAAATTTGGATTTGCAAAAGGGATAAACAGAAAGGATAAAAAGCTTGAAAAATTTATGGAACAAATGCCTAATACACAATATGATAAATTTTCAGTTATAAATAAGCACCAATTTAGCACATTGTATTGAAATTATCTTGCAGCAATTAATACGACCATGAGATCTGTATTAAAACTGAAGGGTTGTAGACATTGTATTTTTTTAACCGATCTTACTTTAATCCATATATAAGAAATTTTAAGCAGCAATTTTCAACAACTCATCAATTAACTGATGATTGTTTTCCAAAAAGTAGGCTTCGGTAAATAGCGAATTAAAGGATTATAATTTAAAATAAAAAAAATAATTTATGAAAAAAAGTTTTAAAAAGATAAAACTTCTCTCATTACAGCCCAAGCGATATTTAATAATATAATCGGATATTTTCAAAATTATAAAACATTACAATTTTTATAATTATAAGATAATGTATATAAAACTTATAAATATTACTTATTAATTTTACTTGAATGTTTAAGTTAACTTATTAAGTTTGAAGGTTGGAATGTTAACTTATTAAGTTTGAAGGTTGGAATGTTAACTTATTAAGTTTACTTGAACTTTTTTATGAATATTACTTGAATAATCCTTCAAAATTGATTTTAAAAATACATGATTTAAATTTGAATACGCTTGATTGTACTATTGTTTTATAATTAAATGAAAGTACAAAGATTAAAAATTTAAAAATTTCACAAGAAAATCTTGGACTTTGACCCCTCCCCCTAATGTTTTTTATCCTATACAGTTGCCTTCTTTCCTCAATTTAAATATCTGAGCACGAAGATTGGAGTATTTTTTACCACATACTTACGTTTATTGTTTCAAATAAAATATTGGCAGTTTTTTTATTATTATTTTCAACTATGGTTGATTAGAAGAATCAATCAACTAAATTGAAATATCAGATAAGTTGCATTAAAAACAACAAGTAGCTCTGTTCTTTTTTAATGCTACTTATATGATATTCTAATAATCATTAAAAGATACAACATTAACTTCTATCAACAAGTGTTTATTGGATTTTCTAGCGTGTGAAATTAATGTTTTTATTAAAACATTAAGTTAACGAGTCCGTCTTTTAACTTAATATATAAATCTAGTAACGAAATGTAAGCCTACGTTTTCATCTATTTCTACGTTTTCATCCGGAAACATTTCTTTAACTTTATATTATGATGAAGGCCAAACTGTTCTCTAAAAGGTACATTTCTTGTGGTCTTTTTATATCGTTACTCAAAGAATATATTTATTCCAAGATAAATTGATTGAGGTTGGATCTCAATATCATCATTTTGACAGACGTAATAAATAATTTTAGATCCTATTCATTTCCATTGCCACCATCCTCAGCGCAGCCGAATATTATTATGAAATATGTAGACATTAAAGTGTGCCCCATCTTCAGACACTGATTAGTTCGGACACGTGATACGAGAGCAGTGTGGCCAAGTACCATAAGCCTTTTTACAGCCAGGTCACAATATCCCTTTATCTGTTTCCCATCACCCTATGTCCAGTCGTAAAACCTTCATTCGGGTCAGCCAGCCTTTCTAATTCAATCTGAAGCATCCTACCATCCCTTCTCCTTTTAATGAAGCGGCGGGTCCGCGTCACAGAAACCTATGCCTCCCCAAAGGTGCGGAAGGGGTAGGAGCCGCTGATTTCCCCACCGAAGTGCCCCCGGGGAGCAATAGGACCCCGGTCTGTGCGCGTCTATAACATTATCTCATCAAGAGAAATGAAAGGCTCATAACTGTATTTCATCTTGTCACTTCGCTCTCTCACTCCTTTCCGGTCCGACCCGAAGAAACAAACCACCACCATTCTTAAAAGAGGGGTATAAATTTGCATATGGCCGCCTTTTATACTCTTCTTTCCATTCCGAGGGCCACAATTCAGGCCTTCCCGCCCCGCGCTCTCAGCGTCTTCAAGCCTTTGGGCCTTCCACTCTCCTAACGACTCGCGAATTTGTGCAAATGAGGCAAACTTCATCTGGCCCCGGCTAAAATGACGAATGTCTGACCTGAGAGGATGTCTCTTCCCCCTTCCACGACGACGACCGCAAGATATTATGGGGCGTCCCCTCCTCCTGTGCGCCCACCTCCCATTCCAGGGGCGGTTGAATATACATGACAAATGTTAAGTAACGGTAGCGCTCTTTTCCGGGAGGCCATACGTCGTTTTGATGCGATAAAATAAGTCATACCGCCCGGGGGCTCGCAACCACGTGTCCGAACGCTCAGGAAGAGAGTGACGTGAGTGCAAGGAAGAGAACTTTGCGGGCGGTGGGGAACTCGCGAAGACGGTCGTGGAGAAAGGCCGAAGGACATGACATCAGAACGAGAGCTTTATTTAAATTTGACGGAACTCTTTCATAAGCTGGTTTAATTTTAATAGGAAATATATTCACTTATCCCAACAGATTCCAGCCTTTAAGACTTTATAATTTTTCATTTTATTTTAAATTTTTTATTTTACTTAAACAAAAATTAATACAGAGATATTATTATTTTTCAATTTTTTTACTTTAAATCCACCCTCTACCCTCAGTTTGAATTCTTTATTAATGCTGGAATGACTGATATTGCGTTTACAGTTTTTGTACGATATCATAGATCACCTTGTAATTGAGGACAAAGAAGTTCCAAATTTCTAAATAAAAATAAAGATTTAAATTACTAAATATACAAATAGAAAAATAATTATCATACATCATAGCCATCTATACTAATACTTCTCTTTTTCATTCTTTAGTCCCTTTGTCGAAATTAAGAAATTTTATAGTTTATTTTACATCACAAAAAATCTAACTCATCTTAAAATATACACTCATGATAGTACTTAATCTAATTTTATTTTAATTTAAGTAGCAAAAAATAATAAAATAAATTAAAATAATGTCTTCAGTGAATTTAATTGATTGGAATTATTACTTAATTGATAAAAAAAAGATCTATCCTTTAAAATATATTCCATCTAAAGAAGTGATATTCTGATGTAAATTGTATGAAAAATGAAAAATAAAAGTAGTTCAAACATATGCTTTATGCGATTATTACCATTGTTTTTTTTTATTTTGTATTAAAAATTGCCCCTCAGTATCAAGTATATGTCACAAAATAACTCTCTTGTAGCTTCAAAAATGAACTGAAGCTTTAAAAAAATTAATACTCTAGGAATATCTCACCATTTTTTTTAAACATGTTTATCAAAATCACAGTATCTATCCATAATATTCCAGATAGTTCAAAAATTTAGTCTTTAAAACATTATGATTTTTTTTCCAGTAAATGTGAAAGTTTTGTTTGATAAATCGAAAATTTAATAATTCATACATAAAATTTATTTCCATAGAAAGAAAGTGTACGTCTTTTCCCTCCTAAGCATCAAACATTTCTTTTTCCTTTTAATAAAAAATTCATAATTTAAAAGAATTTTAACAAATATTAATTGTGTGTTATATTTTAGATGTTATTAAAAAGTTAAAAGTAAGCTAAGATTAATATCTGTACATGATGAATACTTCGTGTTTTACGACTGATCTTGTAATTTTAAAATGCCATTTCTTCCTTTTTTTTCTTTTTTTTCCTTTAAGGAAAGTTGCCAGATCTGATATTTTTAAGATTCATTTTCAGGATATTTAAACTCTGTCTTTTTATTTTGCTTCATCAGGATCATGCAGTCAAACTAATTAATTTGAAAAAATCAATCAACAATTAAAGTTAAGATTATTCTAATTCTAATTTATTTATTTTCAAAATATTCCATGTCTGCAGCTGAATGTGGTCTAAAAATTTTTAAGGGTGCAGGGAGGCAAAAATTTCCTTTTTAAAATGTCCGAAAAGGACATTTGATTTCAGGATTTTTGAGAAATTTATTAAAACCAATTTCTTTAAACAATTTCAAAGAAGTAACATATGGAAAGCTAAGTAAACAAAGCGTTACTATTTTTCATCGAAGTATGCTCTTCTATTAATATCAGAAATAAACATATTATAAATGCATATATGCTAAAAAATTGATTGATTTATATATTTTTTATTTAAAAAAAGTTATATATTTTGTTTCTTACTTACAATTTATGAATAGTTTTCAGTTGAAACTATTTATATTAATGATAAAATGTATATTCTAACACAATGCCGATTCTTTGAAACATAAAGCCTATGTTTTTCCATATAGTACATCCGGTAAGATTCATTTCATCAAAATAGGATGAGTTGAGAGATTATAGAGGAGATGTTTGCTTTCTATTTAGTTATAATAGTTCCGATTATCTGGGCAATTATTTGACTTGATAATTGAAATAATCGGAATCAGTACACGATCAATAACTGCTATATAGAACTAGTCATATTGATAATAACTGCTATATAGAACTAGTTATATTAATAATAAATATATATTACATTGATATAGATTAAAATAAAAAGCGGGAAAAGGAACAAAAAGAAAATGTATTTAACGGGAAGCAGGTCAAGGTCAAGGTCTATAAAAGAACTTTTATACACTCATCTTATTGTGTGTCGCTTTCTGTGAGAGGTATGGTCTTGCCTCTCAAACGAAGAGTGTCAGAAAGAGGTTTACTCTTATTTTCATAATGCAAAAATATAAATCCCAATATTATTCGTAAAGGAGAAACACTAGTACTAGAAATGTTTTTTTACAAGGAGAGAAATCCCCTAATAATAGGATTGCTTGATTTTAAAAGTTTACTAGTTTAGTTATAGTTTGATTGCAGAGTTAGTTTATTTCTCTCTGAATTATCATTATAAAAATCTTTTTCTCATGAAAATAATTAGATTGCCTTACATATAATAAATACTCTATTAATAAAATAGACAAGGGATTTTTTAAAACATGTTAACAAACTATACTTAGCAAAAAAAAAAACTTTTTAGGACAAAGTTAACTCTAAACAACTCATGTGAGCTATATATTTTTTAAAAATTTTGTTATAACAGCTTAAAAACGATCCCATTTTCATAATAAATGATTAACAGTGAATATATGCATATATGTTCTACTAATATGAATAAAATTGATATTTTAGAGTGGCAATACAGTATCTCAATAAATAATAAAAGTTTTTTTAAAAAGAATTGTCTTGCTTTTGATATTATCCAACTAAAATTCTAATTCTAATATATTACGTCGTTCTAAATATTATTTCTGAAAACTTATATCTTCTTAAATTTAGGATTAAACAATTGTCGTTTAATTGCCGAGGTAATATTTATCTACAATACCCAAAAATATAGTCGAATTACAGTTACCAGCATGAATGGAATCTTGTTTTAATAAGGAATGATATAATTTGAAGTTTAAATGGCATTCATTCTAAAAGTTACGAATGAAAATGGAGCCTTAAAAGATCCACGATAATGTATCTAAAGCCCAATAAAAAGAATTAAAGCTTTGACAATTTTTTTAAATAAAATTTGATCTGAAAAAGATCAGTGCAGTAATCCTATATAGGATTGCCTTGTTTTCAACAGAAATTAAGCTTTTAAAGTATTCATTTCCATATCCGATTCTAAAAAAATTTTCCTCCTGGTGTCGTAACTGACGCATGCGAAATCTATAGAAAATCCAAGTAATCTTACATTTTTAGATTTTAGACCAGGGTTATTGCCCCGATGCCCTTTTGTTATTTGTCTATAGTAAAATTTTTTGATCCAATTACGAAAAAAGCTTTGCTATAGGTTCAAAAGAGGATACCAGTCTAGATAATCAACATTCTATCTAAAGCTTTAAAAAAAGAAACAATTGAGGTACAAGTCAGTTCAATGTAATTTGAAATGTGAAAAAAGTGTATTTTTCTATAAAAATATATTTATATTTGTTACTTATAGGAAGTGGCAGAATTAATTATATTTTTGACAACTTTTCCTGCATTCTGATCACAAAATTATAATATTTTATCGAACAACAAGTTAACCAAATTTTTTGTGATATGAAACTGCATAAACTAAAAAATTTACGAAACATTCGAAATTTCCCAGCAATTTATAAAGTGTATCATATATATGTTTCATATTTTTAATATATATAATCACACAGAGCTATAAAATAACTTGAGTATTCTATGCTGCCAAAACTCACTTTTAGTTACAACAAGAATGTATCAAGAGACAAAGTAATAATTTATTTCAATTAACTACCTTGGAATAACAAATATTCGGAACATTTTGAATATTTCGCATTGTATATCTGAATTTTGCTTTCAATCAATTCATTATTTTTATAATATTGCATGACAGTTATATATTTTTATGACTCCAAATAGTTGAAACAAATACACTTTAGAGATGTACTCTTTACAAAGAGATCGAGATGGTTTACTAGCCGATTACTTCAAAAGTCTTTTCAAATGTAACTAACCCGCATTTGCGTCATGTATGAAGTGAGAGCAAATGAATACGCACTACATTAGCTCCCCAAATGAAATTTCCATGAACTTTACTAAGATAAAAATGGGTATTATCACTCACTTTTCAACATAAATTCATGAAATTTTGCTGTGAGAATATTTTTGTGAATAATTGATTGTTTTTTTAAAATTAAATTTAAAATCTGTTGTACAATTTATGTCTAAGCGAAGACAATGGAACAGTGAAGAAGTTCATAAGTCAGCTAATACATTCAAACGTTTTAATTTTGTAGTTAAAATACGCGAGAAATTCTGTTATTAATGCTAAATTATTTAATTTTATAGGGAAATTATTTAATTTTTTGGGGAAGAAATGGTGAGACACTAGCAATTATATAGGACAATTAGTATTTTTTTAAAAATTATATTAAAATCGAGCTATATCATTAGATAATTAACAGCTGGATTATAAAATTTTAATGTCAAAATATTAAGATTTTTTGTGGATTATTTGCATCAATAAGTGTTTAAATACTCCTCACAGAAAATTTTCTATATTAGAAAATAATTGAATATTATTCATTCGCTTGAGGTGAATTACTTTTCAATGAATATACAATTATTCTTCCTATGTAAATAAATATTTAAGTACATACTAATAGAATTCCAAGAATAATTATTTAATTCATTGTAAATATTATTCAGACTCAGATATAGCATATATGTATATTCATGAACATAGTTACGAGAATTCACATCTTAACAAAAGCTTAATAAATAATCCGAAACATCTTATTAGAGTAACACCTTTGTCCCTTAGAGTAGCATTGAATGAAGGTTATTTAACTCTGTAATATAAGTTCGAACATGTTTTGGACGATTAGATGCTTATATTAAACAAAATCAAGGCCTATTTATTGTTAAAGAGTTAGAAGATTTTCTTTATCATTGTAAGAAATATTGCAAAAATTCTATTAGAAATCAATAAAATCTATAATGGGGATTTCATTATTTTTTTGTGCTTGAAACATATACTTAAGGAAAATTATAAAGATGACAATATGAAATCCTAAAGAAGATTAACTTCAGTATATTTAGTTCCTATTTGTTAAATGAATAATTTTCTTTTTGTGTAAAAATAAATTGAAAACAGTTTGTGAATGTAGATAGGGTGTTAATCAGTATAAGTAATGGTATTTGGTATTACAAAAACAACATTATTATCACATTGTTATGGAAAACAATGTTATAAAAACTGTTATCTAATTAATATTTTTATTTAATAACTTTCATTTTAAATATATACTGAATTATTGGTTAAAAAAGATAATAAAAGAATTTTTCCTCATACTTATCATTTTGTATTCGTGTATATTTAACAGGATTATTCGTGTATATTAACAGCTTATTGATACTTTTCAAAATATTCGCCTTACTATTAATTGATGTACGAATTAACTACAGCAACTATTATAATCAACTTCAAAAAATAAAGTATTTAAGCAATCGAAATAGAGATTATATGCATTACACATCTTTCATTTGCATCGCATTTTGATTAAAAATTATTCTTCGACAACATATATTTGGAAAACTTTTTCTAAGGGAAAAGTAACTAAGAAGATAAATAAAGTTATTAATTACTAACTAAAATTGGATTATCAGTTTGTTGTACTGATATATTGGTTGTGTTTTATGTCGCTTAAATCTATGTTGCTCGGATTCTTCAAATCTTTTTTCTTGAACAGTTATTTCAAACTTTCGTTCATTTTTATAAACATATAGTTAAAATAAATTCATATCAGATATTACATTAATATATTCATATCAAATATTACATAAATTTTGCTTGTTAACAACGAAATATTTTATAAAAGCATTTTTTTACCAATGTAGACTAAGAAAAGTAGATTCCTCTTAGATTATTGTTCGTTTGGAATAATGGAATAATAATGGGAATAGTATTAATTAAGCTTGGAATATCATCACAGGTATTTATTCTTTTTCCTTCTGCCGCCCGTCTTCGATTGATAATAATTTTATAATATGGTTTTCGCCAGAACAATTCTGCTATATAGCCATAGATGGTAAAATATCGAAAATCGAAAAAAAGCTTTTTTTTATTTTAATTGATAGAAATTCAATAAAAACAATTATTTTGTAGATTTCAATAAGATCAAATAGCGAAAACATAAAAATGATTTTTTCAAAAAAAAAAATATATATTTTGTGTTAGATATATAGAAAATGTCAGAATCATGCTGATATTTATGGATCTTTTATGCTACTCTTCTGGAATCAGAGGTCATAATTAGTAAATCCTTGGTTTATTGCCATTAATTAAATCTTTTTTAAATTTGCCTTCTACAAACTATTTACGTCTGAAAAATGTTTTTGCAATCTCTTTTCTCCATACAAATTTTGCCACAGTGCTTACAATGGCGACTAAAGATGCAAAATTAGAATGCATTCATGCCACCTGCGGGGAAATTTGATGAAGTCCTACATAGCAAATTTTAATAAAATATTTCATGTCAAAGTGTTTACTTGCAGATATCCTGGCACAGAGGTAGCGCATCTTCCCCATCACCCCGGGCGTCCTGAGTTCGAGTCCCAGTCCGGATATGGTTGTTCTTCTGTGTTCTATCCGTGGTAGGATTGAATATGCCCTCCTGTTAAAAGTGTCTGTGCAAGCGAATGTAATGTGTGAGTTGTTGTTTTGGATGTGATATCTTTACGTAATGTGTTGTCTACTTCTGTATGTCTCGCGTGCTACGTAGTGGTGCTTGTTGATTTCTAAATATTCAACAAAAAAAGTGTTTACTTAATTCATCATAATTCTTATGGATATGAAAAAATTACACCTGTCAGATTTTTATGATTTATATCACTTCTATGTAACCCATACTGAATACACACAGTAAATCAATAATTAATTAAATTTCATTTAATTAAAGATATTTAATTTCTTTTAGTATCATTTCTTAATGGTTATAAAAAAATTGGGATTTTTTTTTTCGTTATTAAAATTTTATTACAATTTCAATGTTAGAAAATAACATAGTCAGATTTCAGATTAATGAGATCCTAAACTGTCTGAGAAATGAAACTCAATACAAGTCCATTGAAAGTTAACATTTAATGTTTATAAGACAGACTCATTTCGATAAATATTTAACTAGGGTGTTTTCATGCGGACGAACCAGCTACTAAGGCTGTTTTGTAGCGTTTTTAATCTCTAACTTCTAATGTAAAATAATTACACTCATATCTTAGAGTATACATCTTTTATGTTCCTTCTTTTTATTATTCTTGAAACATGCACACGATATTTCAAATGTAAGCCAAGTTTTTTTTTTTAAAAAAAAGAACAATAGTTACAGCCGCGCATCGAATTTCCACGCCAAACAGTGGTGAGCAAGAATAACCACTCGAATTGTGGTTTCAAATAATGTAATGAGTGAGAGTAATCTTTCGAAGGCATAGAGTTAAATATTTTGGCCCCCTTTAAGTCATAGCATATATGTGAATCCAACACTGGGAACTAAATATGAAAATAAAGCATAATTTAATGATAACTAACCCAAAATTTACCAAAGATTTTAGCACAAATTTTAATAAAATCTTTTTTAAAAATCAAAATTACTTACAAATAGGGGCAAATTTGTAAGATGCATCCGTGAGAATTTTTATATTTTTGTTTTCCGACCCCATTTGGGGACAGTACTCCATAGCCGAAGAAACCTTAGATTCATCCCATTCAACGCTTGCACCTCAAAACTTAATCAGGAGCCACTTTTCCTCTGATCCCCGTAACTGGGAGGCAAAAGAGCGCGTCAGATATATTGGTATTGTGTTGCCCGCTATGTTTCTGCGGCGGCGTCTTTAGAGAGTAATTAAAAGATACAGGCTGCAGATAGAGAGGGAAAACTCGCCGAGAAAGTCATTCAAGTCCTAATGTAAAATGAGGGCCATAAACTTCGTCTAACGTCATGCGGGTGTCAGGGAGCGAGCATTATGAACCAAAAAGCACGATCAACTGCCTTTCTGCAGCTCCGGAGGCGAAAGGAGGGATTTATTTTTCCACCCTCCTCACTCTCTCTCTGGAAGAGTAGGTAAATAGATGATGCTTTTAGATAAATAAAGTTAAATTGTGGAAATCAAATAGGTGCTGCAGATTTCAATGTTTGATTTGATTTGTTGGTGAATTGTACCCTCCTTTTATATGATGTATGAGTCAGACAGCCCTTTAAAGAGAGAGAGAGAGATGATTCCTTATATTAGACCGGTACTCTGAAGTAAGGCATGTAAAGGTCTGTTTTGGAGATAACATGGGAGTAAAAAAATTATTCAACAGCTTATCTACAGGTAACTAAAATTATTATAACAGAAATTTTTTCTAAACCAGTGTGTTTACATGATGCTTGAATTACATGGGGCGGTGTGAATTGAAAAAGATTGAGATTCATTGCTCATAAGATTGTGTTTTAGGTAAATAGAAGATACCTTTAGATAAATAATATAATATCATGGAAATCAAATGCTTCAGATTTTAAAATTTGATTTGTTTTGTTGGTGAATTTAGCCCCTTTTATACGAAGAATATGTGAGAATCCTTTTCACGAGATATCATTATTTATATTATGGAATGTAAAGTTCAATTTTAGAATACCACGGAATTGAGAAATTATCAGAAAGCTTTGTTAAAGCAGGTTCCAGAAATTTTGATGTTTCAAGATCAACATGATGTTTGGTAGATAAATTATATCTCATGGAAATCAAATGCTTCAGATTTCAAAGTTTGATTTGATTTTTTGAATTGTGCCATCTTTTATACGGTGGATGTAAAAGAATCCTTCTCGCGAGATATGATTATTCATATTATGGCATGTAAAGATCAATTTTAGAATAAAAAGGAATTTAGAAATTATCAGAAAGCTGTGTTAAAGCATGCTACAGAAAATTTAATCTTTCTCAAGGTGATGTTTCAAGGTCAACATGATGTTTGATAGATAAATAATATAGTACAATGGAAATATAATGCTTCCGATTTCAAAGTCTGATTTGATTTGTTGGTGAATTGTGCCCTTTTCACATGATGGATATGAAAGGATCTTTCTCGCGAGTTATGATTATATATATTAAGGCATGTAAAGATCAATTTTAGAATACTACGAAATATAAAAATTATCAGAAAGTTTTGTTAAAGCACGCTATAGAAATTTTAATCTTTCTCAAGGTGATGTTTGAATGCCAACATGATGTATGAATAACAACAATAGGCGGGGGGGGGGGTGAAGTGTAAAAGATTGAGATTCACTACTTATAAGAATGTGTTTTATATAAACAGAAGAGACTTTTAGATAAGTGTTGAGAAATTACGGAAATCAAATGAATGTTACATAATCCTAAGTTCGCTTTGATTTATAAGTTGTGCCTTTCAGTAGTTACAAATTGAGCATATTCCAAATGATTGAGATATTTTATAGTTAAAGCAAGAGAGAATTTTCTACACAAGATGAACTAGATTATTTTAAATGTTTATTTAATTACTTATCACAGTTTTATGGAACAGTATGAGATTAAAAGAACGTAATATATATTTGTTAAATTATATTTTGCAAGCATTTTAACATTAGGCTGTTTTTTGGATCACATACCATTAAAAATTCAATACATAAATTTTTTATCAACTTGAGCATAATTTCGATCGTGTCTGTAATTATTACTTAAAATAAAGTTAAGACTAATTCGACAATGTTAAATCGATGCTTAAACATTAAAACCTTAAAAAGTTTCTCACAATCAGAGAAAATGTAAACACTACATTTAAGAACGGTTTTAATGTTGACAACAAATTTGATTATTTCGATATCAATCTTCTATTTTCCACTTGTGTATTTATATATGCATAGGAAGAGTTAACGTTAGCATAAAGAAAAGCATGTGCTCTTTATCGAAACAATACATACTCCTCACCAAAACTCCATTTATCCCTGTGGGTGATATGGTTTGCCCCAGCTGATGATTCTCACTCTATAGCATATTTTAAATTGTTTCAAAATTTGTGGTATTTCAAACAGAACAAAAAATTTTCAAAGCTAATTATTCCATAAGTTATCTCTTGAGTAAAAAACAAAAATTTTCAAACAAAAGTTTTCGAATGTTGTTGTTGTTTCTAATGGCACTTGCCTTGGACAAGCTCGCTGCTGGACCCAGCAGCAGATTTAAGCCGAGTGAAGCGTCTCTTGTTTCAAGTAGCGCCAACTAAGGCCAAGAGTACGACTTTTGCTACACACTCATCTCATTCGCTTGCACAACCCCTTTTTACAGGGGGGCACATTCACACATCTCACAGATAGTACACAGAATAACAACCATGCCCGAACCAGGACTCGAACCCGGGACCTCCTGAACACGAGGCAGACGCGCTACCCCTGTGCCAGCAAGCCGGCTTTTCGAATGTAAAGTGCTAATATTCACGTGAGAATAAATATTTAATTAAATAATATCGTGATGATATACATAAGGAAGTATTATCAGCATTCATTTGAAATAAATTAATGAAAACACTGATGGCATGAATATACTAGTTCCCTGTACTGGAACTCTATGCAGCAATCACAAAACAACAAAAATATTTTTAATCCAAATTATCGTCGGTGACTTAGTAACTAAAGGATAACACAGATATATAACTTATATTAACCACATGCAACATAATTTTATTCCCTCCTAAACAATTTTTGTGATGAAATATAGTAATTCAGTAGAAAAAAAATAATCAAAACTTTCAACTTGATAACATGAGCCAAATTATAAAGAGAGAATATTTGAAATACATGGTTTTAAAGCTTTACCACATATGGATCAATATATGGTATTACAGTATTGATTCAATTTTATTTCCAAATTAAGAATTATAAAATAATTGAAACTATTTTAATCCATCAAGTATATTTTTAACAATAATAAAACGCACTGTCTATGATTTTATGACATTTCGAAATAACCTCCCTTTTGTGCAAGTGGGTGAAAAAGCAGAATTGAAGTGCGAGTGATTCATTTTCGAAAAACGATAACAGAGTAAAACGCGCACGCACGCACACACACACACACACACACACACACACACACACACACACACACACACACACACACACACACACACATTCATGGTGTCGATATACTCATCTTTCTCGACGGATAATAATTTTTCCGCTTTTCAACTGTAATGGTTTTTGTCTCAGTGCCGCCCCTGAAGCCCATATATATTTCCTAAAAAAAACCACCCAAAAAATAAAACTTTTTCATTATTTTTCTTTTAATAGTCTTATTGATAATTAAATAAAGCTATTTCCACCTTGAAGCAATTTTTTATCAACTCTTAATTAATTCAGTAAATTGTTAAAGGAACTTTAGAAATAGATTTTTTTTACCGAATAGATTCGATTAAAATCTTTTAAATAAATAAAAAACAAAATTAAAATGTAAAAGAAAATATCATTGTAAATATCGTATTATCTTATATCAATAAAATGATAAACCATCTCTATTATTGTAAACATTTGCAATAAATTAATTAGAACAATAAGAACTTATATTATTTTCTCAGTTATTAATGAATAATCCTTTTAAATAAATGAATTAGTCATTCACCGATAAAGAGGAAATGAACTGGATTTCACGAATAGAAAATGTCAGCAGAGCCAATCCTAATATATGAAGTCTTCTCATGGGTAGTCCTCGCTACTTATTTTTAATAATCTAGTTCCTCTTCACAAAGTTCAGCCATCTTTAATCAACTCACCGCAGATCAACCCACTCCCAACTGTCAACCACCCCAAAGACTCCAACAGACTAAACACGAACCTTCATCCCCGCCACACACCCAAACCTATCCAAAATCCTCTTCCTCAAACATTCTATTTCGAATGAAATTGCTGACGCCTTGCACTTTTATAAGCCCAGAACACTCATTGTCATTCTCTGGTCATGCCAGCCCAAAGACCACACGCATCCTGGGTGGAAAGAGAGCAGACGGGAGTAAGGGGGGGATGTCAATGGTCTCTGAGGACTACAAATGTTTCGATTTTGTTCCATCCCACCCCGTTCCTAACGACTCTTCAGCGACCTCCATGTCCAACAAATCCTTAGTCGAGAACGCAGACAGTTGATGGCAGGGCATCATCCTTATGTGGAACTCGTTAACAAACCTGGTTAATTGGGAAAAGAGTTGCGGCCCCTTTGGAGGGGTTGAAGCTTAGATTATTCCACCCCCTTCCTCCTAGCCTTAGTGTTTTTCATTAGCGTTTCTTTGTCTCCCTTTGGGAACTATTAAGGCAAGAAAAAATATAAACAAGTCAAGATTTCTAGTTGGTACTTAATCGCTTAAGTATGTTTCGCAGAGATTGGGCTCCGATTTGATTTTCTTCCTTACACATGGGGCAGGTGGCTGTGAATAGGAGGAGGAAAGGTTGTTTGAGGGTGATATTTTTTAGAAGGCAGCGAATGAATGGTAACTATTTAGAGATGTATAAATGTAACAATAAATTGTTCATCTAGTGTAGCATTTTCATTTTTATTGCAATGTATTGTAACTATTATATTTATTAGAATAAGCTGTTTATCAGATTATAGTTACTATTCATTTAAAATAAATCAAAACGTTTTTTTCTTGGTAATATACTCATTTTAAGATAAAAATTGGAACAATAATAGGATTTAAGTTCAGTGAATTTAAAAAATGAAACATATTGAAAAATAAAACTTTGTTTCTTTTCTGGTGCATTGCTATTTATAAAACTATTGGCTACATTATGCTATAAAAATGTAAGCAGATTATCGTTTTAAATAGTTTTAAAACTTAATTAAAAAGAATTAATATAACTCAATTAACCTTACTTAACCTTAGCTAACCCTTATATTAGTTAACCTTATTTAACTTAGTTATTAATTTAAAATTCAAAAGTCTTTTTTTCTGCTGGATACAATGACTTTTGAAAATTTGAATAAGGAAATAGCATATGCGATTTGAAGATGGCAGTCATTTATTAGAGCTTTTGATAATCGCATGATTGAAGAAAAGAAATTATATTCAAAATATGAATTTATCAACCAAATAACAAGAAACATTTTAAAGATGAACATATCTGTTTTTATCAACTTTGCGTTTAAAAAGAAATATTCTCCTATGATAATAAATTCGATTGTATCAAGTACACGTATATAAAAAAGATTTAATGTTATTCAAAATTATTTTTTAGATATAATGAAAAAAAATTATAAAAAAATATATGCAAAGTATTAATTAAAAAAATATTAAAAGTTTTTTACAGAAAATTAAAAAGATCCTACCAAGTTTTCTATACAACAAAATAAGATATTTTAGCATACTTCTCTAAATTTTGAAATAAAAGTGAATTGTTTGCTACAAATAGATCCATAATACAATTTTATATAAAAAAGAACAATTTTAAAAAATTTGTTATAACATAATAAGAAAAAAAAAATGTCAGTTTGAAATCAACCATACTTGAACTAAGGCACACCAGAAAGATACAATTAATATCAGCATAAAATTAATAATATTTCCTTTCAATTTTTTTAAAATTATTTTTATCAAATGATCATTTAAAAGTAGTAAAACAATAGCATCTATAATTTTCATACTCTAAATGAAGCTTTTCTTTACGTAAAGATTTTAGGAAAACCTTTTGATTCTTCTTTGAAGATTGAGGAAACTAACGATTAATTTCTTTTCAGAAACGTTTCATTCATTTTAACACTATTATATTTTAGTTGCTTTCAATTTTTATCTGAATTGTTACTATAATAAATTTTTTTAAAAAATAAGAACTTTTCCTCATGGTAGATTTGTTTATCACAGCTGAAAATCTGAATAATGAATTGCCACTTCCTTTTCTCTTTAAAATCCACTTCACACGGTACTTGACGAAACAGTTGACCATCATGTCTAAGCATGAAACGTTAATGAAACGTCAAGCGATGAAAGATATAATTGCTGCTAGTTCGTCATTATTAAAAGGCAACAATGTATGACTGCCATGATTTCCTCGTAATTGTGCTGCCAGTATTGATTTGATAAAATTAAAGGCCTACTAAGCTATATTGATTCCCATTCAATGGTTCTTTCTTTTGAGCAGTCAGTTTCGAGTACTCGAAAAACATGTCATTTTGCATTGCACCTAATGAGCAATAACACATTAAATACATGTTATTAAAATAGGATATGTAAACTTTAAATCAATTATCAAAAGAAATTAGGTTATGAAAATTTGTATAGGTAAAGTTCAGCTTCAGGGCATTATTTAAGAATTAATGGTGAAATAACCCTTTTTATTCCTCATTAAACTATTTATAACATTCTTATTATTTACATTCTTGAATATCCTTATCTTTTATATAGTCATCTGATATGGTTATTTGAAAAAGGAGGTTTCAAATTTTAGTATAAGTATCATGGAATTCAGTGCCTGAATAAAATGTAAAAGTACTAAATGAGCGTGCCTGAATTAATGTAAAAGTACTAAATGAGCGTGCCTGAATTAATGTAAAAGTGCCAAAATAAAAGCATTATGGAATCTAGTCCTTGATTAAAACGTAAAAGTACTAAATGAGTGTGCCGAATAAAATGAGATTCCAGTGCCTAAATAAAATGTAAAAGTGCCAAAATAAAAGTGTCACGGAATTCAGTGCCTGAATAAAATGTAAAAGTGCCAAAATAAAAGTGTCATGGAATTCAGTGCCCGAATAAAATGTAAAAATGCCAAAATAAAAGTATCATGGAATCCAGTGCCTGAATAAAATGTAAAAGTGCCAAAATAAAAGTATTATGCAATCTAGTGCCTGAATAAAATGTAAAAAGTTCTAAATGAGTGTGCCGCATAAAATCTGATTCCAGTACCTGAATAAAATGTAAAAGAGCCCAAATAAAAGCATCATGGAATCCAGTGCCCGAATAAAATGTCAAAGTGCCCAAAAAAACATCACAGAATTCAGTGCCTGAATACAATGTAAAAGTACTAGACAGTTGATGATTGCACCAGTATGAGATAGATCTAAAAGTACTAAACAGCTTACGAGCGAAAAAAGCTTGAGACGTAAAGTAATAAATAACACAAGAATGATATACTTTTCCAAAGATATAAGCTCTGATATGCCTTCGTAAATATTTAGAATTTTGGAGCAAATTGAAACCAAAATTTAAAAAAAAGTAATTTAAAGTAACTAAATGAATCTTAATAAACTTAAAGTAATGAACAATTCTTTCATGACTGCCTTGAGATATATCAGAAATTTTCTGTGGATTGTTGTCGAATGGAAAGAATTATTTCTACTACAGTACTTTAACTAAAAATTGTTGTAATTACTTCACCATTCCTATAATTTTTTATTCAACATATAATTTTGTACAATTCTTATAAATATCTGACCAGGTAAGGAGTTCATTAAAATTCATTTAAATTTGTGTTTTTTAATGGTATTTTAATTTTACTTAAACTATACATATGTTAAATGTTGTACTTCTTTTTTAGCTTTCAACAATGGATAAAAATTACACAATTAAATATTTTATTAAATAATGAAAACGGTTCAAATTTCAGGAAAACAATTTAGTCTATTATGAGAAATCAGTCATTTTTTTAAATGAATCAAAATTCCGTTTTTTCTTTCTCTCGAATTGTAAATTAGTATTATTTAAGCAAGAAATATATCTTTTAAAGAAATATATCTTTTAAAAAGATCATAAGAAGTATATCTTTTAAAAAGATATATTTCTTATATTTCTTTGAATTTTAAATAACTAAAAAATTACTTTTGTATACTACAATTTTGAATATTATGATACTAATATTAATTTTAATAATATTATAAATTGATTCATTCGAAAATAAAATTTTAATTTTACTAATATTATGAATTAAATCATTCGAAATTAAAATATTAATTTTCGAATTTTATGATTAATAAACGCTAATATTTCACTTGATTTTAATTGAATTTCTAATTAAAATTTTGAAAAATTACTGCTGGGTGCAAATTTCCGATCTCTAAGATCTATATGTAAAAGAGCCCAAATAAAAGTATCATGAAATCCAGTGCCTGAATATGATGTAAAAGCACAAAATGGGTGAGCCTGAATAAAATGTGAAAGTGCCAAAATAAAGCTGCAGGTGAAAAGGCTGGGCCTGTGGAACTCGCACATTTATCTTTATTAGTACATATTTTAAAAAAAAGCACATTTCTCCAGCACATTCCTATCACTGCACCGATTTCGTCATTTTTTACTTCAATTAAAAGCTAATGATATTCATTTACGTCATCAAAGGTCACCTGCCCTACTTTGATTATTTTTTCTAAATATACTTCAATATAGTTCGATACAATATAAATTTTCATACATACAGACTCCATAATGATTGGTTTTGCCAAATTCCGTTATTTTTATGCGTATTGAACTATTCAGAATACTGTATGCTTATTATGTAAGGGTAATTTAAAATAATACTTTCATTTGGTGTGATAAGATATAATTCATCAAAATTGATTGCTAGTTCTAAATCAATACAATTAATTCGATAAACATCTTATCTCCGAAGGTGATTATTAAATGCCTTCAAAATTATTTGTTATATTTTTAAAGATATTATATAGTTTTTTCATTATTACTTAATAATTGCAGATTGAATTTATTTTCATTTAATAACAGAAAATTACGTTGCTTAGAGTAAGTTGCATTTGGACATTGTACCTTTCTGGCAGTGACAAATTACTGAAAAAAATGCATGTATGTTCGAAATTATTCAGTAGCATTTCATGAACCCCGTTTATTATTATTCATTAATGAGTTTTAATTTTACATTTCAATCAACAACAATGGCAACACGTCATATCAAAAAGTAGCATTATTATTCATTATAAGAAAATATATTAGCAAAATAAGAGAAAGCTACCACACATTAATCATTAAGATTCAAATAGCTGGATAAGTTTTTCCAGAGCGGTTACTTACATTCCTAATTAAATTCCCCGTCATAAAATTTTGATCCTTATGTAATTTTGAAGTTTTCAAGTTCATTCAATTTCGAAGTATTTTTAATTTCAAGCAAAAGATTCGCATATCAGCTTTCTATGTCATGTAATATAACGCAGAAAACCAGATGAGGTCCGTTTCTAAATTTCTAATTAGTGAAATTACAATTTTAGTTACAAGATCATGCAATAAATTGTATTTATCTAAACTGCCGCGGATTTTTTTTCTCTTCCGTCTATTTGTATATGCTTGTTATCATGTTTATATGCAAGAGAAAGTACAGATAGATAAATTTTTAAAATTTAGCCAATTTCATTCAAAATTTGATTTAACACCGTAAATTAGATGCTAAAACTGTGCATTTATTTAAATGATTAAATATTCGAATTATCATATATATGAATGCATGTATGCGCAGGCCAATAGATGGTCAAACCTTTGATAAATTCCATTCCAAATTGGAAAAATACTTACACTTTAACTATTAAATGCATAAACAAATTTAATTTACCTAGCTTTTTATGTTTTGTAGTTATCGCAACCAGCTGTTCTTGAAATGCGAGACAAGTTCTCTCTGAGTGTAAAGTGATCAAAATTTGATGAAAATTTATATATTTGACATTAAGACTACATACAACATTACATTCACTCTCTAAGCGTTTTAAAATTATCATATTCTCAGAAAAAGAGAAAAAATTTCAAAATTGTGCTTTTCAGACTTAGAGAGGGTAAACAAAGACATTCGTCAAAATCACAAGTTCAAATTTTTTGACAAATGCATTATTTTCTCTTTGTATATTTTGTAAACGAAAAAGTAAAAAGAAATATATTTTCGCAGTATGAAACTTTTTGATCGTTATAACATTCTTCTGAACTCATTCGATATTATTTGCCATTAAACGGGATAATTTTATTTCAAATTTATTCTTAAATTTGCATTTTAATTAAAGTTTTAGAGAAATATGTCGCACAAGAAAGTAACATATTTATTCATTATCAAAAATATGCCATCAGATTAATTTTATATTTTATGTAATTTAATTAAATTACATCAATATTCTATTTTGAAACAGCACAAAATCTATTTAATGACTACTTTGTAATTTGTGTTTTGCAGATAGGCGATGAGGACGATAACTGAGCTCGTATTTCCTCTCCAAACCCTCTGACTACATAAGGATTAACACCAATATACCACATGTATTAGATAAACAATAAAAAAGAACTATATTTTTATCTTTAATAAACTTTTAAACTCTTTCAAAAATTTAATTGTTATTTGAATGCAAAGTTCACAAGTTATTATAAAAATTTGTTTTATGAAGCAAGTAACGAATGACTCTATATTAATACATTATTTTAAACCAAAGCAGTATAATGTACCGATGGCATTATTATCATGTTTTGAACATATCATATAGCATTATAGTAATATAATTAATTTAACAATTGATATAATAGTATAGTATAATTTAAATTTTATTTCTGTATTGCTTAGTACCAAAAGTTCAAAAGTTAAGAAGCATATCATTTATAGTTTTATAAAAATCAATTTAGCCAGTCAGAATAAAAAAAAAATGCCTATTCAAATAAGTAAGATCATCATCGAATAAATTAATCGAATAAGCCTTATAGATTAAATAACGCTGCCTTAGCAAATAATCTTGATCAAATAAGTAACAGCAGGCTATTATACCTTTTAGCTAATGAAAAACCATCAAAAGGCCTTATTTTTATCTGCAATTACCTCTAATCATTTCATCATATCAAAACTTCCCAGACCCATTCAATCTCTAAAAGGAAACTTTTCTGAATTCTCAAGGGAAAAAAGATTGTTTACACATACAAAATCCGATTGAGCAATCAAAAGTGACGGCCAGCTTTTGTTGATCGATTTGCGTCAAACAGTTCTCAATAGGAAACTTGCCTGGGAACTTTCTTTGCAGCAATCAAGAAGTTAAACTACAATTTCAATAGATAACTTTATTTCGCCAATAGAAACAGCGGACGATTGACACGGACCGTCATTTTCTTGTGTTCCGATCCTATTATTTGGCTTCATGTCTGTTTCATTGAGGTTAAACTGCTATGTTTGACGTGACTTTGGCGATCTGAATAGCTTTTGGTGGATTTTGATGGACGCCAATTGTTGTTCGGAAGATTCTTAATAAATGTCGCCAGTTGTTGGTGATTTCGTCGTGGGATCTTGGAACTTTTCCTAGAAGATATTTGTCTTATCTTTCCGTTCTTGAACAAGATTTTGAAATGTAGGACAGACAAATCATATAAAGATATTATTTACCAAGATAGTTTTGGTTGAATATTTTTAAGATTCCAAATATTTTAAATTAAAATATGTGTTTAACTACTAAAAAATTCAGAAACATATAAATAAATAATAATTCATTAAAGATAATTGTTTTTATACCAGGTATTTGTTTAATATGACAAATTAATAACATTTTTATATAAAATCGTTTCTTTTATTTTGAATCAAGTGATTTGTGTTTGAAAGTACAAAAATTTATTTTTGGCTTATGAAAAATAAATTTAGTGAAGGTTTATAGGCTTATTTCATTTGTTTAATTTTATTAACATGCAAAAATTGGGACGATATGTAATATTAACTATTCATAAAGTGATTCAGAATTCTATAAATGAAATAAAGTGACTGACGTGAGATGCATACTTTGTCGGATGTTGATTCGCTATTTTATATGCAATATATTTTTTTTTTACCTTGTGAGAACCCGATGTGGATTTCTTTAGATGTTTTTGAATAATTGAAACTCGAAATAGCGTAAGCAAATAATAAAGCATAAATGGTAATATTCCTCTACTTTTAATCGCATAGATTTTTTTACCTGCTTTTATCAGAATTGCGTTATTATTATGCATCTTCTTTGAAAGCAGATGCGTTTTTAAAAGGTTGACCTGCTTTCACTAGCATTACTTTTGCAAACTGGTTTAAACTACTTAATGACTTAAATTAATAATATTCTCACGTGATAACCTGAAATTTGTGTTCGTAATTTTCCTTTTTTTTCCTTCTTTTTTTCCTTTTAATTTACTTAAACGACCAGAACCACATTTAGGGTTCATAAAATTTCAAAACATGATAATGGTCTCTTCTCCAGGTTTGTTAATTTTTATTTACATGTTGATGGTTATTTACAGGTTATAAAAATTTAGATGATATGTATTTCTAGTTATTCTTAAGCTTATTCCTCTTAGAAGGAATTAAAGCTTTTGATTTGAAAAATCATATTTTATTTTAAATAGTGTTTGATAAGTGTTGTGGTTGTTCACTATTTTTAAGAGTTACAATATTTATTCACTTTTGAATATAAAGTACTTACTTAGATAATTAGAAGTTTATTTATGATCGTTAAAGTTTAAACATAGTATAAGTTTTTGAGTTTTATGTTAATTTCATTTTATTTATATGCAAGTTTTTTAATGGTAAATAATTAATTTGTTTTTAATGATATCATTTACTAATGCAACTGAAGATTGATTTAAGGAGACATGACATGAAAATTAAATTATGTTCTTGAATTCATGAATAATTCTTAGTAATTTCTTAAATAATTCATAATTATAATTTTTTGGATTCAGATATTTAATATCGAATACCAAAGAAATGTTGTAGTTGACAACTATATTTCTTATTTTTCTATAACAAATGTCTGTAAGATTTTGCAAACGAAAATACTTAAAAGATTCCAATTTGTTATTTTAATTTGACAACTATTTTGAGATTAAAATATTTATTTTCTGTTTCAAATAAACTTAGCACCTACTATTCAGGGTGATTTTATAGTGAATGAACTACATTTTATAAGTAAATAAACTATTAAACCAGAATGATTGGCCTTATTCGTATTCTCTCTAATAAAGTATCCTCTATTTGCATCCTCTCAAATCCTTCACATAAAATTTGGGAATATTCAGATTTTTATTTCCAGAGTCCCACATATAAAAATTCTATGCTTCGTAACCTAAAAAAGAAAACTAAGTAGGCATTTTGGAAGTATTTTTTTCGATGGAAGGAAACGAAAATTTCGGTCTAATTTTAATTTAAGTAACCAGAACGTTCCAAATTTCATTTTTCTGTATCCTTGCGTTTTTGAGTTATATTTAAATTGTGAAAGTACAGACCAAGAGATGGTCAATCTTTAGACCTATTGCTTCAAAATTTGATAGGAATCTACGTTTTTAATGTTAAATCCATGAAAGATTTTTTAAAAATTTAGCTCTTTACGTTTTTTTAGTTATTTTATTCACGTAACCTCAGTCAGAACGAGAGACTTCACGCGAAGGAATTTCGTTCAAAACTTAGATAACTGATGTTAATTCCACACTCCAAATTTCAAATACCTAGCTCTAAACATTTTTGAGCAAACACATTCATAGAGAGGCACATAAAATTCTAGAATTTTGTATGTTTTGTGTACAGAAAAAAATGATGTACAAGGGTAGGTGTTCAAAAGAAAAGATACTAAATGTTGTAATAACGTAAACGTTGACATACTTATGCCTATGCCGCGATGGGAGACATCTGGAGTTGCGATTGGAGTCTCCAGCGTAAATCGGAGCTTGCGATGGTATCTTCATGTGCAGGAGAGAGCAGATGCTCTTATAAAGAGCACTTCCAAGGTACAGTACTCGTCGAATTCCCCCAGCACAGAAGAATCATTAACTCCGATGTTTATTGTGTGACACCCCCAAAACTACACAGGTCCATCAAGAACAAAACACTGGGGCTACTCACAGATGGCGTGGCTGTGCTCCGTGATAACGGTGTCCACAAGCCTCCAGGGTCACACATGCGAATCTGGGCAAGTTCAAGTGGGAGCAACTAAACCATACGCTCTACAGCCTGGACATGTCACCCTGCGATTTTCATGTGTTTAGTCCCCAGAAGAAACATCCATAAAGGAAAGCACTTCAACTCAAGGCGAACTCAAGGATGTTGTGAAAAATTTGGTCTTGTCACGGTCACAGGAATTCTGGGAAAAAGGAATCCTTCGGCTCGTTAGTCAATGGGATCGTTGGGCTCAGGCCTATGACGTATACTTTGAATAATTTTTTTGTTTATACCCACAGTGTCTTTTCGTGCTTTTTCATTTGAATCCCCCCGTATTAATTTTATTTCTTTACAAATATTTTAATAAAATTCAGTAAAAAAATTAAATAAAAATGAACTTTTCAACACCAGAACTTCTTATTGGAATTATCTGATTTCAGTTTGTCTTTACGAAAGTTCTTACTGATCATTTTGATCGTGGACAAAGCTTTTGTTATAAAGTAAATATGTTTACAGGGGAAAAAAATTCTAAAAGGAGAGTAGTTTCCTCAAAAGTTTTACTTTATGATTGTTTTATACAAACTTATGAAGAAAGAGTCTTGTGAAAGAGAATATAAACTTTTAAATACAAAATGCTAAATTTTCCATTGGAAATTTCACGTTCTTTGAAATTATTTATTATATTTTGGAGAAATAGAAAATTTACCGCAGTTTGTGTGGATACAATACATTATTATAGCTTCTTCCTTTTATATACGGCATTTCATTATTATATAAAAACCAAAGAAAAATATAATGCTTTAAAAATGAAATTCTGTTCACTTCACCTGAGAGATGAATTTCAAATTTGTCCTCTTGTTGGAACTGAATAAAAAGCACAATACACATTTTTTTTGCCATACAAAATATTGTTACAAGCGAGAGAACGCCGCGAAAGTGTGTGGTAGAGAGCGATTGGCGACGGCTGATGAAGAGCTTGGCGCCAGCCGGGTTAATTTGACGAAATGAATAATCTGGTAGCCGCTGGATCGTTCATGAAGCTCTGCGTGCTTTTGGCGTGCGCTATATAAGGAACGGATTGCCGTGGTTTCGGCAATTTCCTCTCAGAGGAGAAGCGACTCGTTGTAGCGAGCTGATTATTTTTCTCGCTTGTTTCTAGTGATCTGTGTTTACGTTTGCTGTTAACGTTGTATCATCTAGCTCGCTGTGATTTACTGTTTGCTGTGCTATACGATATCTGTTTTGCAGTCTGTGTTTATTGTGAGTAAGGTTTGAATTACGCTGTTAGTGACTTTTGACTGCTGGAATGCTTTTATCTGAAGTTTTCCTTTCTCAAGCCATCCTGTAAATAAATTTGTTTGTGCTGTTCTTAAGTAAAGTCCATTCAATCCGAACACGCTAAGCTAAAAAACTTAACAATATTTACAGATTTGAGAATTAAATTAAATTGCTAGACAAACCATATATATTTTTGGTTCCGAGAGGTGTATGCAAAATTCCAAATAGAAATCGTGGCAGTTAATGGATTAATAGAACAATAATCTCAATTGGCTATGCAAAAATGAGTATTTCACTGGGTTTTTATATAATTTTCCACCCCTCAGTCATCATGAGTGTTTCCTCAAATGCGAATTGTTTTTGGATTGTGAAATATTTTTTTCTTCATATAAATTAATTTTGAAAAGTTACAGAAGTTCAAACTTTTGTCTCATTTCATACTTTGGGTATGAATATGTTTTTTCGTAGACGTCGTTAAGTTACTGGGTGTAGTACATAATGCAAAAACTGATGTAAAATAAAATTTAAAACCATAAAAATTAGTTTTCGAAAGAAACTTTAAAAAAAGAAAAGAAATTAACTGGAAAAGAAGAAACAAATTAATTTATTAATATTTTTAAAGCTACATAATCATAAAAATATTCAGAAAATATTATCAATGAAAACCAGAAAAATTTTGTTTAGCCAGTTTATTGTTTTAAATTTTTGAGCAAATTAAAGTTCATCTTTAATCGTACAGTGATTTCTTAGCTTTTTCTTCTTTTTCTAGATATCGATTGGTGAGGTAGGTGTTTTAGGTATTTTTTTAGGTTAGGGACTAACGTAAAAAAAACTAATTGATTTACAGCTATATTTGCTTAAAATAATTTCTAACGGAGAACGTTGACAAAGAGCGACAGTTTTTGGAATTAAACCAGCTATCAAGTTTCAAAAATTCATTTGTAGAATCATTAAAAGGTATGAAACAAACGATTTAATATTTTTAATTTATGTAAACCATGAATCTTTTTTAAAAAAACAGCCTACCTATCGGTTTATATCCAGATAAGACTAGTTAGGCAAAAGAATATGAACCTCATGCAATGAAAAAAAATGACTCCCAGATGTTTCCTTACAAGTGGTAGAAACAATTCCACGATAGTGAATCATTAACTTTGAAAATGAAAGGCATGATGAATTATCTATTTCAAAACTGATAACGTTAAACTATGCTGTAATTACACTAATTAAACATTTTTATATACATTTGAAGATATCAATATGGGACCCAATTTTTTTATGGATATTAAGTGAATGCTACCTGATTTCTGGCGCAGAGAAAGCGCGTCTTCCTAGGGATCTGGGCAACCTGGGTTCGAGTCCCGGTTGTTCTTCTGTGCACTATCTGTGAGTTGCGTGAATGTGCCCTTCTGTAATGCAAGCGAATGTCTTGCTGATATGAGGATGGCAATGTGTGTGTGTCATCCTCATATGAACCAGAAGTCAGACTTCTGCTCTCGGGCACTCAGGAGTCCATACCCTCAGAAGCTACTGCAACTCCTCTTTCCGTTGTAAAGCGGACACGAGATCATTATCATCACCCGAATGATAACATTAACATTATCATATGAAACGATCCAATCATATTAATGATCCCAATTACTGCTTGGAAGAGATATATAAAGAATTACGCATTTAAAAGTTTTTTGTATTTTTTTGCTGAATCAAAAGAAAGAAAATTGATTATTGTAGAATTTGCTTAAGGACGATTTATTTTCACAGCAAAAATATATGAACATGTTTATATGCCTGGATAAAATGAGTGAGATTTATCATTACACCTGCAGAAAACTAGTTGAGTCAGTAATATATGTGACAGTGAGTGAACTATACGAACCTCTTCGCTAAGCCATGCCATTTAAAATGTTAACTTATAGCAATGCAAAATTTCAAGGAACGTTTCAGCATATCATTTCAACACGCATGACATAGCGCCTGGAGACATTCATGTATCTCGACTTCCCGATGTCTTTCGCAGTCTATTTTGAAACCCTTTGAAGTTTTTAGACGTCTTATTTCTTTTTTCGTATTCAGCATTCTTCGTTCCTTGATGAGCAAATATTTTTAGGCTAAGCCCATCAATATCCTGACTCATCAGTATTCACTGACAGTCAAAGGAACATAAAGGATTTGAGGGGAAAAAAAAGAAGCTAGGGATTTTTTTCTTCTTTTTCTTTACCTGGTACTCACGACAGTGAGTGATCGACACCGTGTTTACCTGGCAAGTGTCTTTCAAATTGCGTCACTTGTAAATGCTACTGATTTATGGAAAAAACAAACAAAAAAGAAGTAGTGAGAACGCCAGAGGAATATAATGCCAAGGTTAAACGGACCACATAGCGAATACTGTATTAGCATTAGTTGGCCTACTACTTCCTCAAACAAGCACGTATTCTGTTAGTTGAATGACAGCATTCACCGCAGTCTTTTCAAGACAGCCTAGCTGGATGATGAATGAGTATGACAGCTGCATTTGCCTCTTGTAAAACGTTCATCAAGCTGTTCTTTGTTCGCTTTTAATTGATACGATTTTGTGCCATTTTCTTCGGATGTTTGACGGGCGACCAGATCTAGACCAGGGTTTTGAGCCCTTGCCATTCGTGTACGGGTGGTCCGTTTTATCCGCCAGATTATACGCATAAGTAGTTTGGAATCAATTAGATTTTAAGATTCTTTTTCACTTGGTTTTACGACTGAAAGGGAAAACACTCCCTTTCTTTTTGTGTTCGTTGGTAAACATTTATTTATGAAAGAAAACAGTGATTTGAATTCGGTTTTTCTTTTTCTCTTTGCTTTACGTCTCAGGATATATATGCGAGGTGAAGAATGTATTTGCTCTTAAAATTAGAATATAAAATTATATGTTTAACTGCATTCAGATTCGTATTTATCATTCATGAAATTACATGTATAACCTCAAACAAAGCGTTCCAGCTTTGTTTTTACTTTACCAAAGGATATATTGCACAGGCCAACTCGTAATTTGGTTCCTGTTTATTAAAAACGGTTTTGATGCCAATTCCATATATGGAAATAATGTATGACTTTAGTATTTGTCCACCAGCCTTTCTTTGAGTAAGATATGTCAATAGCATTATTTATAAATTAGGTTGTTACATTTTAAAAATATTTTAATGAATTGGAAAATCATAGTATCACTCTTATAATTTTGTAACAACTTAATTGAAAATAAAAGTCAGAAAAACTAATTACAGTGAAAATAAAAAGTTAATTTCTTTCCTTTTTATGGAGGGAGGGGGGGGTAAACTACCATTATTTAAAAAAAATTCAAATCTTAACTGTCTTACGCCATTTTGTTAGTTTCGTTGGCGTCGACAGTTTAGCGCCAAATTTGAATCCGTCGCCAATGAATTTCTAAACCGTTAGCGTCGACGGTCTAATACATAAGTACCGGTGATATCGTTGAATGAAATTTGTCCTGACAATCTGTTTGCAGATATCAAACGTAATCAACAATCATGTAAGTATTCCATCTGCCTTGGTAAAGGTGCATCATTGTTCTAAAGAAATAATTTAATTTCACTATTAATACAAGGATATCAAGAATGGAGCTTATTTTTTGTTCCATCATAAAGGGCACTTTTTTCTGTCTTATATCAAGTTTTTTTTTTAAATTTAATATTCCATAAGTAAGGTTTACCCCGATTGCCATCTTGCTAACCAAATCAAATAAAAAAAGAAAGTTATTTTTAAATCTTCAAGAATTACAAACTTATATTCATGATATTCAATCTTCTAAACAAATACATCATACTATTTGCTTATCATTTTGGTTGATTGGACGATAGACATAGATCGGTTATTTGTTGCCATTGCGTATTACAAACTTCGCTTAGAGTAGTCAATAAAAAGACATTAATCAGTTGAAAAATCTTCAGAAAGACCCATTTACATCCGAAGTTCACTAATATATTGACAAAATGCAAAAACATTTTCATCTAAGGGAAAAAAACAGAAACCAATATAACAAAAATGCTTAATTGCCACTTTTCAATGATTTTTATAATAAAATGTTTCCTCGTTTAGATAACTTGCATTCTAAAAAGTACAACTTATAGAGGAAAACTGTTTTCATATATGACACTTAAATGCCACATCTTGTCAAAATATGTGACAAATTTTCAGACATTAAAAAGAACTTTTTTTGGTTTATCAGTTAATTAAAAAAAGTCAGGATAAAAGAATTTATCATCCAGTTAGCATATAAAAATTATATTTTTGCCCTTACTTATTTTTAAAAATTAGTAGAATAACAAATATTTATTTCGCTTCACTAAGCATTTATCTTAAGATTACCTGCTAGATATAGAGCGAAGATTGTGTTATTTTGTTTAATCCACCTTATATAACTTTTAAATTATTTGAACTACTGATAAAATTTGGCACAAAAACCATTAAAAACTTTTTTAAAAGTTTTGGTTTTCAATGGCAAATTACTACTTTGTATTGATTCATAAGGAACTAGTGCTCAAAACAGTCGAATAGTAGAATCTGATTATTTAGGACAAAAATTGGATATGAAGACATATTATTCTGAAAAATATTATTTACGTGGAGTTAATCGAAAATTTTATCCATTAATTCTTAATTGAATGAAACTCAATTCAATTTGCATAGAAAGGAAGTCTTATATGTGGTATATCTGAATATTTGAAGCACCACATGAGGATTTTTTTCTTTTTCTCCACCCGGAAAAAAGAAGTTAAAACGCTGAAGAATGAAAATAATATTAGATTTCTTTTAATCATAAAGTAAGAAAAATCAATGTTTCTTGCACATTGAGTGAATTAAAAATGCAAGATTTAGTGTGACTGATATAAATTCTGTATGCAATAAATAAACTTATCGTAGTCATGCCAAAGTAAGATATTAAGTATTTTAATTGCTTTTTCCATCACAATAATTACTGTAGTCTGATATTTGATATCATCTGCTGCAAAATTATTGTTGTTAGAAATAAAATTCGCAAATGCCCATATTCTGATGTAAAGACTGGGAAAAACAAGCCTTCATAGTATCAAAAATAGCGTTGTCTTCGGTGATGACTCTATCAGCATATTCCATTTCTGACAACCATGACAAGAATCATAACAAAATCTGATTAAAAAATAGTTTTAAACAGAGCCAACAAACATTTCTTTTGCTCTCATATAGAAATTTTATCGACGGTGTGCAAAATGTTGAGTCGAAAAATTTTATTACCACCACTAATTTAAAAATAAATAATCTATCTGCAGTTCTTTTTTATTTCTTACGAACGCATTAATTATATTTTACGTATAAAAAAGATAAAAGTAACTAACACATCAAAAGAAGTCAAAATTTGGAATTTCCTGAAGTAAAATTACTCTACCTAATCGTCTAAATGATATATTATTTAAATTATACATATGTAATAATTTTTTATAAAAAATTTACACTATATATAATCAACACTAAAAATAATTTTCTAATCTCTCGAACTCTGGTTGAATGGTAACTTTAGATTCTGAGTTACATGGGAACATTAATTTCCCTACAAAATCAAAACATTGAATGCACATACTCTTCTCTGAAACCATTGAAGTTTCGAATATTGTTCTTATTTTTTTCTTCTGATTTATGCCTTAATATTAGATTCTCTATACTTCTCTAATCTAACTTGGATAAAGAAATCTCAACAAAGCCTAAGAATTGGATTAATTCTTCAAAATAATGAAAAATCAAAATCGTTAAAGAACTTTTTATACTTTACTTCTTAATATCCTGTTCTTCATATCCTGAAGTAAAATTACTTTACCTAATCGTCTAAATAATACATTATTTAAATTATATATATATAATGATTTTTAATAAAAAAATCTAATCTCTCGAACTCTGGTTGCATTATAACTTTCGATTCTAAGTTGCATGGGAACATTAATTTCCCTGCAAAATCAAAACATTGATTTCACATATTCTTTTCTGAAACCATAAAAGCTTCGAATATTGTTCTTATTTTTTTTCTGGTTTATACCTTAGTATTCGATTCTCTAAACTGCTCTCGTCTAACTTGGATAAAGAAATCTTAACAAAGTTTAAGGGATTAATACCTCGAAATAATGAAAAATCAAAATTGTTAAAGAACTTTTTATACTTTACTTTATCAAATCTTGTTTTATACACATATATAATAAATATGTTCTCTGTAAAGATTATTACTGTCTCCATTCGGATTTAGAAAGTGCACGTACTTCAAGAAATGAGTACATTATTAACTTAATCACCGTTTTAAGGAGATAATGAAATTTCTCATGACCTTTTAAGTAGACTGGAATTTCATTTTATTTCTACATTAAGGCGACGAGAGCCTGAATTATCCTCAGCAGGTAATATCCCTATTCCCACCTTTGAAGGAAATCACGATTTGATCCCAGTCTTAATCGTGGACAAAAAAAGGGACAATAGGCACACGCCAATTTTGATACAAAGCAGCAATGATTAAAGGAATAAAACAACCAGGTGAACGTACCTGTTGCACGAAAGCACCGATATCAAGGAGGGGGTAAGAAAAAGAAATCTGAAAATTGGCATGGCCACAGAAAAAAAGATGTGGAAGAAACAAAAAAACAGGAGTGAATTAAAGACGCGAAAGAACAGCGCATGCCAAAAGGGGAGAAAAATGTTGTTTTCAGCATATTTCGAGATATTTATGATACCAACTCTAACTTGGATGATTTATGTCCAGTGACTGGTTATTAACACCTTTTCTTGATTCCTCCTCCTACACATTACCAGCTAGGAGAGTGTGGAGATGGCTGATAAAAGATAAGTTCCGAAACCGGGAAGGCCGTTAGTAAATGGAGTAGGTGAGATAGGACAAGCAGTATCAATCTTTGGATAGGTTCAAGCGCGTGAGTTTCAACCCGATCTGAACGATGACAGAGGAGATTATTAAACGCTTATTGTCGATCACCTATTACTCATTGGGATCTTGATTCCGGTCTTTCCTTGTTCGAAGTTCGTTCGTGGTGCTTATCAAAAAGATACTTAGTTTTTTTTTGTTGTATTTTGTTTCCTCCCTCGCGGGGGGAATGGGAAATATGTTTGGTGGTGAAATGCAACTGTTGATTTATTCGGTCTCGTTTAGCGAAGGAAAATTAGCTTACGACTGTCTGATATGACCTGAAATGCTTCTTCTTTGATCGTGAATGCTTTCTGCAAAATATCATAAATCAGTGTTGTCTTATATGTTCTAAGATTATTTTATAGATTTCCAACGATTATTTTAAGTTGCTTCTATCAGATAGTAAAATAAATACAAAAAACTCAGAAGAGAATGAATCCTAAACACTGAAATCAATATTTCTTCAAGAATAACCACTGTAGAATCTCTCTAAAATAGCATTCAGAATAATATAATAGTACCTTTTTCTGATAACGCAATAATAAACATATTAAGAAAATTAAAAAATTCTTTTTTCGAGCATCTTTAATTGCAACTAAGGCTTTCAATCAAATCGCTTTCCCTTTATTCTGTGATGATTATGATTGATTATTATTGAACAGATTTGATTACAAAAGTCAACCAGTTCTGACTAGAAGACAATTATCTGTAATGAACAGATCTGTTACAAAAGTCAACCAGTTCTGACTAGAGGACAGTTATCTGTGATGAACAGATCTGGTTACAAAAGTTAACCAGTTCTGACTAGAAGACAATTATCTGTGATGAACAGATCTGGTTACAAAAGTCAACCAGCTCTGACTAGAAGACAATTATCTGTGATGAACAAATCTGGTTACAAAAGTCAACCAATTCTGGCTAGAAGACAATTATCTGTGATGAACAGATCTGGTTACAAAAGTTAACCAGTTCTGACTAGAAGACAATTATCTGTGATGAACAGATCTGGTTACAAAAGTTAACCAGTTCTGACTAGAAGACAATTATCTGTGATGAACAGATCTGGTTACAAAAGTCAACCAGTTCTGGCTAGAAGACAATTATCTCTGATGAGCAGATCTAGTTACAAAAGTTAACCAGTTCTGACTAGTAGACAATTATCTGCAATTATCTGGTTACAAAAGTCAACTAGTTCTGAATAGAAGACAATTATCTGTAATAATCAGATCTAGTAACAGGAATTATTTTTATTGTCTAATATTTGTAAGTACCAGGAAAGTAAAATAAATTAGAAATAATAATAATTCGTCAATTATTTTACTTACTTACATGTTAGAAATTTGCCAATAACTTAAACAGCTTCTGCAACCACATCTGTTCACTAGAAATAATTGTCTTCTTGTCAGAACTGGTTGGATTCTATAACCAGATTATCTCAAGAGAAAAAATCAGAATTCTTGTCTACTTTTTTGTAACACTTTATTTGAATAATGTTAATTCAGATATGATTTGATCCCATTACTCTAAGAGATTGGCAATAATAGCTAGTTTGTTGCTGATCTATCTATTAGGTTCTTCTTCTTTAGTTGTCTTCTGTCTAAATGCCAGAAACTCTACAGACTGTATAGAAATTTTTGCATAGTATTTATTATTACAACCATTTATTTATAGGAAATTATGTGTCTGTAAGAGAAATTTTTGAAATATTTGCCAACAACATATGATAAATATTGATATGCGTTAAGTGTTGCAGAATCGGTGATTTTATTTATTTTTAATAGCATTTCAAGCGACGAAGGGAATATTAAAACATGTAAAGTACCTAAATTATGACTAATGAAGAATATATTAATCAACACTTAATTACATTCGTCAGTGGATTAGTATTAATACCATTTCAGAGAATGACTAAATTCGATTGGCCGTTTTAGTTTTAGCTTTAAACTTTTGCCCAACTGAATTAATAGTTGCACATGATTAATGATAAGACTGGTAAAATTTGATGAATCAAATTTTCATGCCATCATTTGGTAACTCGGGCAAGGACAGCAACGCCTTCGGTTTACATTGATTAATTGTATTATTAGCTAGAAACGTAAAAAAGAAACTCCTCGTGAACGAAGTAATTAATGATACATCAGAAATCTGTTGACAAATTAAGCAAGGAGATGGGACAATGTCACACAACAAAATGGCGCCGTCTTAGCACGTCTGATGTGAAAGATTAGGACTGGAATTTTGCCTTTGGAAGGCAATTACTTTTGTTCATGCATTGCATATGAATAGAGAAGAATAATCATTTGTAAGTTGTTTTACTTGCTTACACGCTGGAAGTACATATGTCAGATAATAAAAATATAATGGAATTTGAGAAATATAGCTCCTATATTGTGTTAATAACAGACATAATTACTGAATGTCGCTCTTCGATTTTATTTTATAGCAATAGATAGCATTCTGATATTCATATAATGAGTTAAAAATATTCTCTCTTATTTTGAACTTTGGTTTAGATATTTTTATTTATACTATTTCACTATTCCTTTCTGAATGGAAAAGAAGAGGATGAATCTTTGACATTTGTATGAACATTGTATTCGTTACACTTGCTGCCTGTTTAATGTTGATTTTTTTGGGGGGGAAGGGGGAGAGGCTAAAATAGTTTAGATCGATTGTTAATAATAAGCAAAAATTCAACAACAATTTACTTTGTGAGATTGATTTTAGAAGAAGGAGAATTGATTTCAAAAGGTTCTTAAAAATATATTTTAACACTTAGAAAAACGTTTTATGCTTTGCCATTATTTTACCTTACCCCACCCTCCAAAAATGAAGTCAAATCCACATTTTATTATATTTTTACTATAAATTCAAAGCTAAGTGAACGTCTTAAATCTAGCTGATATAAAATATGAAACGTCTATGTCCATGATTTTGAAATTTTGAATCTGTTATATTTAGGTAAGTATTTAAAAAATTCACATTGAAATATAGAGAATTAAATTTTAATTTTATGGAAAACTAATTTTAATGTAATTATATTTATAACCTATTTGGGATCAACACTACTATTATTTGAGAGCGAATTTCTTTTTTTCCGATCTATTGTCAATTTGCAAAGACACATTTCGGTTTTCACTTTCCTTTCCAAACTGCATTGGCGAAAAATAATCAGACCTCGACGGATTCAGTGCGAGCCAAGTCCATTCATTCGGTATTACTTCATTGGTATTGGGTTACGAACCCAGAACATTACTGTCTTGAAGCCGAGATTTTACCGCTTGACCATTGCCAACCGAGTCTTGGATTACGTAAATGAGATTAAGTATTTTCATTAATAGGAAAAATATCTGAAGAGGGAAAATATATAGGGTGGATTAATTAATTTTCAGTCATAACTATCTAAAGAAATGCAAAACATTTACTGAAATGATGAAAGAAAATTAACCTGATTCAATTCCTTGTAATAAAAGATAATATGATTCCATTTCCTGACATATTTTTTCCAAACAAAATACTATCCCGATAAAGAGAATCATCATGGAAATGAAGGAAAATATCTTGAATTATTTTTCGGTATTGTTTCATTGAGAGATAACTATCACTTACTTAAAGTAGTTGAATTTTCGAAGTCATTAATACTTTAAAGCAGCTCCCACAACCAATTGTTAGTATCTACTCAAACAGCATGTGTGTAATAACCTGAACAACTGTTAGTTCTCGCTCACACAACACTTTATATGTGTGCTCAAACATGTTGAATCCTTTTGGAATTCACATAAAGCCTTTTAAAAATTTATTCTTCAAAAATACTTCTATTCCCTAATAGCGATCGACTGCATATACGTGTGGCTATTAAGTTTTTGAAACGTGTCGTAAGTAATTTCGTTATATTAACATCCCATTTCAAAGCAACACAAGGATTGTTTTGGGAGGGACTTCGTAATTTTTAACCACGGTAAGATGATGAGGACGACATCAGAGCTGGCACCCCCCGTCTTTAAACTTCCACACCACATTGGATCATTAATCGCTCATCCTGTACCTGGCCTTAACCTTGAATCAGAGCAGTAAAAATAATAAAACTTATACAAAAGTAAAAGAGGTAATTAAAAAAAATCTGTTCAATGATCGAATAACACAAGTAAGAAAAATAAGGCAAAATAGAGAATAGCAATTTGAAAAGTTAAAGCCACAAATAATGATAAAAGTTGGAAAAAAAGTCGGAAAAGCAACAAAACCTTAGAAATCTATATTCCAGTCTTGTTAGTCATAAATCATTCTTTATGATACGGTCACATTCTGTAGTAGTATTTTTGCTTTGTTTTGAATCAGAACCATATTAATCTAACAATCCATCATGTGACGGGGCCTTCACCGAGCACGTACTTGCAATAAAACCAAGGTACCTACCGAATTTCTTAATGAATACCTGAGATTAAGCCGCTGAAATTCTATGATCACGGATTACTTCTGAAACATGCGGAAATAAATCCGCCCCGCTATCTCTGGACGCAGCAAGGAGTATAGTTAGTTCACTATCCATCTGCGAGATTCTGCCGCTCATAAAATCTCGGGTTACTGACCGTCATATAACTCTCGCACGGCGTCACACCCACTAAACCACTGCGATATCTCGAGATTAACAGAGTGCAGCAACAACAGGCTATGAAAGCACTGATTTCATCAGTAATTACTCACAGAATGAGGTTCGCGCGACCACCGTGCCTCACTATGAATCTCATTTATGTCATCGTAACGATGCTGTTGCTGGGATTTGTTGCAATGCAACTGTTCTATTTATTCGCACCGTAAACGATCTCAACATGCAAATGGTAATGGGAATCAAGATTCAGGATAAATATGCACGGCTCGGAGGAATCATGAATTTGAATCATGCTGGGTAAGAGAAATTGTTGATGTAATTGGGATAGGGTTGAGAAAGGAATTTATTTATTTTTTTACGATCGTTGTAAATCAAGAAGTTGGCATTGGCTGCATTCAGAAATGTTGGCTGGAAAATTTACTATGATTTGGTAGTTAAATGAATCGTTTTAAGTTAATGATGAATTCTTTTATTTTAATTAATTCGAACAGTTTGCTCTTAAATCAAGGATTCTCACTTGGGGAAATTTTGAGGTAATAGGAAATGTGTCTGTGACAGAATTTCTGGGTTTTGAAAGATAGACGATTTAAATCTTTAAAGAAAATTAAATTTGTAAGGATATCTGTAAGAAGGAGCTTCAATAAGAAATGCTCATAATTTTGTGCATAATAACAGGAAATGCAATGTATGACAAATATGAAATGTAAAGGAAATATAAATAAATTTATTGTTTTCAAGAACTAATGATTGAGCAAAATTGCCAATTGTGCTCAATCATTAGTTCCAGGATTGAATCAGTTTAAAAATCCTGCTCTCATTGAACACCGTTGGGCCATTCAAGCAAAATAGCGAGGAATTTGATGAGAAGTATTAGAGCCTTCTCCATACGGTCCTGGACTTGGCACCCTCAGATTTCCTTTTAGAACATATAGAGGCTCCTCTTTTGTCAAAAATTTGATTTAAACAAGACAACAGAGTGCTAGGTTTCTTGAAAGTGATACACCACCGGGATAAAAGTTCCAGCATGAATAGAAGTTATATAGGAAAGTAATAAATTGATAATATTTCATTTATGTACATCATTCATTGCATTTTTTTTATTTTGTATAAAATTATGTGCCTTTCTTACTGATACCCTTTGGTATAATAATACTGCTTGTTTTGGTAATTTTGAATATATCGTAGTTAGGAAAGATATCTTTTATGTATCATTTTACTGCTTAAATGATATGTAAATTTATATATCATTTAAATTTATATATTATAAATAAATGTATATATCATTTTATTGCCTAGTGATATATCACTTTACTATAATTCATGAAATCTGTATATTCTTTCTTTTTATTGAAATTTCATTCTGTTTATTCTGTTTCATAGATTAAATAAATAAGAAAATTTTGATAAATTACCATTGTTTTTATGTCAGATAGACTATCTGAATTTTAATTTTTATATTTCGCATTTACTGCATGTTAATTTTTCAATAATAGTAAAATTGAATTCATCCCTACAAGTACATAGTTCTTTGATTACAAAAGAGTACAATTTTATAGAATAGCTTTTATTTTTTGACATTTGAAATATAATAAATAATTATAATAATGGTATGATTGTAATTATATGTATATTTTCCTAATACAGTCTTTTCGATTTATTAGAAATACCTTAAAATATTCAAACATGGTAATAAGCAATAAAATTTTCCAAATATTTTGCTTCTTTTTCAGCTCCGAATTTAGTTTTTTAAGATTAACTTCCTAATTTGAGCTTGTATGAAGGTTACTCTGAAATGGATCTTATCTCCATTGATTTTTGTCATTTCCGCCAGATAAAACCCGATGAACAGATAGATGTCACAGAAACTTCTTTCAACATAGAAGATTTGATATTTCTTTAAATAAACATCATAGATGTCGTAAATTATATATTTACATGAATGGATATGATTAAAAAGGAATCTTGAATATAGCTTCCTGTATCAAACAATATAATTTTATTTTAATATTATAAAACCTAGATCTAGATATCAACAGTAGAGCCCTCAATCACTGATTACAGCTCTAATGTTAAAATTTTTTGATGACTTTTATTGTGAATGAGCCAACTGCAAACTTACAGTTTTTTTTTTTTTTTGGTACCAATGATTTTTTTAGTTTTTTTTAATGAGTTAATATCTGTATATTTTGGGCATTGGTTTGGGAGGAATTATTATCTGAGAATTTTGTATACCAAACTAATGTGAAATGATTAACATCCAATAGATTTTGAATTTATCATATTTATATGCATATTAGATATTTTTTTAAGCATCAGATTTCAAACCAGACAAACTCCAATATCGAATTATTGGACAATACAGCAAATACCAAAACTAAGAGCCCAGTCTATTACAAGAGTTTGTGAAGTCTTGGCAAGCGATCGTAGAATAATTGAATGAAAGCTATGAAAGAAAAGTCCCCCTTTTCGGATAAAAAGAAGTTTCTACTCTTGGTATAGTGTCAGAAAATATAAGTGTATTCCTGTTGTTAGTTTTTACTAAATAATAATAATATATAAAAGAAAATATAAATATATTCCTGTTGTTAGTTAGTGTTAGTTAGTTCATTAATTCTGTTGTTAGAATTTACATGATTTTAATTCGTAAAAAATATAACATTTTGAAATTAGAAATACTATCTTAAAAGTTGATTTTACTTCTAAATTTAGTTTTACAGTAGTTACTTATTTCAATTATTAATAAAAAATAGCATTTAGTATAAGAATTTAACAAAAGTCATTTCATCCTGAATTATCAACAAATCGTTATAAAATAAATCAGTTGAAGAACAAATAACGCTGCGAAGAAAGATATTCAGATGGCATAGTTTTCATGCTGAAAGCTTCAAATATTTTGAGGGATTTTCTAAAGGATGACCCAAAATTAATGCAAAATTTAAATTTGCCTCTATTTTTGTAATAAAGTATTGGCTACCATAATAAAAACCCATTTAATAACTGACAATGTTAATACAAATAGGGTTTACACGTTAGAGCGACGTATTAAAGCAAGATTTGAATTAAACAAAAACTACCTTTTTTTCTTGATTTTGTTAAATTTTTTTGAATCATAAACCACACAGAATAGAGTTATGTAGGCAATAACACATAGGACAAATAATCCCCAAAGCACATACGCATACTTTTGTTGAAATTTTGCTTGACTATTTTACATAATTGTGGCTGAATTTCTTTGATACAAAGTTGAATTTCCTTCTTCAATCCTCACGTGCTTGTAGGCTTGTTGGTATAGAACTGACTAATCCTACGAAAAGAAATCCAGTGATGTTATATCAAACGATTTAGGGGGCAAATTTTCGAACTGTATCTGCTAGAATTTCGTTATTTTTCGTTATTATGTTGTTCAACAATAAAAACACGCTGCTCTACCGTGTAATGCTTTATTTTCACTCCCCTAAACTATCAGCTGTCAAAAGATTTTTATAATACTATTCTCAATGCTTTACTACACAAGCGTTTTAGTTATTGGACGGCTTTTACTTAACAAGCGAACCTAAATTCTCGATTCTGCCAAATCTTTATCTTTGGCCTTTTATAATTATATTTGTATAATTTTTCTTTAAATTTTACTAGTAAAAAAAATAACTTTTGTGTAAATAATTTGAGGACAGCACTTTCTTATATTCAAGATGCCTGCTTTGATTCAATTAATTTTCTGCATTTCTAGACATTTAAGAAAAAAATTACATAAAGAGAGTATTGATTGAATTCAAGAATAATTACGTGTTGCAAATCATTAATCATAACAGCTATCCGTTGACTGTCATCAAGAAACCATTTGTAAGTTTTCAAACTGTAACAGAACGATTTTTTTTCACCCTAGCACTTGTTAAATGGACCTCTAGAATTTTTTTTTTAATTTGAAGTTGTTTAATCGTTCTTAAAGATACAATGTAATTCTCCAAAATGAAGAAATTGATTCATTCTATTAATTCGTTTTTGAAATAATAAAAGCAATGTATCATTGCTTAAGTTTTTTTTCCCATCTTCTTTTGGCTTAAGGTTTAATAAAACGCAATTTGTATTCTTTCTGTGCGAATAAAACCGGATTCCAGGATTGAAAAAAAAATAATCTTTCCTAATTTGTTGGGTTTTATTTTCCATTATCTATACTAATAATAAAAGTTAGTGTATATATGTTGTTGTTCTACTAATTAACATAGAGCTATATATATATATACAAGGAAGAATAAAAAGGTGCCTCTATTTAATATTTTTTGAAATTTTTGTAAGAATTTTAATTAATTAAAATTAAAGTAACGTGTTTCTATGAGATAATGTTCTTAAACGCTGTAGCATAAAATTGCATTTTGCATTGTTTCAAAATTCAAAAAATCTTTTTAATGATACCAATTTGTACTCGTCAGAATTCAAGGAAAATTTGTACAAATTGTAATTATTTTTTACTAGTTTTTAACAAAATATTACACTATTTTCCTAAATTGTTTTCAACGTTTCATGAAACATTTAATCGCCCGATTTTCTTATGTTTTAGAATTTTAAAGATGAAAGATTCTGTATAAATATCTTCGTAATTTGCAAGTCGAATAAAAAAATTGAATGTTTCGAAGTTTAAATGATATATAAACTACACACACAATGTTATCATGACAGTGGTCTTCATTAGAAAGTTCATGAAATGAATAGAACATGTATAAGACAATAAAAGTTATAGAAACTTTAATGCTGAGAATCTGACAAAATTACAAGCTTTAGTAGTGTCTTTCTAAACCACTTCAATGAAGTTTAATATAACCGATATCCAAGCGAAATAGATGGTGGCCAAAGGTGAAATCTAATCGTATTCTCGCTTGATTTGAATTGAGTTGATTCAATTGAATTGAATTGAACTCTAAATTAAAACAGGAATTCAAAGATCAGATTATTTACTTTTTTTCCTACTAACATTTTTGTAAAAGAATCTCTTTAAAAGCTTAAAAGACTCATCGAATTTTCTAAACTAACATATGAGAGTAAATTCCCTTATATATAAACGCTTCCAGATTTTTTAAACATGCACTTATTAAACAAATATTAAATACTTCATGTCGGCGTCCTGGAACAGAGGTAGAACATCTTCCACGTGATCGGGACGTCTCGAGTTTGAGTCCTGGTTAGGATATGGTTGTTTTTCTATGTACTGTCTGTTAGGTGAGGGAATGTGTATCCTGTAAAACGGGGCTGTGCAAGCGAATGTGATGAGTGTGTTACTAAGTCGTACTCTTGGCTCTAGTTGGCGCTACCCCAAAACCAAGAGACGCTCATTCGGCTTAAAATCGCTGATGTATCAGCGGGCTTGTCCATGGAAAGTGCCATTAGTAACAACAACTTCATAATAAAAGAATACAAATATCTAAAAATATAAATGCCATTACAGAGTGAGAATTCTATGGATTTCCTTACTAAAAAGTAAATTTATTGTGTTAATAAAGAAAAATTTATTGTTATTTAGTGAGGGGAGAAATGTTAGTGCATTGAAAAATAGGCTTGTAACAGAGAAGAAAATTAAAGCCCGGTCTATAACCCAGACTATCCCCTTTTTTTAACCAAATCCATCCTACAATGCCCGTAACGAAGCCTGTAAAGATTAAAACGGCTTCCTATAGAATAACCGCATCATATTTCACTCACCCATCACGAGTTGAAAGAGTGGAAACTGAAGATATCGGCAATAATTCCTCTTTTCCAGCGATCCCATCTGCTCCAGTTTATCATTTAATGTAAAAATAGGAGATCCGAGACGTCCCGGCAGCTCTGGAAAATAATAAAAGTTCATAGGCATACACACACACATATATCTTTTGCCACTTTCGGAAGGCAGGACAAGCCATAAGCAAAGGCGAAGGGGGGGGGGGGAATGCCCTTCTTCAACCCGTCTTTTCTTTTGTTTACCTGACTTTGAATGATGGTTAGTTGACGGTTAATACAGCTTTACTGCACTGGGAGAGGATGGTAGGAGAAAAAAAAAGTACTCGCGTCAATTTCTCTGGAGATAATTTATTCTTATATATTGAAAAACCAGCTGACAAAAATGACCATAAAGTATAATGTTTCCCCTCTCCTGTATGTAAACCTGGCGTAACCGAGATTTTTTTTCGTGTCTTCCCACTTTGCCACCTGTATCGGGGTATCTCGGACAATGCAGAGGCATTTAGGCGAGCATTGTGGCTCGGTTGTGTCGCAATTCGGGAGCAGCTACGGGTAATAGAAGTGGGATTTGATCTGGTATGGAAGCGAGCGATGAATTATGACTTAGAGAGCTTTCGGCTTACGGCTACTGTTCCCTTGAAAAGTGTTGGGCTGTAATAGATCAACGTGGACATCAAGGACTGAAAGGGGGATTGTCGCCATATTGCAATAGTGGGAGACAGCTGCGGGTGTCAAAGTGCATTCTATTTATCAAGGAGAGGATGAGCAAAAAATACATTCATTAATATAATTAATCAGGATTAATTATCATAATTTAATTATATGTATTTAACCAGAAAGATGAAAATGCTCCATTAACCCCTTTTTATAGTTACCATGAATAGTTACATTTATAATTAATATAGCTAATGTATAATATAGTTTAATAACAGTGTATAGTTTAATTATAAAATGGTATGTATACAGTTTTATTAATTATTAATTTATAATTATAGTATAATACAGTTTTATTGTTACCTATTCAATTTTATCAATATTCATTATCATATAGATTAAATTTGTTTTGAAAATTTATTTTTGTCTGCAACAAAATTTGTAAGACAATTTCATGTAAAACAAGGCAATTTTAAGATACAAAAAATCTTATTGTAAATTTAAAATATTTGAAAATAATTTTCTATAAAATATTGCTTTGTTATGAAGGGGAGAATGATTTAAAATATCTTTTTAATAAAAGGTGTGGATGATTGAATTTCTGTTTTCTTTCAAATAAATAAATTTTTCTTTGTAACTTTAGAGAATTAATATGACACTATTTGAGGGTGTGGCAATGTAATTATATAATTTAATTTTAAAAAATATTTTTTTAATTAAATATATTAATGTTTTTAATAAAATATATTAATTTTCTATAAAATATTGCTTTGTTATGAAGGGAAGAATGATCTAAAATATCTTTTTAATAAAAGGTGTGGACGATTGAATCTATGTTTCCTTTCAAATAAATAAGTTTTTCCTTGTAACGTTAGATAAATAATATGACACTATTTGCGGGTGTGACAATGTAATTATATAATTTAATTTAAAAAATTTATTTTTTATTATTTTTAATTAAATATATTAATTTTAAAAATTAATTTATATATATATTAATTTTTATATAATGAATATATTGTTATATAATTTATATATATTAGTTTTATATTATTAATATACTTAAATATATTAATTAAAAAATTAATGTATTCAAATACAATAATTTTTTTAATTAATTTATATTAATTTTCAAAATTAATATATTTGTGTATTTTATATTTGATCTAGTAATGTAAACTTCGCTTAAATCACTCCCATGCTATTTTCATTATCAAGTGACTCTACATTGTGCAAATGAAACTGAAATGATAATTAAAATTGCCAGTATATAGAAAAATGTATTTTGTTGTGTGTCTGTTAATTTAATATTTCTATATTTATTAAAGAGTTTATATTTTCGTGCTTGAATATAATTATGCTGAAAATAATAATAGAATCAATTCAAATTAATGGTGACTTTAACAATTGTATTTGAGGAAAAGAGAAATAATGTTACAACACAGAGTGAAATAATAACCAGTTAATTAGCTAGTTTACATAATGGGCTATATTTGATAGAAAATATTTTATTCACTTTTGGTAGCCGAAAATTGAAGAGTTGCTATCTTACTTTTATTATAATGGCATTAATTATGTTCTATTAATATTATTTTGAATTGAAAAGTACAAGTTTTTGTAACTTTATTTGTAAGTAAGTTTTTGTAACTTTATTTTGGTAATTACATTCTTTTTGAAAATAGACGAAGTAATATTTTCTGAACTCTTTAATTACAAAATGATCCCGAAGTTTGTAAAATATATATATATATATATATATATATATATATATATATATATATATATATATATATATATA
>JAOUZG010048486.1:2488720-2515141 GCA_026289955.1 Argiope argentata | reverse complement strand
ATATATATATATATATATATATATATATATATATATATATATATATAGCTTCTATTAAATGAGCTAATTTTACTAATCAACTGTAAAACTAATTAATTGATAACAAATCCCAATTGCCTAAATTTAAGAACGAAACGGTTATGCCATTTTTTATTTCAATGCAACTGTTTACGAATATATTTGAAGTAATAATCTACGATAGAGTGTTCATGCTACCAGTATTACTGATTATAACCCAAGTTAAAACTTCCAATGCCTATTTTAAACCGTTCAGATAAAGAAATCATAATTTAACTTTTTTCCTACTGAACCCTACCAATTCTTTGACAACAGATTTTACCCCTTTAGATACATACTCGTTCATTAGTTTCAATAAAAGTTTTCTTTCGGACCACTCTGCAGAATTTGAAATCACCCTGTAGATTGTGTAAAGCTCCTGTCACATTAAGTTCCCGAAAGTTTAATCATTAGATTATTAGTGGTTTCCAAAACATTTTTATTATTTGGTGAATTAAATTTTTTAATGATGTATTTTTTAAAAATTCAAAACTTTAACTTAATTTTTTAAAAAACTTTTATGAAGTAGTCAATAATTTATGGGTTAGGTAAAAACAAATCCTATTTTAGATCACATAAAATGTTTTTGGACAAATTTTAATGTATGAAATGTTTAAGGCTCAACTGTAAAACGAAACAATTGAAACAATATTCTATATTACTCCACATTTCCGCACTCATAAATTAAATTGGACGCAGGTACCTCTTTTTTTAATGAAATTTCAAGCAATATTCTAATATTATAACTAGAAATGTCGAAATCCTACAATAGCAGATATATAAAGTGAAAAATTGAATTAAAATTCTTTGAAATGTAGCTTTAGAAGTCCTTAAAAATTCTTATTTCATTGATAATCAAAATTCTGCATATTCCTATCTGCAAAATCTTATTTTTTATGAATCGTGAAAAGAAAAAATTAAATAAGATGATATTCTGTTGCAGTGTCAAATACAGCAAAGTCATTAAATGAATAGTGAATTCAGAACTGGATTATTAAATGAGAGAGAAAATTAAATGAGAGAGATTATTAAATGAGAGAGAATGGATTATTAAATGAGAGAGAATTTTTTTAAAGAAAAACTCAGTTTTGTGGAGATGGCTTCAAAATTTTGAAGGTAATGCAAATTTGTGCTTTACTTTTATTTAGCATTTACTCTAGTTTCTTCAAATTACAATAATCATTTGGTACTTTTCCGTTAGCGGGGCGGCAGAGAAAAATCCCCCCCCCCCAAAATTTATCAGAATTCTACATTTTTTGGCGATTTTTCGCTTTAAAATCACTGCAAGAAATTTGGCGGAATTCTACAATATTTGGCCATTTTTCGCTAACGCAAGGCTAACGGAAAAGTACCCATCATTCAGATATCAGAACATCTTCCTTAACATTGTTTTTATATCCTCTAGCAAGCCAATGTGGTTTATTTAGTTAGATAATACTATAAAAACTTGCAGGCTTACTTGCAGGTCACTAGAATAACCAACATTATATTAAAATATTTAAATAGTACTATAAAAGTTCTGAATTTTTTTCGGATGTTATTAAATTATTTCTAAACTGAAATTTATATAAATGCAAGATATTAAAAGACACTTCTTGCGTTAGCGAAAGTGACTTTTAATATAGCTGTTTCAGACTATCATAATATTTGCTTAACAACTACTTACATAGATATTAAATTTAAATCATTTAAAGAATTATCAATATTTAGAAATTGCGGTCAGCAGTCCTAAACCGGATTGATTAAAGTTCTCGTTTTTACAGGGTGTAATCCGATTCAGTTTAATGTCTTTTAAATTTATTGATATTATTTTTTGAAGTTATTTTTCTAAGAATAATTTATTATTTGCGATAACTATTTCGGAAATCACAAGTTATGAAAAAAAATATGAATGGTGTTAGGGTGTCCTATCCTACTCTTTGCCACAATCCTCATTTGAAGCGTGTTTTCTGCATTTCTTATGCTCTGCAATCTGAAGGGTTAACCCCATAGATTCAAAATTAAACAAATAATAAGCTGCATTCAGGTATGTTTAATTTCTGCTAAATAGAGAAAGAGAGGATCAGCTGATAAACCATGGGGGTTCATGGATTTGAAACCGAAAGAGCGACCGTCAAAGAACCGTCGCGAGCGATATTTTGCATATTCATTCGACGATTAATTCTTCTCGAGGGAATAGTAAAATGATCCCTAAGTGGGCGGGGTTGCCAAAAATCCCTGGCAGATGTTCAACCTAAACCCCGAGGAGAATAAAAAAAAAAAAAAAAGAAAAGAAAGAAAGAAAAGAAAAGAAGAAAAAAGGAAAAACGCAGACACACCACACATACACATAGATCAAAATATAAATAAATAAAATCCATGAAAGACCGAAGCCAACGAAGTGTGACAGCCAACGCAGAGAGAGTCCAGCGATTATCGCCAAAATTACCCTGGCTGATTGATGAAATGTCATACGGAAAGAAAAGATTGAACCTGGATCGGAGTATGCAAGGGGGGGGAATCATGATAATAACAATAATAGTAATAAAAAGAGGGAAGAAAAGAAAGGGGGGATGATGATAAATAATAACATATATATAGGGATATATAAAGATTAAAAGGGTGAGATGCTTTACGGACGTCCTACATTTGGAAAGATAGACTGGGGGGTTGCTTGCTTTTTTAGAGACGGATTGACGCCAAGCAGCGCCATTGTGATGCGATAAAAAATGAAATAACTACCAGTGACTTTAGAATCATCAATTAAAATTAATGGGATGTTAGCGTAATGTGTTTAATACTGCAACTACTGCGATATGGAAGCTGTTTTAGAAACAGACATTTGTAGTTTATAAACTCTGAAAATCAAAGAGACAGCATATAAATGAAGAGAAATTCAAAATTAAAAAAATTAATTAAAATTTCTCGCTTTCATTGTAAATAAAGTCCTTTTTTGTATTTTCGTTTTTAAAATGATTGAAGAGATTTCTTTTATTTGAATATTTATTTTTTTAAACCTTTCTTTTTCATTTAAAAGAAAACGAAATAATGTTTCTATTGGATGGATAAATTATTCCTACACGTGATGAAAAAAAAATATTTGCAGAATTTAATCCTTTTTCTACCAAATTAAGTAACTTCTTTTTAGTTACTCAATACATAATGTCTTTTAAATTATAATTGTATCTATATTTTGACATTCTTGTGTTTAAATTTTCTCAAATAGTTTTTTTATTTTTTGAAAGTTTTCTTTCAGATATTAATTATAAGAATGATGCTTTCATATAGTAGTTAATAAATCTTTGTGAGATAAATGAAAGAATAATTAATATTCAAAAACTTAATCCCTAGCCACTCATTTCTTTGATGATTAAGTTTTTGAGTTAGAACAAAGCTTTGACTCCAACCTGAGTTACGACAAAGCCCTTTACAAAGTAAGCCCTTCCCTTAAAAAAATGCTTCCACATTTTACCGTAAGAGGTCCTTTGTCATTGCAGTAGGAGTTCTTTTTTAAATCTAGGAAATTTATTAAGGAGGAGGACGAAAAAAAAATTCCCACTTCACCTTTTTGAATTAAATCCACTGTATAAGAATGTATTTACAGTGTGATTCAGAAGTCCGCCCACAAACTTCTGGGGGTGACTGTATATTGTAAGGAAAAGTTGGCTGTCACAAGAGAATATAAAGAAATTATGCTGGATAAAATTTACTATACAAAACCGAGATTTTTTTAAAAAAATACAAATTCACACTAATACAACAACAATTGTTGATATGGCCACCTATTTGTGTTACATCTGTCATGATACACATTACTTTTAGTGTTGTAATTATAATCAACTCTCTTTATCAACTCAGAATGAGACTTTATTTAAATAATTGTTATATACTTATTCTATTCCATCCTTTTATATTTCTTCATTTTTTGACAAAAAAAGGCATTTATCCCTTTCCATTTTCGACCTCAACATCAGATGTAAAAGTTGTTAATTTTTACTTGTAGAGATACCTCTAGAAATTTTTCTGTAAAGTTCCTACAAAACTTATATGTAGTTTCATTTGAGGGAACTTCAAATATTGGGATAAAAAGTTAAAATATTAATGGCAAGTGTGCGATTCCTTGATATATTGAATAATATTTGCGGAGGATGAGGGGTTAAGTTACCTTCACTCCGATAACAGGCCGCACCTACATGTGAAAGGTGAACACGCTACAAAGAAAGTTATTTTGAGTTAATCAAAAAGCCCTCTTTAAATATCGGGTGGTTATCGATGGATATAACAGGGGGATTACCTAGTAAGCTGAGGTCTGTCGAGGAAAGTTAACTAGTTGCTTATGTATATTAACGAAATGTAGTCAGGGACGAATGTAGATGTCGTTACTATTCAATGCTTAAACAATTTTCAGATAGATCTCAATCTCAATTTGTGCCTGACTTTGATACTGATCATATCGATTCTATACACAAGGACGAAAAGACTTCATTTTATAAACAATTTTGAATTACTTTTCATCATATTTCAACGAATTTATGGAAAGGGTCTCTGTGATAAAGATCCACGTGAATGTCATAGAAATTTAAAGGAGAATTCATCGGATAAGATATAATTATCATCCGTTGCAATGATTCAAAATCATGAATTCAGTATCTGAATTCAGGATTATTAATTCAATCAGTAAATTTATGATTAATCAATAATTTCTAATTTCAATCTCACCTCTTATGCCTCGACTTCGAAGAATTGATGAGTAGAGGACTTTTGAATACTCGAGGAATAATTGTCAAGACATTGAATTATTTCTAAAAGTCAGTAAAAATTTTATTTAGAGTTATTTAAAGAATTATTTAATTTGATATTAATGAAAACTTCATTAAAACGACAAAACTTTTTTAAATAAGATTTCCTTTTTTTAAATAGATTTTAGAGTTCATATGGCTCAGAGTTTGTTGATTTCAAAATGAGGTAATAATCTAATTTATCAATCAATTATTTATTTTTTTAACTATTCAAAATGCATAACCATTATAACAGATAATAAATTTACAAATAGCGCATTAATTATTATAACAGTTTATTAAAACAGTTTTAAATTTTGTAAAACATCAGAAACTTACCTCAAAATACGTGACGCATTAAAGAAAGAAAAGTTCAAAATGATTTTTCGTCTACCAAGTCTTCTACTACAATTGTTACTCATGCATTGATTTTTGAAACAAAATTATGTATATCAGAGATACAACGCATACATTATCTGTTCAAAAATTCCAAAAGTAAGGCGACACGTCAAGAAAACAACCAAAGAAAAAAAACCTTCATTGCAGAACAAATTTATTAAGGAGATTTATTAAAAGCCTTGCAAATTAGCTGCGAATTTTTTGCAGTATTTTCGGAATAATTTAAATATTTCGTGGAATTTAAAATGGATGCCCATTCTAAATAGTTTAGCTAAAATTTGATATTGTTTAATTTTGGAACATTGTTCTAACAACATTCTTAATTGTTTTTTTGTAAGTTTTGTATTACGTTGTTACATCATATTATTATATATATATATATATATATATAACGTTTGATGCGATAATAAAATAGAATTCATATTATATTTAAAAAGTTACGTTATTTGTATTTTTTAAAATTTTTGTTTCATAAAATTATTTTTTAAATTTATTTTTTTACTTGCCACACACGATTTATTGAAAACAATTCTTTTGAAAATAATGCGCATTTTAAGGATTTGTTATATGTTTTCAAATTTTGTTACTTAAAACTGCTTTTATTTAGAAACTTCTTTAAAAATAAATAAAAAGCTCTGCTTTTGGAAGCTGTGAAAGAGAAAACGTTGTCCCTAAGACTGGTTTTGTCCAAAACGTGCCTCAGGATTCTTAACCCTAATTCAATAAAATTAAAGTGGTAATCTATTATAATAAAAATGGAGCTCGAAGTGCGTTGCTAAGCGCAAAACTAGAGAACGGCTCGATCGATTCGGCTAATTTTTATTTTAATATTTTCGTTAAGACCCGAGGATGGTTCTTATGGAGAGAAAAAATGAAAAAACTGCGAGGAAAATAGTTAAAACGACACTTTTCTTACTTTCCCGCCAAAAATCTGCATTTCCTTCCCCCCCACACCGAGCAAGATAGCAGGAAGTAATAAATTATCATTTGTTTAGAAAAAATGCACGAAGTCAGTTGGTTTTCATTCATAGATAACGGGATGTTTAAAAAAGAAAGAAAAATAGTTGTTTTTATTAATAGTCTGTATGAATATTTAATCTATGCCTGCTCGAAATAAAGTCTGGGCAGGGAAGAAAAAAAAAGAATAACAAAGTGAAAATAGGGTTTGTAGAAACAAAATTAGTGAAGAAAAAAAGGATAGAAAAAAAAAGAAAAGAAGGATGTGTGTGTATCAATATTATTTCCTCTGTGCAAGGCATTTTCCGAGCTTTTTTTAAACTTTCGCATCTCTTAAAAACCAATTGTCTTTATTGTTTAGTGTGTTTACATTTATGAAAATTTGAATCTCATTATTCTATGAAAATGTAGAATTTTAGACCTTTCCCTCCACCATTTAAGTAAAATATCAATTCCGGGACAATCATTGCTCGGATAGAAAGAGAAAAATGAGTAATACAATGAATAGAACATCTGAAGAAAATAATACTATAAATGAATTATATGATTATCAAAATTTGTTTGGTTTCAAAATATTTTGGTGAAAAACCTGTTATGACACACAGCTACATAAAATATTATTTGAAAATTTTAGCGAGCATTAATACTGGCGAACCGACTGGTCGCCAAAGGCGGCTAGTAAATTAATGAAATTTTTATCGAACCTATCAAAGGATTAAAAAAAACCGCAACATTTCTTTTATTTGGTAGTTCGCTTTATCTAGAAACGTTACGAGATTCTTGTATGGATTAGATTGAATATTCAAGATTTTTGTACATCGGATGAAAACAATAAAACTCCACTCTGCATTCCTTTCACCTAACATCGTGTCCTGGATTTATGATATCACAGATTCAAATATATGGTCAATAATGTTTGAATTACGATTTCCAATTTCCAAACGCTAAATATGATCATGTGGACACCATTCATATAATTCGTTTTATTATATTAGTAGCAAAATATATAGCAGAACATAATATACTTTAAAACTCTTGCACATACTTTTGAATTATCTGAATGCCTCTTTTAACTAAAATTTTAAAGGATTCAAAAATGGTGAATATTTTTTAACATTTCTGCAATATGAAATTTCTCGAATCATTATAACATACAACTTACAAAGCATTAAAATTATATCTTCTAAAAGTCTAATTTTAAATAATAAAATATTTTCAAAATAATACTGCCTTTGACTCACCATTCAAGACTGTGCATCATTTTGACATTTTATTTATTTATTTATTTTTCAATTTTGATAGTTAAAAACACTTTAAGAGTGACTTAGATGAATTTTTCAGAGAAATTCAACTTAACACAATTATATATCTTTATTTTTTGAAACAATAAGCAGGCCTTTAAATTAGGTGAATAATTATACAAGAAATTATTTTTCCGAGTGTAAAGGCTTAAAGATATTCTTTATGAGCTTGAAAAATATAAGGTTTTTTCCTTCATTTTAATTCTTTATGAAATTTAAATTAAATCTCGTTATTTTAACTTTAAATATCTAGATTTGCTGTGACTAATTAAAGATATGTTGCTGAAGGTTAAAAAATTATTATTATCTCTTCACATTACTGGTAAGTATACCATCTCTCCCCCCCCAAAGTATTAAATATATTTAATTACGGAAATTTCAAATTCATTTGTATAAAAATTATTTAATAGCGTTTCTTTTAGTAAATAACAAAGGAAGCAATGAATTCCCTTAACACTACATAATGAAAATAACCTCGAACCGCGCAGCCTTTCAACTCTAGCTCCACTCTCCTATATCTCTGAGGAGCGATATCTCGCCAAATCCTCCTCCGAAAGTCCTAATAAAAAAATAAAGCGCTGTTTGGTTGGGGCCGTGATGGAGTGATGGAGACGGGATGGGGGGGAGGTTAGGGGGGGTTGTGCAGAATTTGGGAACGGTCTAGCAGTCCATCAATGTCTGAGACAGCCAGAACTAGTGTCTCTCTGTGGCGCGGATGTCCGCGCAAAAAGGACATATTTCAAATTAGTCATCATTCAGTTGACAAGGCCGGGTCATATTTTATCTGTCCCGTAATGTGGAGGTGACGCTTGAAAGCCCTCCCCACCCCATTCGAGATCGGCCCCCTCCAAGCTTCAAAGCTCGACTCAGCTTGAACGACAGCGTCACAAAGATGCTTGACATATGAGATGCCTGCTTGCTTGGGATCAACAGAGATGCGATTTTTTGGCACCAATCTCCCTTTTCAGAGATTCTGGCTGATCTCGCATGTGTTTGGTGTTCGCTTTCTGGTGCGAGTTATTCTCATTTAATGGCATTTTGAGGTGGCGATATTTGATTGCAATGAGATTGTGTGCATTGATAAAAAGTTCTTTCGATGCCAAACGGCGATAAAGAAATATTTCAGCTTTGTGAATGCAATTTTAACTATTTCTTGATGCAACTGAAGGCAATAAATATCGATGTTTTTGTTGTTTTAAAAGTGTTTAACTTTTGTCAAGTATCGAATTTTCTTTTCTTTCAATATTTATTATTGTTAATCGTTTCATTATTTTTTTTAGTGTTATTTCAAGAAAATCTACCAAACTTGTTACCTAAAAGAATTGAAGAAATTATTTTGAGATTCACTGCTTTGAAATGCGATTACAAGGTATTTTCATTGAAACTTCCGAATATGTACTAATGTGCACCAGCGAAACTGCTTTTAACTGTTAACTGAGTGAAACTGCAATTTATTTTTTTGTACGTGTGTTTTCTTGTTTATTGACAAGATTTTTTTTAGATATTAACTTCTGAAAGCCGGGGGTAAAAGCCATTGTAGCTATAAATCCCAATACCCTTTATCTTTCAAGGTCAAGTACAAGTCATTATATTTTTAATTTTTTGGAGTGTTACATTTTCAATTGCTGCTTTTCGTGTTAGTTTGTTTTTGTTTCCTCAGGCAGATTGACGGAGATTGATTTTAACTCCGAATTAATTATTAAAAATGTCATTGTTTAAAAAATTATTATTATTATGAAAAAATAGATAAACAATAAATTATAAATTAAATTGGACATTTCGTTGTGTATATTATGTATATATTTAAATTAATTGCTATTTAACGTTTAGTAATTTTTTTAAATTTAAATTTATTATGTTTATTTTTCTTAATTTGTTGTTGCCATGCTTTTCGTGGAAAAACTTTAGATGCGGAGATATTTTAAAGGGGAAAATTAATTGGCACAAAAAATAAATTGAAAGAGGTAAAAATAAATTTTTATCTCTGATTAAAGTACATTTCTAATATTATCTTGATTTTAATATCAATTTAAAGAAATTTAATTCTGCAGTGAATTTATAAAACTTTTCCTATAATATATTATCAATCATGAGTTTATTAAAGAATTATTAAATGAATATTTTTCAATCGATGTGGATTGCAAAATTTTTAAAGAATATTGGATTTAATTTTATTAATATTTAAAGCTATAGGATTCGTTCAAAATATCATCGATTTAAATTCGAAATTTTCATTTCATTGCAATTAATTGCTTTGTAGTAAAATTTAAAGGAAGAATATCGCAAACGATTTATTTTTCTTTAACGCTGTAATAATATTTAGAAATATGTCTCTATCTACACTTACTTTAATCTATAAATAATCGTAAATTAATTGTAAGCAATATATTTTATCGTTTGGTCTCTTTTTGCTTTATTTTTAAAATTTATTTATTAAAAAAACATATTTTAAATTATTTGAACAGTTATAAATATTTACTGAAAAAAAAGTAACAAAATTCGCAAAAGAAATATAATTATGAAATTTAAAAATATTTTCTATTTCGGGATAAAAAATAAATGAATCTTGAAAATCAGAGCATTATTGTTCTTTTAAAAGCAATCTCACGGGTTGGCAACACAAATGCTTTTGATTATCATCGAACGCTGTTTAAACGGATTTTTAAATGAAAACTTCAATGACTAAGAAAAAGAAAAGGCTTAACGAAATGGATGGAAAAGAGAATATTCCGGTCACAAATATTCGAAATTCAATTGAAGTTCTACAAAAAGAAAAAAGCAAAGTAGAATGGTATCTCCATGAGCTTACAGAATTTACAAAGTTATTTGAAGAAAAAATTAACAAAGCGGATGCTGAAATTTATAAGTTAAATGAAGAACAAGGTAGCATTGATGAATCCACGGCTTTATCGAAATCCAAAATTGAAAGATTAGAGAAAGAAGCAAATCAGTGGGAAGAAAAAAATAAGATCGTCAGAGAAACCATTGAAAGCTTACAAATGAAAATCAATGGATACAAGGAAAAAAGTTTACAAGAAATGGAAAAGTTCGAAAAAGAAGCTGCTGGTTTATGCGATCTTTTCAATTCAGCATCTGTAATGAATGATGGAGATTCCATTCAAGCTGAAACCAATAAAATCTTCGAAGAGATTGAGCAAGTTCAATTAGAATGTAACGAGGCTAAATCAGAATTAGATAAATGCAGAAATGAATTGGATGATATTGTTTTATATCAAGCTCCACGTCATCCAAAGGAAGCTGAAATTCCATTGGGACAGCGTATGATGCTATTGAAATTGTTTGAAGATTCACATGAGAAAATTAAAGCTCATATTGAACATTTGAATCAAGTTAAAACTTTAAAAGAAGAAGAGCTGGCTAAATTTTCATCAGATTGAAATACAACTCTTGAGGTAGGTAAATGTCAAATTATAATGTCCTCTAAATTATATGTTATGGAATTAAGAGTGAAGTATGTCATTTAAATAATACAATTCTTAGTCGAAATTTTTGTTTTTAGGTTATGATTTAAAATTCTAAGATTCTAATATTTTTTATAAAAAATATTTTGATTCCAAAAAAAATTATTTTTTAAAGAAAATTTAAGTTTATGCAGAATAAGAAATATTTTTAGTAATGAATAATGCGGTTGTTTTAAATGATTTGAATTTATAAAAATATTTCGTACTAATTTCATCAAATACTTATAACTCTGATGAGTAGCCTTTAAAGACTATAAAATAAATAAAACTGTAAAATTGTTATTTTATGGCCGTAATTTTTCTTAAAACAAGATATTTTACAGAACTGGGCTAATTTATCGAGGTGTCTTTTTTATTTGGTTTTAAAAATCCTTTATTTAAAACAAACATTTTTTTTGTTGAATGATTTTCAGGGTCGTATAATAAAGCATTAATTAATTGATTCTTTTTTAAAAAGTAATTTTTGATACTGAAGCATTAAGCATTTCTTTTTCCTTATTCATTAAGATATGATAAAGAATGTATTAGACAATAAAAAATCATTTTTGATTTTTCTGTTAATAAAATGTAAAATAATCTTTTTGAAGCATGTAATATCTCAAAGGAAATTGCAAAAATTTAATTTTCAGCAATTAGTTTTATTGGAAGAAAAAAGCATGATTGCAAAGTTATTTAAAACTTTTTATGCATTTAGACTTAGTTTAAAAATATTTTATAGTTCATTACAAATTGATAAATAAATCAATGTATTTCACTAGTAGGAGTTTTATGATAATGACGACAATAATTTACATTAAAATCAAAATTTTGATTTCTATATTAATAAATTAGGAAAGTGAAAATGATAAATTAACTGGTTAGGTGCTTACTGTACAATGAGTTTCCTTATGTACTATTGAAAAATTATTTATAAACCCTCATATAGACTTTCAAATTAAATTTAGTATATATTTTTTGGAAAGGGTATTTTTTATCTTGTCAGAATATGATATTGTTTTTGGAATGACGTTTTCGGCGCCAACAAAAATCCGTAGGAGTAAAATAAAAAATTTATTATCTGCACGAGCATCTCAAGAAATCAGCTTTTAATAACGCGTTGCCATTGCATTTACAAAAGCTCTGATTTAAAAAAATAAGTAAATAACTACAGCAAATAAAATCTAGAGAAATGTCATTTTGAGCACCTAATTATACGAAATGAAATAAATAGGAAATGTGATATTTTTTTTAACAATAAATGCGAGACAGTTTTTGGATCGTTTTGGAAGTTTTTTGGATCGTTTGAAATGCTAAAGTGACCCGTTCAATCAAACATTTAAAATAAATAAAAGTATAATTTAAATTGCAGGATCACATGGTGCTTGGCCGTTCAAAAGAAATTATGTTTTGACATGATGCATTGAAATATGGATAGCAGATTTCATTTTAATATTTAATTATTTTGTCCTTTGGGTTCTTGAATTTTTAAAACGGTTCTTTATTATAGTAGAAGATGATGCATGCTTGAATAATTTCATCTTTTTTTTATAATATGATATTTGCTTTAATTTCAGGAAGGAGCTGCTCATAATTCTTATTTAGCTACCTTTCTAGAATGGAAAGTTAATATAATTGTTTAAGTCACATCTTCATCAAGTTTACTTGCAAATCCAGCATTGCCAAAGAAATACTTATATAAGATGATAATAATCTTCAGATTTATTGTGCTTCTTGTAACTTAATTATTTGGTAATAATAAACTCGCAACCTGATTGTTACGTTTTATTGTACCATGTTCTCTTTTAGAATTTTAAAAGATTCTCTAAACTTAAGGTGGGAGAAAATTTTTACTTCAATCTTTTTTTAACTAACGTTAATTTGTTAATTAAGTTTTATTGATAATACAATATTTTTTAGGTAGGCAACAGTTACATCCTTAAAATCTTTAATGGAAATGTTTAAAGCAATTTTTTTAAATATAAAGCCGTTGTCTTCTGGTATAAATAATTCTTCGAGTATCGATAAAACATTAATATAATATGACTAAAAATAATAGCAATTTATTAGCAAACAAAGTACAACAAATATGGAAGTAAAAACAAAATACTGAGCTTCAATTTTTATTTCCTCTTTTTTCTTTCTTTTTTCTTTTGATATGCACATGAATTCAATCGGGAACTGAATCGTTGCCAACTTGGGGATAAAAACTTCTATTTGGAGTATTAAAATGTGCCAATTAATGCATGGTGCAGCTTCTTGGATCCAAATAGAAGCTGATGGCAAGAAATAATGAAAATATAAACTTTGGAAAAAAATGAGAATGAAGCTCCTCCCCTTCAAATACTCTTCAGTATTAATAAAGATGAGATAAAGTTGTGGCTTAAAAAATATACGAGATTTTCATCAATGCTTGGTAGCAAAGAAATATTTTCTTATTGGTTTACGAAACTAAAATTTTCCGCGATAATTATAGCTTTTGAGTTTCTTTTCATTTAAATTTTATTCAAAGGAGATCTAATGACTCTCTATTTCGTACCGAAGCAATAATACTTTCCCGGCAATTAAAATACCTTATCTTAAATTAGCAAGGCGGGGAAGCAAATAACTATCGCCGCTCCTCATTCCCGAAGAAAATACTTAAAGTCTCGAATGTTTGCTCAACTACCTTGTTAATCGAGTACCCTTTTAATCCGGCAGAACCGTTTTGTCATTAAAAACAAACACATATTCACCTCAATCAACCTTAGGTACATTAATATGACAAGCTCCTTCCTGCAAGTATTCCAAAAATACGTGCCCGACTCTGGTTGGGCGAAATCCGAACCTATATTTCCTAAAACCCTCATTCGCACCGCAAACTTAAAGAGTTCGACGACAAACTTTCTCTCTCTCATTTTGTTTGAAGGAGGGGGCTCCAAAACAAAACCATAAAAGGCGGAAAAGCCTTTTACTCGCAATAATAAACCGTCAAAAACAGGAACGGCGATATTCGCAACGATCTTAGCCGTAATTGCGACTGCCGGGGAAATTCATTCCCGGGTTTCTCCAGAGTGTCAAATTCAGGGCGGAATAGTGCGCGACAGAGTAGAAATAGCAATTACTGATTGAGGCGAGGGGAGAATGCATTCTTAGAGGATCCCGATCTCTTTTGCGCGACACATTTCCCGGCAAGTGGGGGAGCGTGGCCAAACTTATAGGCAGGAGCGGAATTTAAGGATCTGCGAGAATTTTAATTGATTTTATATGGATTGTGAATTTTTGTCCCACTTCAGCTTCGCACTAAATTCGATTTATTGGGCCATTTTGTCAAAATACCCGTTTTTACTTTAATCAAAATTTTTATTGGACATTAAATTATTAATTATGCGAAAAGATGGCTAAATGTAATCAATTGAGCATTATTTTTAGTTTTTAATTCTTATAGCTAATTCAAAAATTACACTTATCTTATTCGAAGTCATTAACTCGAATATATATCCATATTTCACACGCGTGACAGTAATAACCTTTCCAGAATAAAATTTAGAAAATTAGTAAAATCCTCCAATCATTCTTTGATGGTTTTTTAAAAAAACATTGTCAGACACATATTCCTAAAGATAATTAAAGAGAATGTTTGCAAACATCTGTTGGAGCTCTACAGAGTATATAATTTGATCTAGAGTTAAAGAAGTAGGGTGTATATGTACTTTCAAAGACAAAAATTGTTATTCAGAAGAGATTTCATAAAAAATTTTTAAGGAAATTTAATTAAGTAAGTATTGATATTTTGGAATTTATCTTTTATATATTTCAAAAATATTATAATAAATTTTTTTCCCATTTTAAAATTTAAAAAATATATCATTAATGACATCATTTAATTTCTGTGTAATTTTCAATTCTAAATTTTTAATATTTTATAATTGTGTGTAATTTTTAACATTATTGTATATTTCTATGATTAAATTTGAAACGTTTTAATAGTTTCATCAGCTACATTAGTTTCTGCCAGTGGTGAAATTTAAGCAAGAAAAATTCTCTTTATTTTCTGCACAGTTCACATGAGAAATAAGAAAACGTAAAAAATGGGAAAAAAATTATATGAAATATAACAAGTAGTTAGGAAATAGATGTGCCACATATTTTTATTATGACAAGGATATTGATTCTGTTTGGAAAATTCATCTGCATATTAAACAGAGCAGATATAGGCCTAATTAAATAGCATGTTTTTCATATTACAATTTGATGTTTAAAAATAGTTTGTGGAGTCAATTACGGGCATCAGTTTGTGAATAAAAGAATTAATTCAAATAAAGCACTGTCAGCATTTTTGACAAATCAATTAGTCGTCATAAAAATGGTAATGTCAATGTACAAATTAATAAATATACAAAAACTTACTTAATACTATAAATTACTAATCGACATACTACATTTGGAATCTGTTCATATACCTTTCGTTGACTGTCGATTTTACAAAGACTAAAAAATTTTATTCATCTTTATTAATTTAATATTAGCATTGTATAACTAAACAAATGATAAGGAACTTAATACATTAAAATGATAAACAGAATAAACCTGCCTATTTAGGTTATAATAAATGTTTCCTTAGCATTAATATGTTTTTGTTAATTAAATCCTATTACTAGCTATTTTACATATTATTTTCTTCATTTTGCGTGATTCAAAAACCAGATTACTATATGTTTAACGTTATTCTGAAAGAGAAGGTGTCCTTTTCATGAAACAGGCAAAGTATATTAATAAAAATCTAGCGTATAAATTAATAAATTTGCATATTAATAAAAATATAGTTCAGTTTAGAGTAATTATTTCTTTTTTTAAAATGAGAGCCAAAAGTCCTGTATTTATAAATTATCACTTTTCATCTCCTTTGCATCAATGTTAATTCGAATACTTCCTTATTAATGTTATTATTTTTATTATGTGAGAACAAAGTGCTGTTTTTATTAGTAGGATTTACTGTTTGTTTGTAAATCTTGGAGAGAATTTACAGACAAAAAGTAAAGATTATGAGTTGTCGGACACTATCAGTTGAAGAATTTTTTTCCTGCTTTTACCAGCATTGAATTATTATTATGAGAGCTTTTTTGAAAGCAGATGCGTTTTTAAAAATTTGTCCTGTTTTTGCTAGTATTGCTTTATTACTATGTATGCTTCTTCACAACAGATGCCTTTTAAAAGGTTGACGAAGAACTATGACATCATAGCTGCTATTTCATCTCAAAATCGGTCAAGCTAAATATTTTGTTTTCCAACTAAAAAAATAAAAAATGAGTTACATTTTTTTTCTTATATATATATATATATATATATATATATATATATATATATATATATATATATATATACGATAGAGGTCTCGTGACTGTTTCAAACCTGTTTAAACTAGTTAATAAATTAAATTAAGTAAGACAAATAATGACTTAAAAATAATAATGTTCTCACATGATAACTTAATATGTGCAATCGTAGATTTCATTTTGTTTAAAATTGCTTCTGAATTATCAGTTTATTTTCTTTCCTTTTGTGAAAAAATCTTTTCGGTTTTGAGCTTTTTATACTTTATATTCAAAAAAATGTAAGCTTTAAAAAATAAATTTTACACGATGAATTATTGTTTTTTTTTCCAAGCTAAATATACAATAATTGCATATAAAATTTATCTCAAACCTAATTCCAAATCAAAAATGATACTGGATCTAAAACTACTCTCCATCACTTCTTACAAACCCCAAATTTATTACAATCTATTTTTTAAGACAAATCTTCCTCGGCACTGGAGAGAGAGAAGACGCCTTTCTTTTTTTGAGGGACGGAAGGATAACTTTCATTAACTGTCATGCGATTCCTTGATTCGGCCTATCCGCTTTTGATTGTCTCTTTTCATTTCTCGACTCTCCTTCACGTTGCCCGACCCTCATAAGCGATGCAAAAGCAAACCTCAAGCCATGCGTGCTCCAGCTATTAATGTTAGCGGCACTTGAGCTTGTCACATTGCGACCGGGCGCAATATCTCACAGGTTCTTTTCACACTTTGTAACACCTTATCGAAGCATTCCTGCGTCTGGACGACACGGATGGAAGAGCGGTGGAACGGAGCAATTTTAGAGATTCTTGTTTTTTGTTCCACTCACTCGTTGACGGACGTTGCTTTTTCTTCCTTAATGAAAACCGCTGTTGGATCTTTTCTATTTCTTTTTTTTAATCGATGTTTATTTCGGTATTAATGATAGAACGAATAATAGAACCATCGTAGAGAGATAATATTTTCATTAGTTTTTTTAATGCACAACTATCTAAAAAAGAAAGAGCAATACTTATGTAAATAATATATTATACATACTTTTCTTCGAAAGAAATGCCTATTCTCTTTGAGATTTGAATTTCTTCTATCTATAATATAAGCTATAACACATCGAAATCGAACGACAAAATCATCGCATTGGAATTATAATATTTTCCTCAGTTGTTTTAAAGACAACTATCTAAAAACAAAAGAGCAATATTTATGACAATATTATATTATACATATTTTTCTTCGAAAAAATGTCTATCCTCTTTCAGATTTGAATTTCTTCTATCAATAATATGAGCAATAGTATATCGAAATCGAACGGCAAAATCATCGTAGTGGGATTATAATATTTCCATTAGTTTTTTAATGCACAACTATCTGAAAACAGAACAATATTTATGGCAATAGGGTATTATACATATTTTTCTTCGAAAGAAATGCCTATTCTCTTTGAGATTTGAATTTCGTCCATCAATAATATGAGCGATAGCATATCGGAATCGAACAGAAAAATCATCGTAGTGGAATTATAATATTTCCATTAGTTTTGTAATGCACAACTATCTAAAAACAAAAGAGCAATATTTATGTAAATAATATATTATACATATTTTTCTTCGAAATATCTATCCTCTGAGAATTGAATTTCTCCTATCAATATTATGAGCGATAGTATATCAAAATAAAACGACATGCTTCTTAAAAAAGTATTTAAAATTTTTTATCCTACACTTTTGTGTTACATGAAAACATACTATTTTAATACAATTTAATGTTTTATGCACCTACTTTTTGTCATAAGTATGCTTTATGCTCATTTTGTTTAATGGCAAAAAAAGTGTTATCAGTAAGACGATTAAATATACTTTTAATATCAGTAAGTTTGCTAGTTTTGAGTATGAGATAAAGATTGGAATTGAAATAAGATAACATATGAAGTTTAAGCAAAATACAATTTCTGCTGGTTTGCGATTCATCAACATTAAAAATCTGTTTTATGAAAAAAAATTAAACATTTAGGAATATAAAAAATTATATTTAATTATTTAAAATAAGAAGTTAAACTATTACAACAGAAAGATATTTAAGACTTTATCTCCTGCATAGTAAACCTTTCTCAAATAATAAAAAGCCCATTGGGGGGGACTTGTATTTATAATATAGAATTGTATTTATGAAATTTAATTAATATGAATTTTATTGCAATAACTGAAGTATTTAAATAAAATATCACGTTAATAAGAATTTAAAATTAGTCCCATTAAAATGCTTTACAAATATTTACTATTGACACTTGATTTTGGCAAATAAAATGATAAAAGGAAGGAGATATAAGAGAAAACTAATACTCTTTTTAGCATTCATTACAAATATCATATTTAATAAAAGATATGAAATTGGGGAAATTCAATAATAAATTCCGTGTTGCCAATAAAAATCCAAAAAGAACCGTTCTTAAATTTCAACAAATATTCAGAAGAAGAAAATATGTGAGATTATTATGAATCAAAGTCTTTTAAAGATGCGCTGGATTAAAAAAATTTTTTCAATTAATTCAAAATTGAGTATCAATAAAGTATATTTCAATTTTAGCCATTTAAAAGAGTCTATTTACTCAGTCTATGTTTATACAATTGACTAATGTTTGCCTTGTTATTTATTTTATAATCCAAGATGTATAAAACAATGTTCACGATATAAAACAAAAACTTAAAATATTTCTAATATAAATCTGGTTTCTATCCTTGCCAATGTATTTGTGAAATATTTGTTTGTGTGCCATAATCTGATAAACTAATAATTAATAATTTCCAATACAATGCATCTTTTATAACTAAAAATTTGCCAAATACATTATTAGGCTAATAAAATATACAGAATCTATTCAAGCATTAGTAGATTAGTTGTTTGCCTATTAGTTATAGTTAACATAGCAGTTTACATTTTATAATGACTCCATACATGGTAGGTAACAAGCTCCGATATCACTGTCACAGAATCTTTTATTTTGTCACAACGAAATCTAAAATCCATACTAATCTAAGTAGCAAACATTACAATCCAATCACTTTTACATGTGGGGTTTGGAATTGCTATAAAAATTATTTAAAAAAAAGGGGGGGGGTAATATTTAAAAAGCATTTTACTTATATATTTAGGGTATTATAAATCAGCATAAATCTATTATTGTATTTAATTTGGAGTTAAAGGATTTGCATTTGTGTATGCCAAGGAAGTTGCGTGACTTGAGGTTCATCAGTCAGAGTCTGGATTCCACGGACGATTATTTGAATGAATTTTCCCTATGAACGGGTGAATGACTCACATAGATGGAAGCTGGGAAAGTAACGTACATTTACGTTTCATTTTGGTAATCTTACCATGCTTTAATATTCTAAGTTCTACACAACATTAATCTTCACGTAGCGGCAGAATAGGACATAAATACAACTAAAACTAAGCTGCCCATATGTAAAATAGTGTGATGCACGACTTTCTTACAATTCAAAATAAATTAATAATGCACAAATAAGTGTTTTAAGCTAGAAGAGCATTCTCAACCAAAACTGTAACGAAATAGCAGATGAAATCAAATTACCGACTATTTTGCATAATTTATAATGAAACTTTTTGAATAAAGCAAACAGAACTCTGCTTATATAAACATCCTGTGGGTCAACACCGGGCCATTTAATCGAAATTCATCGCATCCAGCCTAGTGATACCCAATTTCTAAGGAGCCCATATCGGTGAATAACCATACCTTCAGGATGGGCCAGTCTTTCCAGCGCTACTCCAATAATTAAGCGAAAGCATCTCGACTACTAGATTAGAGTCAAAGACTCAATTGGGGTCCCTATCTGTGGCATGTTCACTCCTCTGACCACCCCGTGGACCGCAATCATATCGATTCGCTTCTGTGTACTTGTTGACTCAGGAAGCCTAATGAAGCGCCCTTTGCTTTGCAATTCGAGTGGTCCTGCTACAGCGATGGTCAGTAGGGCAGAATACACAGCGTCTAGACGCTGCACACGAATAATGCTAATTCAGCGCCGAAGGGAGGGGAATGGGCTAGAAATAGAGAGGATTTTAATCAAGTACATATATTAACGACTTATTAAAGGTGGTTAAGGATTTTGAAAAGAGGCGGTTATTGAATGTGATTATTGCGTACGTGAGTGTTGGTGTAGAAGAGGGGCAAATAAAACTGGAGAGATGGAAATTAAAAGATTAAAATATGCATAGCAAATTTCATTTTAAAGTATCGTGTCAGAACGGAATTTCTTGGACGGCCAAGCACCAAATGCTCGCGCAAGTTGAATTATATTTTTATTCATTTTAATGGTTGTGTCGAATGAGTCACTTTAGTATAGCAAACGATAAAAAAATTGGTCATGCAATTATTGTTAAAAAAATATCACATTTCCTCTTGTTATTGTTACTTATGGTACTTGCCCATGGAAAAGCCCCCTGCTGATACAGCAGCAGATTTAAGGTGAGAGGAGCGTCTCTTGTTTTTGAAGCAGCGCCAACTAGGGCCAAGAGTACCACTAAGCTACACACTCACCACATTTGCTTGCACAGCCCCTTTTTACAGGGGGTCATAGTCACACATCTCACAGAGAGCACACAGAGGAGCAACAATGCCCGAACCGGGACTCGAACCCGGGACTCCCAGAACACGAAGAAGATGCGCTGCCTCTGTGTCAGAAAGCTGGCTTTCCTCTTTATTTCTTTTTATATAATCACGTGCTCAAAATGACACTTTTTCTGGGTTTTATTTGCTGTCGTCATTGACTTATTTCTAAAAATCAGAGTTTTTGTAAATACAATGGCAACAGGTTATTAAAAGCTGATTTTTTTTAGATGCGTGGGCAAATAATAAAATCTCAATTTTTCGACTACGGATTTTTGTTGACGCCAAATACCTCATTCCAAAAACAACATCTTGCTCTGACACGATAAAAAAATAAATAAACAAAGAAAAAAATCGCGTCAATTATTTATGGATTATTATTTAATCTTATTCTTTTTCTCAACATAATTTTAAAAAGAATAAAAAACTGCGGCATGTTTATAGATTATCCTTTTAATTCAGTATATTTTTCAATTCATCAAAAGCCACTGAACTACTTTCGATGTTTAAAATTGTTGTTTCGTTTCAAAAACGAATGATAGAGATATCGTAATTCTGGGGAAAGATCAGATGACGGGTAAAGTATACCATTCTTCACATTTCTCACTGCAGCGACGTGAGAACATTTAATCCAAAATAGAACATTTCACTTTGAGCTAAGACTACATGCACAAAAGATTTGCGAACAAATAGAATGTCAAATTCATGATGTCAATGATTTCGATATTCTATTGATTCCATCCCAGCAAGTCTTATACTGTAATCGTGGGTTAATCATCATAAGTTTGGCATAGCATAGCCAAATATGACTCTTTCGCCAATAAAATCCAATTACGCCAAGTCTCTTACTTTTGATAAAAATTTTATTAATAATTTCAAATACATATAAATATTACGGGCAAAGGCATTAACTTGGGGAGCTCAGACACTAGTGGCTATGAGATAAGATTTCGGCTTTGGAGCCGAATGTAAGAAAGAAGAGAGGGTTCTTGTTAGATAAAATTAAACTACAGAATCGCCAAGCAAACGAGATCTGCTGGAATTAAACGTCTTGATACTGGAGAGGTGTGGAAATTTGGGGAAGATGTGTCTGCTGAGGTGGCGTTCTCATCGACGTAATTAAACAGTGCTTATTCCTTTTATGTTATATATTTCAAATAGTGGATTATGAAATCATGTAGATGGATGCAAGTATTTCAAAATTGTCATTCAAGCAACAGACACCCCCCATTAAAATTTATTAAATTTTTTTCTGTACGACAAAGAGAAAAATATGGCTTCGTTTACCCCCCCCCCCCAGATATTTAACTACTTTTTTAAAATACTTTCTTCTAATAAAAAACTTTTCTAAAACCAATAATGTTTGATAAATTTTCGAAATAATTATCAAATATTAGAATGTTTAGAAATAAATTCAGTTTCCAGAAATTTTTTTTAGTGTCTGTCGTTACAGCAGATAACTTGTATCTTTTTGATGGAACATTTTATTTTGAAATAAGAATCCCAAGTATTGTTTCATTCTATTTTTATGAATTCTCATCACAAATTGTTGCTCTGTTTGAATAGACGAAACATTTTTTCATTGACAATTTTATTTATTATTTTTAAAGAACCTTCAATTTTGATTCTCATAATCGTTTTCATGATTGGAAATCTGAGAATTTGAGTTTATTTAATCAAAATATGTTTCAAAACTTAACAAAAAAAACTATAAACTATTCGAAATTCGGTGCCTTCCGATTCAAAAGGATTTCAATTAGAGTTGAAAACGAGCAAACGATCAACTTAAAATAAAATGACAATACATTCTTTCATATCATTTGCAACAAGTGGATGAATAGGTAAGTAGAGAGGAAGTAATAATAATGATTGAAATGAAGATATTACAACAATAAAGTTTTGCTTAAAAAATATTGACAGAGCAATCTATTTATAAAGTAATTTTGTTGATTTTTATCTCAGCACCAATAATACACTTGGTCACGAAAAACATAAAAAACATTAAGAGACAATGAAATATGAATATCTCTTTTTATTTGTAATATCTTTATTATTTGATCAAATAACAGCTCTCTTATTCCGAAAAAAATTAAGAAAAAGAATTCTTCCAAAATTTACTTTTAAAAATAGGAAATCTGGAATTTTTTTTAGTTTTATTTTATTTTTTTTTACTCATAAATAAAAAAAAAAACATCGATTTCTGAACATTTTTTCAAAAATTTCTGAAATTCAGGGTTTAAAATTCTTACTATTATTCCGTTATTTGAATTTTTCTAATCCTTTTAAATTCATTATTAAATTTGCTTCTAACATTTTATAATTTAAGGAGAACCAATAGGTTTTATTACTACTAAATATTTTTATGTGATATTTGAGAGAAGTCAAGACATTTGTTACTGTTGTTACAAATGGCACTTGAAATGGACAAGCGCGCTAATGGCCGTCACCGATTTTATGCCGAAGGAACGTCTCTTGTTTTTGAAGTAGGGCCAACTGGGCACAAGAGTACGACTTAGCTACACACTCATCGCAGCCCCTTTTTACAAGGGGGCACATTCATACACCTCACGGATAGCTCATAGAAAAACAATTATGCCCTGACAGGGACTCGAACCCGGAACGCCCAAATCACGAGGAAGACGTGCTATCTCTGTGTCAGGACGCCGGCAACACATTTAATTCCGATTTCAACTAAAATTATTATAATCAGGGAAAATATTATACTCGGACTTTTAGTAACTGTCATTCTACTTAATAAGTGGATATTATTTATACGTTTTCTAAATAGTTCTTATAATATTAACGCAATATAATTTAATTACTTGTTTATATTATTAAATGGATAAAATGAATGTTCTTTCAATTAAATAATGAAAAAAGTATTGCTACACACTTTATCACCGGAGAAGTAATCCCTGGTGAATAAGCATTTTTTTTATAAGATCTATTATTCTACTTAAAGTACCATACCTCAAATTTGTTTGCTTTAGTTTAAAAAGTACACCTTTTAGGAGTTGATCAAAACCAACGCTTAATGAAAATTAAACGAGGAACTGCAAAATCTTCTATAGAAAATGCTAGTTCTGAGTTAGCACAAAATATCACATTTTTAATATTATGTCAAAACTCCATAACCAAAATTAATTTAGATATTAAATTTAAATTTTCTTTTTTCATCTCGTAAATATGTATCTTCAAATTTTGAAAAATATTTGACTTCTCTTGGTACATATTCTTAATATTTCAAAAATTATTTTCTTATTCTTGAAAATTATTTTTAAAAAAAATCAGAAAAATAATTTTTTACGAAATAATGAAAGTAATCCTGTTACATTTTTACAAATTATTTAAAATTTGAACAAACAATAATTGGTACTTAAAATTGCAAGCTAAAACACAAATTACAGTTTTCATAATAGCTTTTTATTGATGTAATGTTGTTTCTGTAAGATGCCTTTCCCCAAATACAATTAAATCAAGTTCAATTGCCGTTTCTTGCACAAATCTCAATATTTATAATAAGAATAAAGCATTTGTTTTTTAATTACCAACTCCCAGTTCAATACCTTATTTTTTTGAAAAATATTTGATATAGACATTTGAATTCATCTTTGTAAAAGGTTCCGTTGAAAATTCTCCTCTTTTAAATTGAAAGTTTAGAACAGATACTTTCTGCACATTGGAATTCATGTAAATTTTTATGTACGAGCTATCTCACGCCGGAATGCTGTACAACACTGGATGTCAATTGGAATGCCATTCAAGTTTCGTGGACGCAGCTCAAGAAAATAATCTGTGTTAAAATAGTTCCTCAAAATGAATGTAAATGTAATGAAACTTGTAGAAATAATAATTCAATTTTTTTTATTTAGAGTATGTAAATGAATTATCTTATCTGTTAACTGAAGAAAGTGTGAGAGTTCCAAGTAAAATAGTGTTGAGTTTCTATTAAAATAAATTCAAAGCACAAAAAATGAATACTTTCAAACTAATGAGATTTGTGACAAATATATCTTTTTTCAAATAAAATGAACAGTTTTATAGTCTTCCTTCTTCATGAAATCTATCAAATATTTATTTTTCTAACAGTATTCCAATTTGGTTGATAACTGTTTTGGATCATTCAAATTGAATTACCGATTTCATCTTCGCAGACAAATAAATAAATTTAAAAAAATATATGGAAGAGAAATCAAACTCTCAAAATCATTAAGTTCATTCATTCATAAAAAAAATAATAAAAGCTGCAAAAAAGTGGGCAAAAATTTGCCTGGAAGCAACACCCCTCTTTCAAATATGCATATCACTCGCTGGCATTTGACAGTTCTACGACTCACCAGAGGATTACGGCTGCAATTCTTTCGACAGTGGCGTCCTCTGTTGAGCGAAGATGGCAAACTCATACATCAGACGTCACGTGACCGGCACTTTGTCAAGATGAAAGGTGGAAACTGAGGAGTTTTCGCAAAAAGAAGATATCGAAAACGAACGATGGGGGTGGAGGAAGAATGGGTGGTGGTGGTGGAGGATTGAAGAAAAGGAAGAGATCGGATGGAACGAACGAACTTATTGTCGAAGAATCCCAAGGATTAGATCGCGAGTCGGCGGGCGCTTTTCTTTTTATGATGTCTTTAAAGTGTCAACTGCAATTCATAAATAAATTTCTAATCAAATAACATAGTTTTAAAGAGTGGTGGCCAAACAGCGGTAAAGCCTTTTTACGTGTTTCTGCATAACTTTGCTGAGCGACCCGCTGAAAACGCTTTTGAAAAATGTTCCAACTAGGGATACTGATGGCAAAGGTGGAGTGGGGGGAGGGGGAGAGAGAGAGGAGTGAAAGAGAGTTAGAGAGGGAGAGAGAGGAGGGAGTAGGAAGATATTCTATACTATATACAGTGTGATGGAAACTCATTGCCGTTGCTTGCTTTAATAGCGAAAGTATTTCACCGCTTTCGGTGACAGATATTTCAACATTACGCTCGGTATGTGGATGTGGCCGAGGCAGGCAGCCACTTATTTATGAACGGGGGATACGGGTTATATCCACCAACCTTAAATTGCCAGCGCTCTTGGTACTTAACGCGCCAACTCCTGGGTAGGATATGATCCACCGAAAGGGATATGGTTCACATTCATTTGCATTTTCCCCGTGAGTTACGGGCCCGGGCAACTTTGTTCTCATTTACACCTTTTCCATCCAGAATTGTCGCGCTCGCCGAGAAGCGATATAATAACAGAGACGTCTTAAAAGACATAAAAAACAAAAGGTGCAGGAAGTGGTTCCCAGATCTTATTCCAGGACGCCATTTCTTTAACTTACTTTATTGCTTTAGACCCCTTCTCTTTTTTTATTATTATTATGCGTCTTCTTATTTTCATCCAATCACGCTTGAAGATGGTAGGCTCAAAAATGGATTAAGTCTATGCAAAAAAGAAAGGCGAAAACTTGCTGACTAATAAGGAATATTTTTTTCCTATTTCGTTCGTCTGCTTTTCTTTGATGTGATCGTTGAGAGAAAGGGAAGATATGAAATTTAGTTGATTA
>JAOUZG010048486.1:2476108-2488320 GCA_026289955.1 Argiope argentata | reverse complement strand
ATATTAGTAGACTGAGATGGTTTCATATTCTATCCAGAGGAATCACTTAAAGTGTTAAGGTTTACGAGAGGCATTTAAGAGATGCATTGTCACAATATAATAGACAAACCCATCTATGAATACCAAAATAACGGATAATCTGAAAAAAAATGGATTTTTATTTGGGTCTCACATAAGTGCTCATATATTATTAGGGAGAAATGGAGTTTTTGATTTCATATTAAGTTATAATTTTGACCCAATTACATAATAATATCATGATCTTTAAAAAATGGTAATGAAATATTTTAAACAAACCTTGACAAAGACCGTAAAAATACAATAGAAATGATGTGTTCTAAATGAGATAAGCACTATAAGAAGTTTTTAATATATTAAGTACCACAAAAAAAATCTGTAAGACACACGCCTGGGACATCATCATACGAACGAGAAACGAGAAAATTCGTGAGCGTTCGCAACAGATGGGACGTGAAACACGAGAAAACTCGTGAACGGTCCTTAACGTGTTAATACACATGGAAATGGAAGGAGATAACTCTTCTTACTTCAAACTTAAAGAATGCTGTTGTGTGAATTTTCGCTCGTTAAAACTTTATATGTTAACCCTTTAACCATTTCGACTTCTTCGAGAAATGCGTATCTAAATTGTGTCGCAAAAATTTAGTTATAGTTACTATTTATTACTCCTATCAAATACACTCGTTATAACGCCAAATGTTGCACTTTTTTCCATGACGAGTATTCTCGCAAAAAAACAGTTAATCGTTTAAATAGTATGTATGAAAGTTTGAGTTGGAAGTTGTCGGCTGGGATGTCATCCTCGTTATCTGAACAAACCTACAAAATCACCAAAGTGCCGTTTAATATAAGCCCATGTGTATCTTTAACATCAATCAATTAAGAGAATTTTTTCATTTCAATCTACGAAAAGCTATTCACTTTTGGTGAAATCTTAGACAAAATTCTGGAAATGTTTGAGAAAAATATGATGTGGCTGAAGATAGTACTAAAATAAATTTAAAAAAAAAAACTAAATAAAGGAGAAAGTAGCTCTTTATGTCATACAAAGGATGCGACAAAGTTTCAAAACAAGATTTTAATTAACTTAAATAATCGGTTGAAACATATTACATTACTAGCCTACATTGATATTTGTGGAAATTTTACATAAAGTTATAAAAAAATTTCAGAGCAATAAAGTGTAATTAAATATAGTATAGAATTGTTAAGAAATAATTTTAAAAAATTTATTTATAAAAAAATAAAATCATTGATATTAGATATGTATAATGTTTTTAAATTTTTAAGGGTTTTAATGTTTAAACTTTTTTAACCAAATTTTTTTATTTGTATTCTTAAAGTTTAAATTTTATTTAAAAGTTTTGCTAAAATTATTCATGTTTTAATTAAATGAACAGTGAACCATTTTTAATTGATTTTAAAATTGAATTCATAAGATTTGTTTCGCCCAAAACTGAAAAATTCATAATTTGATGTATTCTTTTTTAATTACAACTGCATAATTCAAAACTGCAATTTTAATTAATTTTCCAATACCATATGGAGTTCCCCCACTCTTCAAAAAAAGCTTACTTAAATTATTTATACATAGTTTTCTTGTTAATTTCAGAGTTTTGCGTGCTTAAGATTTAATGAGTATTAGAAGAAATAGAGAAGTGGCGTAATTATCCCTCAGAGACGTTTATCAAAATGAGTTAAAATAAAAAAGGAATTTATATTTTTTCTAAGACAGAAGAGAAAAAAAAAATCATAATTAAGTATATCAGTTTGGCTTATGTTTACCTGAATAGTATATTATTATAATACTACTATTCTTTCAGTTATTTTCGACAATAAAATTTATAAAGATTCTGAATTTATTTTTCAAACATTGAATATAGAAATTTAAAATTCATCTTCCAAAGATTTGAAACTTTAAAACATTAGCTCAAAAAATAATCGGCTTATAGCGCTTCAAAAGTGATAAAATTTTATATTTTTTCCCCAATTTCTTTATCCACTTTTTTTTTTGCAAGATCGGTATAGCATATATATGATTTTTTAAGGATATTTTGTTTATTTGACTTTTAAAATCACACGTTATTAGATTATGTTAAATTGATTAGTAAACACAACACTTTTCTGAATAGATTATATTTTTCTAGAAGAATTAAATGTTAAAAAAATTAATTTTTGGCATTCCCATACATAAAAAAATAGTTAGAAATTAATCAATAAGCAATAGTCGTGAACGGTTTTTATTGAATTTCATTAAATAAAAAAACACTCTATTAGAATTTTAATTCAAATTCAAAAGTATTCCAGTTGATAAATATTCTCGATAAATGCTAGTTTAAGACCAATTTATAATTCTTTTAGGAATAATAGTTAAAGAAAAAAATCGCCAAATTAATACTTAACGCTAATATCGTGGACAAGATTACTATTCATCATTAACGATATGATCTTCTATTTATCCATGTATAGTGTCAAAAAGTTTATTTAAATATATTTGATGCTTTATGTAGTAAAGCTTTTTTGCTTTTTTATTTAGTTCTTATCATATTAAAAAAATTGTATTGTATAAAAATTATGGAATTTAAAGATGGTAATTTCTTTAAAGATTAGTCGATGAAGATTAGTTAGTATCTAAAGTATTCCACGCTGGTATTCATACAAATACCAGGCAAGCATTATCAGCATACCCCCAAACGTATATAAACAAAACATAATTACCTAAAGTTTACATATTAATAATCAAATAAAAAAATTTACTTGAAAGGAGGAATATTCTGCTGATAGTTTTATAATAAATAATCGACAATTACAGGAATGAACAGTATTTAAATTATATTAACAGCATAAAAGTTACTAAATATTATATTAATATAAAAACTATAATTATTTATCTTGAAATAAAACAAAAAAAAAATCAATATAATACAAACGAGGAAAATTCTAAATTTCTCATAGTTTTGAAGATTATAAAAAATAATTCATTTACTTTACAATTTACTTGAATAAAGCAATTTAGCAAATAAAGCATTTAATTATATTTTTATTAAATTTTATAAAAAGCTTTAGGATATATTGTGATAAATTCTTTTCTTTATATTGTCAAAAATCGTCTTGATTAGTAAAGAAATATGCAAATCTCTAATTAGAATCACTATAAATCTGTTGTATTAAAAGCAGATTACGAGAAAATGACTACATAGAAGCATATATTTACTTTATTTTAAAATAACTTCTCAGTCTTTAGATTTTAATTTCTTTTTAAATTGTCGTTAGTTTAATTTATACTAATTATATTGACTACCTCATTGCGTCTTTTCTTCATTCACTTTAATTTAAAAACCTACGAAGAGAATTTCGAGTTATATTTAGGGTTCTTTATTATATTTTTGATGCTTTATCACTAATTTATTGAAATATTCATTATGCTTTAAAATCTTTAGAGAGAGAATTTTGTGAATCTCAGAATGATGGAAATATTTAATAATATGACGTGAATGAAATAGTCGTAAACAAGATGTAAAATTCATTTTTGTTTATAATTCGATAATGCTTGATTTTTTAAAAATTAATTTATCCTAAATTTTGACCACTTGTAAACATTAAAAATTTCTTTGTAGAAATACATTTTTTCTCCCCCCCCATCTTTCAAAGATTTTTTTTTATTGGATTAAGCTGAAAAGTTTTCAAGAAGCTCTATTTTAGAAAAGTATGTTGCAGTAATTCTAAATTATTTATCGATTTTCTTGGATCTTAATTATTTCAAAAATTATTTTTTCACCTCAAACTTAGTTGACAGAAAGAATTGAGAGTTAGAATTTATTCATAATGCGTTTTTAATTGTTTAATATTTAATCAAACTTTTACAATATAATGGTAATCAATTATCATTTTTAGTTAAAATTAGTTAATTTTCCTTTATTATCATAAGAAATTCCAGTTTAAAAAGAGTGATATTTTAACTTCAAAGCGTACAGAACTTGAGAGGAAACTATTTTCTTTGTATTTTAAGACATTAGAAGATTTTTGAGAAAAAGTTTATTTTGATAACAAAATGATAAATAAAAGCTGAATGAAAACTCTTCAGCAGAAAATAATGTAATTATCTGAAAATTATTTTATTAAATATTTTTTGTTGCATTTTAATTGAATTAAAGGAAAATTTCCTTTTAAAGAAGAAAGTCACTGTAGAGAATGAATAATAAAATGTAATCTATTAAAATTAATTTTATAATCTAATTTCTATTATTACCAAATTAATTACATTATGTATTATTTTAATAAAAATTATTTAATTTGTTGTTTAAATTTTCTAACAATAAGCTATAGGAAATCCTTTCATGGTAATTTCAATATTATCTGGGTCTCTCTACAAAAACTTTTTTTAAAAAAATGAGATTTAAGTAAATTTATTAATTGAATATTTATTCAGTTTTACTTGTCGAGAAAAATTCCAAATAATTTACGCTTTGAAATGAAAATAATTAAATGTTGCCATCTGATGGATATTAATATAAAAAAATAGACGGAGAATGTACATAAACGATTAAAAAATAAATGTCACCAATATTTGTAGTTATGGAAAACCTAAATAAAGTCAAAACTAATTTAATCATTTCAATATATTGTTTTAGAAAACAAATAAGATGAAAATGTATTAAAACTTTAATTACCATTAATTTTGAATGTAATTTTGTGAAGTTTAAATTTCATAGGAAGTATCGCAAAAGTAATGAAAACATAAAAACATTGAAAAAAAAGTAACTATTTTCATAAGCATTCCGATATGTTTAATAAGATTATCAGATTTCATAAATTTTATTAAAAGTGTGTTGTGGAAATTAATTTTTTCTCTCCTTTTTTTAAAACGTGTATATCAAAAACTAACTGCTTTTGTCGGTCAGCTTATAATAAATAATTAACTCTTGGGACCGTTAAATCACTAATTTGAAGGAGTTTTTTAGACTAAAAAACATTACTAAATTTGAATCAATCTATTGCTAATTATCATAGGCGATTACATCAATTCATATATACTACGAAATTTAGTGAGTGATTATCAAATATATATAAATATTTTAATATATATAAATAATTTTTTATATTTATAAATATTTTTGCCGAAAAAAGAACACTCTCCTTTTTGTTTAAAGAAAAGCTTCCTGCTTTTGATTAAAGAAAAAGAGATAAAAATTTATCTACTGTCGACATTCATATGGAATTCAAAATTAACTTTTAAGTTTAAAAAAATGATTTTGTAGACGGAATCATTTTTTATTTTCCTTCTAGCTCCTTTCGACGATCAGCTTTTTCACATGGAATATTGATTTCTTTAGATAATAAACTATATGGGATGCATTTAATAAGAAGTTTAATTTGATTGTTTAATTAATCGGAAAAATAGGAATTTCAGGGAATGAGTCTATAATTAATTACCATTAGTGAAAATAAAATAAATAAATAAATAAAATAATATGAAGTAAAATCTGAAAGTACTATCAAATTCTGTAGTTACTGTAACTTATAATTGTATAAAATATAACAGCACAAAATAATGACGAAAAATTAGTTGGAAATCAATCTTAAATTTTATATAAAATTAAAGGCTCAAGTATCAGTAATTTTATTACTTTACGAATGCTGTTTAAATTTATTCTTCAAATTCTTCTGCTCTGAACATGTCCTTTATTCCTTTGCAAGATATGTAGAGAAAAAAAACTTTACATCAGAAAAAATTCTAGGATGCAAATGCTCTAGTAGGTACTATTGAAATTTTTATGGCTAAAAACAGGGTCATAGGTGATGAAATTTTATATAAAATTAAAGGTACAAGTATCAGTAATTTTATTACTTTACGAATGCTGTTTAAATTTATTCTTCAAATTCTTCAGCGCTGAACGTGTCCTTTATTCCTTTGCAAGATATGGAGAGAGAGAAAAACTTTATATCAGAAAAAATTCTAGGATGAAAATGCTCTAGTAGGTACTATTGAAATTTTTATGGCTAAAAACAGAGTCATAGGAGATGAAAAGATTAAAATACCTAGCTGTAATGCCATTTTCTTACTTTAAAATTTATTATTCAAATCTAACTAACCGAAACATTTTGCTTTAAAAAAAGAGAGAGAGAGAGAAGTTTTCACCATATTTCTTTCACAAAGTGCTACAGTTTCAAAAAAGAACCTTTAAAATTTCAAGCACTATCTTTTTTTTTTCTATTCCTAGGGTGGAGGAATGCCAGGGACCTGTGTAAATTAAGACGTAAAACCCCACGACAGAAAAAAAATAGCCTTCAAAGTTTTTTGCCGCCTTACACTTCAAAATTAAAAAGTACCTACTAAAACCCATTTGCCATTTAAGGCCTAGTAAAAACTATTATGGAAACTTTCCGCCTCCGGATTGGGGCAAGAAACAATATTAAAAAACCGTGGTCCAACCAACCCCTATCTTTAATCTATTTAGAACAAAATTGCAGCTCTTGATTCAAGGGAATTGGTGATAATGCATCCATGACACTTTATTTTTAATTTGAAGCAAGTGTTGCCCCTTCTTTTCGCAATAACCCCTCACCCATAAACCACTAGGCGAGGGTGTAAAAAAGTCAAACTAACCTTTTACCCGCCCCAGACTGAAATTTAAGACATAATATCCAGAAGCCCGAAGAAAAAACAATTACGTAGCTACGTTATAACGCACAAATTCCTCAGCTATTTTGTTATCAGACTACCTGACTACCTACAGCGCATGTTAAGCAATTTCCGAAGAACAGTGGGGCAAAGAGGTTTAAAAAAATAGGAAAATATTGCCGAGAAGATGATACTATGTAAAGGTCAATAGCTGTATCGATGTTTTATAAAGCATTAATTAACTGATTTTCAATTTTACTAGTTAGTAATTCTGCGATATATTATATACTTCTATAGCTGAAGTCACAACTTTCTATTATGCAGAAAAGATCTACAGAAATACAAGGAATATTAAACAGTTCGTATTAATTTTGTTTATTATAGATAGATTATAAATATAAAAGTTTACTGGCATGTCTCTTAAACCGACATAAATTTTTCCAACATTAATGAAATTTGAAGGTTTTTATTTATTGTAAGAAAAAGGATGCATATTTCATTGTATCATGTCAGAACATACATTCTTGAATGTCGAAAAACCACGTGCTTGTGTTTTTATTCATTTTCATTGTTTCATTGAATGAGTCCCTTTAGTATTGCAAACGATACAAAAAAACTTTGTCCCGCATTTATTCTTTAAAAAAAATATCACATTTCCTATTTATTTCATTTCATATAATCGCGTGCACAAAATGACATTTTTGTGTGCTTTATTAGCTGTAGTAACTAGCTTATTTTTTTAATCAGAGCTTTTGTAAATGCAATGGCAACGCGTTATTAAAAGATGATTTTTTGAAATGCTCGTGCAGATAATAAAATTTTTATTTTTCACCTACGGAATTTTGTTGACGCCAAAAACCTGATCCCAAAAACAACATGTTCCGACATGATAAAAACAAGCATGTTACTTGCGTGAACTAAGCGTGTCAAAATTTGAAGAATAATTGATAAATTTCAATCAGAGACATAAAAATTAATCTTGTTTCTGGAGCTTTTCAAATATATTTTATCTCCTTTTAATTTATATCTTTCCATGTATGTATCATATTATACATTTCCGGTCATTTTTTTCTCAATATATTTCTTTTAAACTTCATACATAAACTGTTGCAATATTTTTGAAATTATGGTTTAAATTAATTTCATCATTTTATGAAAAATTTCTGTCGCAAGTTTTCATCAATATTAAAATCAAAATAAATACAATCTTTCAGAGTCTTTAAAAGACATTGAATTAAAATAACTCTTCACCTTTTTACAAATGATTTATGAGTATTTTTTCATATTTAATTTTGATTTTCTTTTTCAGTTAAAACATATGACATTTTCTAATATTTATAAATATTTATATCTCAAACTTTCTTGATCTCAATCGATTTATAAGTTAAAAATATGATACATTTACAGTCTGTAAGACATGTGATATAAAGAAACTAAGTTTTTTAACCAACGGTACAATTGACACAGAGAAAAAATCGCATCTTAAATATCCTTTGCATAATCACATTATCTTATGCTCTGTGATACTTTAATCTTTTATTATTATTATTATTATTATTATTATTATTATTATTATTTGTTTATTTTGGCATGTTCTGCTTGACCTGCGAATTAAGTGAGCATTGATTGGTCAGAATGAGTGAGAGGAGAAGAGAAAGGAATAAATTGATTACAATTTTGATGTGATAGTATAAAGAAAATGAGATATAAAAGAATATTTTTTTTTAAAAAAAAACCCTTTCATGGGCTTAAAACTTTTTACTAATTTTTCAAAAACTTCTCTATTTTTTACAGCCCATTAAATAATACTTATTTCTTTGAATGCATATGAAGTTTTAAAATATCTTCAAATAGTGTTCACTTTTTTTATTTAAAAAAATAAAAACAAACAATGGTAGAAACTTGAAATACATTTTTATGTTTCTTTAGATAAAAAGTTATTCAGATTATTAGAAACCTCGCGAATATAGATACAACAATTTCACCCCAATTCGCCGTTTAAGATTCAAACAAACAATCAGTCCTCTGAGCACCTAGAAAACACCTCTCGCTTCTTTCTACCATTCGAAGGCGCAATTTGCAAATCCTCCCCCTTACCTCCCTTAAATACCCCCTCATATATCGGAGCCACGTAATTAGCATGGATCCCTTTTCTGACAAACAACCCGGTACTTAACTAAAGAACGACAACCCCTATAAACACACGCACGCACACCAAGCTGTTACCATTTACCAGTCAGTTAATAAAGGCTGCATTCGCCGAAAACCGAGGAGCCCGGGTTATCTCGCAGACCGGGACGGATCAGGGTTAGGAGCTCTCTGGGACACTAAATCTAGCGTCCCGTCGTCCCGCATGTGATCCCAGGGAGCTATCCATCAGAGATAGATGGGGGCTTGGACCCACCCCCAATTAATGGTAGCCCTCCCCCGCTCCCTTCCCTGCGGTGGAATGTGGGGGGCACTTCTTTTAGTGCGAGCCTGGCTGCTGCATAATTCTTATAACAGAACTGAGGTTTCCTTGCAATTAGAGATTAAAAAGGATAGCACGGGAGCGAGAGTTAATCTTGGCTCGCTGATAGACATGCTCCGAGGTAAAAGGAGAGGTTGAGAAAAAATGGTGGTTCCACATAAATAATGATGCAAATTAATGAGTAAGGGACAGTTAACTTGGTCAGAAGATGGGTGGCGTGGGGGTGCTAGAAGGTTCGTTACCGGGGCTGGATGGAATTCGCGAATTAAGTGTCGTTCATTTGGGAGCGAATATGACGTGTCCCAAGAACTTTTGGGAAATGATGAGAGGATCAATTATTGTTAGCAAGGTGAAAAGTTGAATTTGAAAATTATGAAGAAAAAATTATTTTTAATTGAATACCCTTTTTTGATAAAATATTCCTATTAGGTTCTATCAGCGGATAAAAATTGTAATATTTACAAGCACACACAAAGAGAGAGAGAGAGAGAGAGAATAATTTTATTTGAGTGAAAGCTCCCAATTAATTATTATTATTGTTGATGTTGTTATCTAACAAATATGAAATCTTTTATAAACTTTTATGAATCAAATCTTATTTTTCAAAGTAACATTGTACATTAATATGGCATCCGTTATAATTTTTCGAAACAAAATTCGTTTAATATTTTAAGCTGACACTTTTTGATAGTTAATGGCTTTTCGTAGTCTAGTTCCCACTGAATACTCTTGTTGAAATTTTCCATATTGAAAATGATTAAATAATAATAATCTCAGAATGTACTGGTTTTTTCCTTCGCTATTTCCAGATTCAAAGATTTTTAAAAAAAATGTGAAAATACCTTTTATGACACACAAAATAAAAATGATATTTATAAGTCAGTTATATTTTATCAAATTTTCAACGATGTCATATTTGTTTAAAAAAATAAACCACCATCAAAATATTTTTAAATATTTTTTTTTATTTTATACAGTTAAATAAAAGTTAAATATAGTTATCCAGTTGACTGTCTTTATTTAATATGGGAAGAAAAATGAATGATATTTATAATACAACATTAAGAATATGGAAAAGATATTTCTTTTGAAATCATACAAACAAAGCTTTCATATATATATATATATATATATATATATATAATTTAAGCCGTCGAATCCAAATTGTCTAAAACATAAAAGAAAAAGAGTAATTGTGACAGAATAAAAAATATGTGGGCAAATTATTATAATAAATTTTTGTTTACTATTTGATACGTGAACACATTATACTTAGTTTTAAATTAAGAGTTTTTATTGTTTTCTTTCTAGCTGTTATGTGACACTTTGGAAAGGTTAACAATTGCAGAAATTCAATTTCTTCTTTTCCTTTTTTTATTCTAAAAAAAGAAATAAATTATCGATTCATCAAACCTCAGATTAAAAAAGTATTGTGATCGTATTGAAATAAATAAATCTGTACTACTATATCGACTCTTTATCTTTATAGATTCAATTAAATTTCTAATTCCCTGAACAGTCTTTTACTTTAATAATATATTTAAAAAAACTGAAATTAATAATTTATAAATGCAGTGAAAAGATTTCTCTGAAAAAACAAATAAACTAAACTTAGAAAGTTTTATGATAAAACAGTGTCAAAGACATTCAATGTTGCACTTTTTTAATTTTCAAAAGTGTTGAAAGTATTACAAAACTAATCTCAAAACAATAAAAGAAGCTACGATATTCAGAAGTCTTTTGTAATAGCCTTGTAACTGGGCGTCAAAAATAATTTATTTTTTTTAAAACAAAAGTTTTTTTTTGACAAATGGATTTTTTTTAAATTGGTTCTCGACGTATAAACACCTTGTGTACCAATAAGTATACCACAAGGCTTACAGATGTAAGTCGTTTCACAATTAACAGTAGGATAATTATACGTAGCGAACCAATAAAGAAAATTAAGCTGAATTAAACCAAATGGAGCGTTTCAAACAAAACTTAAAAAGAATTTTGTTAATAAGCAAATGAAATTATTTTTGACGCATAGTTATAAGGTTATTACAAAAGAGTTCTGAATATTGTAGCTTCTTTTATTGTTTTGAGAAACGTTTTGTAATAAAAGAAGCTACGATAATTCTTTTGAAAATAAAAAAGTTCAATATTGAATGTCTTTGAAACTGTTTTAAAATAGTATTTTCAATTAACGTCTATTTTGAATCTAGTTGAAATTTTGTGCATCGTTTATTGAAGAGACTGGCTTCTACCGCTGGACCTATTTTCCGAACTACCACACCACACCAGCTGAAAGAATCTTTACCCAATGAATTAATCTATTATATACTCATACCTAAAATTTGAACCTGAGCATTCCAGCACAATATTAGAGGAACTTGGTTTTGAGCTTCAGATTCTCCAAAGACTGCCATGACTCTGCTAACTGGCTCAAGCTCTAATTTTTGTTTAAAGCAAAGCTTTATATTATTTATCTGCATTTTTAGCTTTAAAACTTCCGTTTAAAGGCATTTTATATAAATGTAAGGCATTCTTTCACCTCAGAATTATTAATCTTTAAAAGAAAAAATATCTAAAATATTTAATTATTAAATTAAAAAGATACACGAATGTATTTAGAGAGCACGTATGCTACTATTCCTAAAAACACAGTGGATCATAAATAAATCAAAGCAGAAGTAAAAAAATGAAGAAAAAAAACTATAGTGGAAGTAGGAAAAAAACCTAAAGAAAACCAATAAGAAAAAAAAAAGAAATCCGGCCTGATGATTTTTAAATACATTTGGGTATCTTTTTAATTTAAAATTCTTCAGGTTTTTTTTTCTTCCTATTTTAATTATAATTTTTTCTCATTTTTTTACTTCTGTTTTGATTCATCTATATTCCACTGTGCTTTTAGGAATAGCAGCATATGCGCTCTCTAAATACATTTTTGTATCTTTTTAATTCAATGGTGACCCTTGAGAAAGTCATCAGGCCGGATTTCTTTTTCTTATTAGTTTTCTTTAGGTTTTTTCCTACTTTCACTATATTTTTTTTACTTCTGTTTTGATTCATATATATATATATATATATATATATATATATATATATATATATATA
>JAOUZG010048486.1:2428537-2476098 GCA_026289955.1 Argiope argentata | reverse complement strand
TATATATATATATATATATATATATATATATATATATATATATATATTGTTGCTACAAGCAAACCTGCAAACCATTTAGCATAATTACCTTTTGTCCGAATGGCATCACCCGTTTTGTTGTTATTTTAAAATTACTTATATTTGTAACGTCTACTTTGTGAAGAATAGAATTATATTTCATTAACGTCGTCTCCCAAGATTTAATAAATGGTGCCGAAAACCTATGTGAATCAGGACCTTGAATTTATACTTCCTGCTCTTAACGAAGCTCTGGCAAGCTTACTTTCTAACTGAACCTTTTGTATATATATATATATATATATATATATATATATATATATATAGTTGTATATATACATTTTCAAATATTTTGAATCAGACGACATGTCTAGATCACAAAAAGTAGCAGAGATTCATTTCAGTTTAGCTCCAACCTTAAACGACTTATCGGTATTTGATTAATAAAGTACCCGGATGTTTTTCCTGCTCGGAAAAAGTCCTGGTTTTCAGGCTCATCTTATCAACACGGAAGTGCTTTTTCGGACTAGTGTAGAAAGGGGAAAGCACACTCACAACGTACAAGTAGGATAAAATTTAATTAACCGATCTGTCTTTCTTATTTTAACTCAAAATGAAAAAAAAAAAAATAATAGCAGACAAAAACTTTCGAATACAATTTCGCAGAAAACGAATCAACAACATATTTCAAATTTATCATTATGCTTTTTCACGGCCTGTTAGGTAGCTCGCACGGTTTTCGAATAGATAATCATGAAAAATGTACAGTTTTTATTTATAACCAAAAAATGGTGCGCATTCCCGCTTTTGAGTGATGAGGTTGATTTCCGGTTCCGGCTGAAAAGTTGAATAGGGTAGAAGTTAGCAACAAGGGTAGGAATTATTATTTTTTTGTAATTCAAAGATAGACTGTTAAAAAATGTATCCGTTTTTAGAGAATCGTAGATCTAGTAGTTTCAGTTTGGGAGAATCTCGTATCACTTTTGGTGGAAGTCAAACCTTTTGTTGGAACGTTTCTCCCCAACACAATGCTGTCATCCTCTCCCTTCCTTCCTTAAAGCATCAACCTTATTATTTAATGGAAGTAAAATAAATAAACCGACCTCCCTCCTTTTTACAAAGTTTAAAAAAAATCACAGTTTTTAATACAAAGAACTCGAAAACGTCATTTATATATTAGGTTTTTACAGATGCATTCCAATAGAATTTGCTCTTCTGTGTATTAAAAGCTCTTTCAATTTTTTTTCCAACTTTTTTTTGCTTTACATTTATTATATGAGTGAGACATTTATTTCAGAGATAGCGAAGAAATTTCAACGTTTGTTTTGAAAGGATCGGGTGGATTACTTCAGTACAACGAAATATTTTTAATAAAAATCTTTCTTATTTTTTCCCCCAACGTTCTTTTTTCTTTTTGTTCATAACGTTTGGTTTCTAATTCCGGATATTCTATTGTTAAAAGGGTTTTGAGTATTCAACAATAGGAAAAAGATGAGCACGGCCTTTAAATGTTTCGAAATTAAAATTGATGGTGCGGGTTTGGAGTAAATAATACTAAAAAAAAAGGAACCCACAAAAAAAAAATGATCTTCTAATAATGAAACACGAACTGCGCCCTTCTTTTACTTCCGTTTGGTGCATAAAAACCATCTGCAATTCACAGAGGTTGCTTTCAATAAATATTTACTCTTAATAGATGTTTCGGTTACTTTTAATGAAAAACAACTTAAAAATAGAGGGTACAAATCAAATGCTTTCAAATTCAATGCCTTTTTTTTTCTTTCATCGCAAAAGTGCTTGCTCAATCTGATTAAAAAGAAAACACATTTTTTTTGTGGAAGGAATTATTTCACTGGTATTAGGCACAGTTTATTAAAAAATTTGTGCGCACATGTATGTTTTACTCTTTGTATTATTAAATCAGAAACTGCCGAAGATAACTTGTTTTGAAAAAGGAATGTTTTTCAGATATGAAAAAGTTTAATTTTATTTCGAAGTAAAGTCAGAGTTTAATGAAATTGTTTTGTTTATGAGTTGCAAGTGTGTCTTTTTCTCCCTTGATAGCTAATAAATTATGTTTTTAATTTGCTTAGCACATTTATTCACATTTATAATAGCTCATTTTTTTTGAAGAATTTTTCATCCAAAAAATTTGTTTGATAATGTACACTGTCACATTAAAAGTGGTATACTGTGAAACAAATTTAAAAATAAATATCCTCATAGTTTATTTTTCATAGAGTTATTGCTAAAGCATTATTTAAATTAGTGTTTTAAATTTGTTTATTACGAAAGTTTTTTTTTAAAAAAAATTAGCAAATGTAAAAATTATTGGAATTTTAAAATACATCCAATAAAATAAGTCAAATTGTATCGAAGATGTGATGCCACCAATCACTTTAATGACCAGAATATGACTTTAGATGGGAATAAAATTATACATATTTCATTATTCTATAATATTAAAATTTTATAAAAAAAGAATTATAGATAAAATCTTGTTGAATTATTGATATTGTAATTGATTTGGTAACAAAGATTTCAGACTATAAAAAGTTTGAAACATTTATTATTTATATCTGAAACGTTAAACACGAATTATCCAAATAAAAACTCAGATATTTCCCATAATGCACTGTGAAAGATTTGTAGCATTGCATTTTACTATCTTCTGTGAGAGAGACAAGGCAGATGAAGAAATTAGAAGAGGAATAACAAAGAATTCCCAGGAACAAAAGCAAACTTTTTAGGCAAAGAGATGAAGTCGAAGTTCCGAACTAAAAAATCAAATTTAAGAATGAGGAATTTTCGCAAGTTTATAAATCATTTCTTGAACCAGTTTCTGACAATTACATATTTAACTTTTCGTTAACTGCGCAACTAATAAATATGCGTTCTAGGATTTTCGTAATTGGATTTCAGGAGTAATTTCAAACTCATAGAATCCTGCATAATAATAGAAAGTATGTGTAATTTTGTTTTGTAACTGATAGAGTTGAAGTCCCTAAAGCAGATGGAATCACAAGAATTATATCCATAGTAAAAAAATAATAAAAGGTAGACATTTTTTTATTATTACATGTTATACAAAAATACGATAAAGTATTAAAAAATTGCAAATTTTTTTTAAAACTATGAAGGATAGATCTTTGAATATTGTTATGAAAATCACAGAAAATAATTCTTAATAATAATATCGTACAATTATGCTTAGTATATCCAAATTAAACTCAATCTCATTCAATTAAAAAAGTTTCAAGTCCTTAAATAAATTGTAAATGGACTAGTAGCTAAAATAAGCAGCTTTAAATAGTTCAAATTTCATAAAGGCTTCTAAGAAATAGCATATTTTCATTGCCCTCAAAGAAACTAAGGAATTTCATTTTGCGAATCAAATTATTTGACTACTGAGTAAAATTTTCTCATTAAATCATCATTTAGTCGTACAAAGCGCCATCTCTCGGATTTCAGAAATTCGTGAAATAATTACGGAGTGAAATAATTTTTTTTTGAGTTTTTAAATAATATGAAATCTTAAAGAAACATGATTATTTCTAATTATTTCTTTATAGAATTTAAAAAGGTGTCCAAGAATACTTGAAAATCATATATATGCTACAAAATTATTTTAGATATGTTAAATAAACCATTTCTCCTAATAAAGTTGAATTTGAATTTTTTTAAGTTGAAATGTTCTCGTTATATTGCATTTTGGATCCTTTTTACTAATCAAATGAAATGAAAACTCGACACAAAACTACTATTGTAATCTCAAGATAATATTCTAAATTTCATTTACTTAAGTCATTCAATTTATGCGTTATTATATTTACGTGCATGCGAAAGTATGGATCGACATAAAAACTCATACTCCCGTTCAACATTTGATATCGAATTTATATCTTAGATGTTAAACTTGCTTACGCAATTTTAATTACTTAACTTACGTAGTTTTATAGTTATTGAGATTGCGTGAAAAACATTTCAGACTTCTTGTGAATGGATTTCCTTCGAAATTTGATAGAAATCTACAAATTCGGTCGCAATTCCGTATACTAAATTTCAGCCTTCTAGTTGCAACCAGTTTTTATGTTATCAAAAATCACATTCAGGCTGGTTGGTTGTTTTGGTTTCTGGCACAAAAGCCACTCCTGGCCATATTGTGCCATTCAAATGGTAATAATATTTTAATAATATTGAACAAAACTTCCTATTGAAGATTGAAAGAGGTTAAAAGTTCAAAACACGCATCGATGCGTTAAAAACGTCATTTAATTCTAATAAAAAATTAATGAAAGAAACAAATGTTAAAAAAATAGATTTCAAATTCACAAAGACCCTAAATAAAATGCCACAAACCCAATGGTCTGTAAAAATTTAAATATATTACAGTGAGGTTTTTCACCCACGAGTTCACTCATGTTTATAGACAAAGCATAAAAAAAACGTAAACGATGGTTATTAAAACCAGGGCAATCGAGTAAAACATGACGCACACTTAATGCTGTATTGCATGTCGTACATGTTGGGCATGGTTCCCCAAATAAAAGATGTCTATGATTAAAGAGGGCATGACCAATACGAAGCCAAGTTTGTTTTACATCAAGCCCACGCACTGGGAATCACATTCAGGCAGATGGAGACAAAATTCCAAAAAATACGTTTAGGAATCAGAGAAGTTTAAAACGTTGAAATATCCCCAAATCCCGTGTTTGAAGCTTTTGAAGATAACAATACTTCCAATATACTTCGTATACGATAAAATTAAAAAACGATCTAGGTCCACTAACCCAGCGTTTCTCAGTCTGTAATACATGTATCTCGAGGGTTACATGATATGGTCTCAAAGGAGCAAGTAGAAAGGAAAGGTATAATGCTGGACATTGATAGATATGTATGCATATGTTGGTAATTATACGTAGTGGGAATGTGACTAAGGGTGCTTGTAGTAAGCACCCTTAGTCACATTCCCACTAAATGATGATAAATCAATGATACCAGAATAAAAGAAAAATATTTGAAAAAAGTCTTACAAATCAATATAGTTTGCTATTCAGTTGTTTGAATATAATAGATCATTACAATTATAAAAGGATCGTAAAAAGATTAAAATGAAATTTGCAATGCCTATTTCAATGCATCATGTCAGAATATAATTTCTTGAACGGTCAAGCACCACGTGCTCGTGCAAGTTATTTTTATTCATTTTAATAGTTTCATTGAATTATTAGTATTAGTATTGCAAACGATCATAAAAAACTTTGTCTCGCATTGATTGTTTAAAAAAATATCAAGTTTCCTATTTATTTCATTTCATATAATCACGTGCTCAAAACAACATTTCTCTAGGTTTTATTTGCTGTAGTCATTAAATTTTTTTAAAAATCAGAGCTTTTGTAAATGCAAATAGCAACACGTTATTAAAAGCTGATTATTTTTTTAAAGATGCTCGAGGATATAATAAAATTTTTATTTTTCGTCTACGGATTTTCGTTGGCGCCAAGAACTTCATCCCCCCAAAAAAACATCATGTTCTAACATGATAATGAGTCAGTTCTAAAGTATCCATTTTGAAGGTGAAACAGTAGCCAATTTTTCATTTTTAGAGATAAAAAATATTCCTCCAGTAGAAAAAAATTAGATGAAATAAAGCTTTTTTTTAGATACTGATTTTTATCAATAAAATCATTATTGAAATAAAATGTTGAAAACTAATTTTTTATAGTTTCTTCAGTAATTTGAGTAGTCCCATCCTGAATGAATTATAGCTAAAAATAAGCAAAATTCTTCTTTTATTAAAACGGTTTGTAAACTGAAGTTTTATATATCATTTATATTGAATAAAAATGTATTTGAATCACATATAAAAACTTAAAATTTGTCATTAATAAATACAAGATTTTATTTTCTCGATATTTTTATCGATCCACTGTAAACTGAATGAAATATTTCCTGTCAAAGATTATTTATATAGTATATATATATATAGGGATATAAAAAATAAAGTAAAGGTGGTACAGAAAATATTCTAATCTAACCGTAAAGCGGAATTCGAAAATCGCTTCAAATGCGAAACGGAAATTCTAAAGCAGAGGCTGTCACACTTGTTTTCATTTTCGGAACATCCCAAATTATCCCCCGTATTTTCCTGTAAAATACGATTCCAGTCATGCGGCGCAAAATAAAAGTACACAGCTTTGATCTTATCTGTTTTATGTAAGTTTAGCGCAGATGACACAGTCCTAATCTGATGCGGTGTAGGGGGAAAGGGTTGGTAATCTACCGTCGAATCAGCAAGGCAAGAGCGCGAAACTATCTACCAAACGTCATATCCCTCCCATAGAGACATCATATTTCGAAATTCAAGATATGTCTTTTGACAAGTGCGTGGCTGCCATCTTGAGAAATAGAAACCTTGCTCTGGAGTGGGCCCAAATCCCTTAAAGGGCATGCTGTTATCCACTTAACATAATGACAAAAGCAGTGAGAGGGGAACTCGTAAGAGAGCAAATGATATAAGTTCCTCCAGAAAAGACCAAAATATGAGATTTGTAAAAGCACAATCGAATGAAGCAGTTCTTACTGTCAGACGAAAATGTAGAACGAATACCTTAGGAAGGAAATTAAATTTAGAACTGGAAGTATTCGCCGTAAACTCACTCTCTTGCCTGTGATGCTCTCTCGCCTCCAAGATTTCGCTCTAAAATGCGTCAATATTTTTGATCAGCTTAATCTACTGCGCGCCTTCTCTTATTCTGCTTCTTCTATTTCTTTATATTAAAGAGTTAAGTGAAGATTTTCATCATGTCAAACATTTGCTTTTTCTCCTCTTTTGGAAACCCAAACACACACGAAATGAATAAAAATAAAAATAATAAAAAATATCGTTTGCAAAAGATCGTTCTCTGAAAAACGGAAAAGAACATCGCTTATTATAGTTCTTTTTTTACCAAACGCATTTACTGAATTTGGATTTTATTCTAATGCGAATGGAACAGACGAATAAGAAAAAGAGAATAATAATAATAAAGCCTCGCCATTTTGAGTTTGGAATAAATTAGATTACCGATGCATGATTTTTATCACATCTAACTGTGATTGTAACTGGAAACAAAGCTCTTGGTAATTTGCTCCTACAAGCCAAATTCGAGTGTTCTCTTTAGTTTTTTTTTTTTTCTTCCCTGCCTTCTCTTTTCTAAAGCGTAAGTCATTTACCTCTTGTTTACCGATACTTGAGTTCAGTTTTGTTTTGTATTCAATTGATATGACTTGTCATTTTTCGGGCATTTTTCCCAGAAAAGAAGCAAACCTTTATTAAACCTCGCTTATTTTAACGAAACCATGTAAACATTCCTCAGGGAGTTTCGGTAATTGATACCAATGATCATTTCTTTATCTCTGAATTCATAAAACTCGTTTAATGCAAGTGGTTTTTATTGAAAGTACGAGTGCTCTTTGTAAAACGAGTTGACGTTAATATTTTTGAATTCGACTGGAAAGCGCATTATACTGGAATCCCCGGATGATTCTATAAAAAATTACTTTTTTAGGAGTTTAGGCGTGTTGCGGAAAATTCAAAAGGCATGTCGGTTTGAATTATTTTTCAAATAAAAACGTATCTAATTTATGATTGTCTTTATAACTGCTGAAATTATTATCGCCTATTGAAGATAAATGATGATATTCTCAACAGATTAAATGAATTTTTGCTAATATAAAGAAGGAAAATCTTTTTTAACATTATTATTTTTTTATTCAGCAGCGTGACTATTTGTTTTAAATTTTTGATCGTAATGATCTGTCAGAGCATAATTGAAAATTGTTAGATAGAATTTATTTCAGAAGCGAATATTTATGTTTTAATATATTTTGGAAAAATATTACTCCATTTACCTTTTATTTAAAAAGATGAATTTTAAAAATTGTTTAAAAGCGTTTCTTTACATTCCGTTAATCAGAAAAGAGAAAGATTTATAAAAAATGTTTCATAATTTTATTTCTGCATTAATGTGTAATTGTTTATCGGTACTTGGCGAATTCGAATGCTTTTAATTTGAACTATGATTCGATTTTAATTCGAATTGATAGACACTTCATAGAAAAATAAATTTGATCTTTTGCAATTCCAACTGGCAAAGAAAAAAAATATAGTCTATGTTATGCAGTAAAATTATCATCTCTGGTATCAATATGGCTGAACCAATAAAAGACAGGAATCACATAATTTTGGTTACATTTTGTAACTTTATTTTATTCTATGTTTATTCTATTCTTTTATTGTTTTTATTCTATTATCCACTACGACTCATAATAATTCTAAATATGAACAAATCTTACTGTAAATAATTTATTAATGTATACTGTTAATTTGGTAATTAAAATTATCATTTTTCATATACCACCTCATCAAAATAATGAAATATATATATATATATATATATATATATATATATATATATATATATACAATATAAATTTATCTGAACTTGATATAATTTTATTTAGTAGATAAAACTATATATATTATGAGTAATTATCCAAGATCCATTATATTTTTTACTACAGGAAAAAGATGAAATCTCAATATAAAACATTCTAGTTTTAAACAATCAAAAACTGAATAAATTATTATATTTTATTTTTATAAAAAATTCAAACAGATTATATATTTATATTAGCATTTACTTTATTCGTGTATACATAGATACGTGGGGGCCTATTCTCTACTCAAGATTACAATACTAAAAAATGTTAATTAATTTTTTGATGTAATACTGTTTTTCAGTTTTTGGTTGTTAATAGTATAAAATTATTAACTGATTTTTTTCCTTGTAAAACAAAAAGAACCATTGATTTATACAGAAAATTGTAATCGAAGAAATTGCATAATTTTTTTTTTTTGTTTTAGAACTTGGCAGTAGGAAAAACTTCATGAAGTAGACTGGACTTTTGAATTCCAAGAATTAGAAATATAATAAATAAATAGCACGGTATATAAATATTATAAGTTATTTCTTCACGTATGCTCTACTATTTTTTGTTTATTTATTTACTTTTTTTTGTTGTAATATGATTCACTTTAACCAAAAATGGCAAATTTATTCAAATTTTGAAATATAATCTAAAGTGTCCTATATAATGTTAGACTCGCATTAACTTTGTATTGAACTCGCTATCAACTTGTGTATTGAACCATTTGAACAATACTGATCACCACAAATAATTTTAAAAGATCGAGTCTCTTTGAAACATTTAATTTGAATGCATAAAACAGCTGTATTAATTAAACTGTTCTATATATGAGCCGTTTATGGGAAAAAAGGAGATAAGAGTAATTATAGATAACACCTGTTATAGATTAAACCTTATCTGTTTATGCGCAAAAAATGTGTAGTAAAATAAAAATTTACATTCTAATATTTGGGAGATGGAAATTTTAGATTTTAACAGTATTCAAACTATTTTTATTTTTAAAGTGTTGCAAGTTCATCTTAGATTAAACATATTTTTTAACCAATTATATTACGGCAAAAATTAGCAGTATGATCGATTTGTCACCACGGCAAGGAAGACCAAGTAATTTCGGAAATATTAACTATCTTTTGTGCAGGAAAAATGGAGATCAATTGCATCTGAAAAATACAAGTGCATGATAAATTTATTACCATATACACCTCCTGTTTATCATGAAGATTTTAAAATGTTATATCTTGAATAAAATTCAATTTGATTATAACTACGTATAAACTAATATGCATGATTTCGTTGAAATTCTTAATAAAACTGAATTGTTTGTTGTTATGTTATTTTCCATACATAATTTAACTCTAGAATATTCTTGGTTTTGCTTCTCTTTTTATCAAATGAATAAATATTTATAAAAATTTGAATAATGTTTTGTTTTTATTATTAAAAAAATGTTGATGCAACTCATATATTATTTCTTAACTAAATGAATAATTACATTAGCTCATTAATTTTTAAAGTGAGGCAAGTTCATTTAGTTGGAACATAACTCATATCTTAGACAGTACTGTAAACACTAAATAAAATCCTGTCGATACTGCTAGGTTCAGTGGTGGCGGGGTGGTCGGCTGTACACAAGAAGTACTGCAAACACTTTTGAATTATACATTTACATTATCTGGTCCTCAAAATACAAAAAATCTATCTATTACTAATTATCGATATCTTTAAATTTATTGAAACGCAAATCTTTAAATATCTCGCAATAACAACAACAAAAAAAAGGACTTGCTCCATTGCCCATATAATCACTTAAAACTTCTTTTATTCATAATCTTGAAGATATGTTTAGTTAAGAAAATATTTTTCCGCCAAAACTATATTCTCGAACAATGTTTTGGATCAAAATAGAACTTATATAACTCTAAGCTTGATAGAAAAGTTTCCATTTAAAAAAATAAGATTTTAAAAAATATCTCAAATTTAACCGGTTCTTTAATGGCAAATTTTTAAGAAATTCTACTACAACCAGTATTAAAATAAGCAAATCCAGGAATTCTGAAAATTTTTGACATATTTCAAGCAGTGTTAAATCAACCATGTATTCCTCCCCCCCCACACATACACAAGGATGATTCCTCATCACAATCCTTTACTCATCGCTTAGCAGACTCGAATCCGTCCAAACTCAGCAGCAGCGACTAGAGCGCTCTTTTAATTAAAAGTTTCAGGACGACCGTACAAATTACCAAAACAATAGATCACCTCTTCTGCTGCGTAATTGTGCGATGCCTAATATTCCTACAAAGGCGCTCGGGCCCTAAACCTTTCTTTGTTCCGGACCAGCAGCGTTCCAGATTCCTCAGACGTATATCCACAACAGTTTTCTCAGACAAAAGCCAATCTTCGGGTCCCGAACAAAGAGTCCCATCCGAATTCGACCGGTCTTCTCTAAGACATACTACATATCTGTCACCCTCATTCCACCCCCCTCCTCTATCTTTTCTCTTCTCTTCCTCCTCACCAAACGTACATCATGATCTCTCTCTTTCGCCCCGTGTTCCTTTTCAGAAGTAGTCGAACGTCACTTTCATTCGAGCCCCTTGTCATCCTAATCGTCGGGAACCGTCCAAAATGTCACCGGCAGACTGCCCTGAAGGATTACGGACCGATGGCGTGTGACAGCGACCTCATCTGCTGGACCGCCCTGGTCCATCTGCAAGAGACGATGCTTTCTCTTCCATGAGGGGAGGGGGATGGCTAAAAATATTCCCCCTTTCCCTTTCACGTCATTTGTCGCCCGAGATATGTCATCCCGGGTTGTCATCTCTACTCTAACCCGTTCGTCCGCCTTTTGCCAAGGGAGTGATGTCCGAGTCCGGTTCTTCTTCTTGCCCCTGCTTGTCAGAGGGAGTGAAAACCTCTCTTTAACCGTCTGTCAGAGGAGTGTGTCCGTCGGTGTGTTCGATCGTGAAATGAAGAGTCCGTTTTGTTCGGGGGCGGGCGGGTGGGTGACAATCGTATCACTGGATCAGACTTAGTTTGGTTGCTTTTATTTGTTTGTTTTTAACTGCTGTCTTTTGAGAAAAAGAGATGTCTTGCAGCAGGAAGTCAGGAAAATTGCATTTGATGGGCTCGCTCTGGTGGAAACGTCAAATTGTTTAAGTCTCCCAAATTCTTTGGTGTACCAGTATTGACAGGCGTTTTTGATTCGAAAGCTCACAAAAAATTTTTTAATCTCCTTTTCGTGCGCTGACTCTGTTAAATAATATTCTGTCAGTTTTCGTACTGCAATAATAAAGTTTGTAAGTTTGCATCAAGTTCAGACATTGTATTAGATAGATTGGATCTTTTGAATGGATTATATTCATTCTTGATCATGAAATGGGATCCTGTTGTTAATATTTTTAATATATAATAAAAACTGCTTTGTGAAACAAATAATTTGAAGAGGAAATGTGAATTATTCATTCACTAATAAGAATTCAGAACAAAAAAATAAAAAATGCCATTTTTTTAAGAAAAGGATTTATAGAACAAAATATTTTTTTAGAATAATCAATCCAAATTTGAATCCAATATACATTTTTCAATCTATTTCAGTACAAATATTACAGTAGCCAATCTCAATTAATCTTAAAAAGGAAATGAACAAGAAATATTAATTTCTTAAAATATATATGAATTGATGTGGTAATACTTTTCAGTTAATTAAAAAAATTTTAAAAAAATAGTTTGAATAATTGTTTAGTTAGTTTTTAAATGAAATTACATTGTTAAAGCATCATATGATAAAAAATAAATTTAATAAAACTTAAGTTCAGTGGAAGCAAAACTTACATAATATTCATAACAAATGTTTCTCATAGTTTTTATAACCAATTACTACAAATCAAATTACTATAGGGACCTATTCAGGAAGGCTTCGAGACAGGATGAAAAATATATCGATTGTTTTACGTTAAAAAAAGAATTAATTCAATTTTTTTAAAAAAATTAAAATTTGGAAATAATTTTTATATTTTCTTTTTTTTAACTCAAGAAATTATTTCTCAACTATAAATAAACTTTATTTCTAATATAAAAATTATATGGGCAGACGAATCAGATTTTGTAAAATCTGCTAAAAAATGGTACTTCTAAACAGGATGCTTGAGATAACTGACATCTGGTCAAAGTTGGCGGTTGCCAAAAGCTTAAGAAAATGTTGTGTTAGAATCTTGCAACCAGGAACTCGAAAAAAAAAGCCTTAAATGCATGCAAAGCATGCATCAACCCCTAACGGTGACTATAGTTACGGCTGAATGATAATTCTTAAAACTGAAATTAATAAAATACCATTTATTAATAAATATGTAAAAAGTAAAATAACATGAGTTTAGTTTTGCTCTCAATTGGGAGTAATATATCAAAAACATTAACCTTGTTAATACGTTTAATGAGTTAGGTGCTTAAACATTAGGAAAACTAAGTTGTTGTTACTAATGACACTTGCTATGGACAAGTGCGCTAATGGCAGTTAGCGATTTTAAGCTAACTGTGCTTTTAAGTAGTGTCAACTCAGAACAAGAGTACAACTTAACTACACACTCATCACATTCACTTGCACAGTCCTTTTTTCCAGGTGACCATTCACTCACCTCACAGATAGAACTCAGAACAACCATGCTCCAACCTGGACTCGAACCCGGGACGCGCAGATTCCAAGGAAGACACACTACTTCTGTGCTAGGACGCCACATGAATTATTCAATATTAGCTTAATAGCGTGCATGTTTAAAAATCATATTATATATATATAATGGAATTTATTTTCATAGGTGAGTATAAAGAATCCTATGAGCGTTTCAAGGTTTTAGCAAGATTCTTTTACCCGAAAATTCGGGGGGAAAAGTAAATAATCTGAACTTTGAGTTCATATTTTAATTTAGATTTCAGCTCAATTAAAATCAAGTGAAAATAAAATTAGACTTAACCATCGAGTTCGCTTGGATATTGGTTACATTACATTTCATTTAAGCTGTTTATGAATACAGGTTTTAAGATCAATTTGTGTAGTTTTAGTTACAGGTGTTAAATCACCTGTAATCATTCTTATTTGAAATATAGTTATTGTTATTAAAGGCACTTGCCATGAACAAGCGCCCGTCAACAAGTTTAAGCTAAATAATAGTCTTTTTTTTTTGATGTAGCGCCAAGTAGGGCCAAGAGTACGAATTTTTTACACTGTTGTTTTGTATATATTCGTTTGCGAAGCCCCTTTTTACAGGGGGAGATCTGATGCATTCACGCACCTACACAGAAGACCAACCATACCCTAGTCGGAACTCGAGACCGGGACGTCCAGATCACGAGGAAGACGCGCTACCTCTGTGTCAGACAGCCGGCAATTCAAATAATCATGCAGGGTGATACAACAGAAAATGTAAGTTAGAAATCGCATTTTGATCATCATTGAATCGCTACATCTTAAATGAAATGTATTTGATTTGCTAAATATCCCCTTATACTTCGTTATGTTACCTGCATGCCTTACTTAGATTCTTATACATTCCTTTCAGTCTGGATTTATTTTCAAATAAATACAAATAGAAGAAAAGTAAGCAAATACAAGAAAATCCTTTGCTAAATTGGAATGGAAATTATATTCCGAGATTTAGTTGGTTAAAGTATGGGATTTAATTCTTCTAAATTTATTAAGTTTATAAAGTTTTTCAAAATTTATTAAGTTGACATACATATTGATAGACAAATCCTCCTCCTGCAATCTGATTGGAATGTCTCTAAATCCTGTTGTCTGAAGGAGAAAAGTTACAAATTTTGAATTTCTAAACCATGAATTATTTACTACTACTAACAGTACCTGCACGGTGTTTCCCGTGACATAGCATCCAAGAAGAAAAATTAGCTTTAACCTTGAGTCTGACCTCCACTCAATATGACATGGTCATGTTACGCAACATCAAACAAACTAAAATTATGTATAGAAATTATTAAAAATAGCTACAAAAACAATTTTTTGCAGCAAATCTTCAGAAATATTTAGACTGTTACTAAAATAAAAATATGATATGTGCGTAGACAAAACACAGGAGATTATTTCGAGGCTGGATTTCCATCTTTTCGGTATATTGAGATTTGTATCGCAATTAAAAATAAAGCGTAAACAAATAAGTGTATCGCATATGCATTACACAGCTCTTGCTATTTGCACATGCAGAGTTTGAGGTTTTCGCACATTCGTGAATAAAATCCCAATTATAAATTTCCCCTCTTTATTTTGATACGATTTTAATGTACTAAAATTTCCCCAGTAAATGCCCTACAAAATGGTATAAATGTCTCCAATATCTGTTTATTATTTTTCGACTTTTTGTGGTTTCAACATACAGACGTTTCCAGAAGACTTCATTTCATACTATGTATAGATTTTCAGAAAACAGCATTGTTAAGATGTTTTCATGATATTGTATGGCATTCGGAATATAGAACCGTATCATGGAGATCTTGTGCAATATCTTCAGAAAAAAATGCTAATGAAAATATTTTTTGAAATTCCCAATAAAATTTTAACTAATTAGAACTATTTAGGTAAAATTTCGAGCAGTTTTCTGCTATTAATTTCCTGAAGAATTATCAGTCAAAAATTAATTGAACATCCTCAAACGTTTTAAAGTTTCCAACTAAATTTGGAAGGGATTTTTCAGAAAAAAATGTTTGCACTATTATTATTATTACAAGGTTAAGAGGAGGAATAAAAGTGAAATTAATTAAACACACAAATAGATTTTCAATAAAAAAGCAAGTTAAGTTGTAAATTTTTAGCATTTGTTTACAAAAACTTGCATTGCTCTAGAGAAAAAATTGTTACAGTTTTCCGTTTTTCTTCATAACATGTGTTACTAATATCTAAGAATTATATTTTTTTAAAAATAATTTTCTGTATAATACATGACATTATTTATGAAATTTTGGAATTTCTTTCATCATTATTTATATAGAAATCCGCTTCTAGAACATTCAACATTACATCCATAATTCATCGCATTCTGTATAACATTACAAACACTAATTATTGATCCCAGTAAGATATCTTCTTTATTTATTTAGAAGAAACCCGTGCAGCAAAGATATGGAAAAAATTGTTTCTTTTGAAAATATATTTATATTTTAAAATTTGATACGTTTATAAATAAGAATCACTTACATGGCAGTAGTTTGCTATAACTTGGCATCTAATAGACATAGAGACAACTTTGTGGTACTACTGGAAACAAATGTACATATTTTTAAAAAATACGAAAAATAAATAAAAAAGAATAATAAAATAAATAATAAATAAATAAAGATTAAAAAGAAATCTTCTTTGCATATTTCAATGCATCAGGTTAGAACATCATTTCTTGAACGGACAAACACCACGTGCTCGTGCAAGTAAAATTATATTTTTATTCATTTTAATTGTTTCATCGAATGAGTCGCTTTAGTATTGCAAACGATCCAAAAAAATTTTGTCCCTCATTGATTGTATTAAAAAATACCACATTTCTTATTTATTTCATTTCATATAATCGCGTGCTGCAGTCATTAACTTATTCTTTTGAAATCAGAGCTTTTGCAAATGCAATAGCAACACGGTATTAAAAGCTGATTTTTTCAGACTCTCGTGGAGATAGTAAAATTTACATTTTTCAGCCGCGGATTTTTGTTGACGTCAAAAACTTCATCCCAAAAGCAACAGTCCCCTTCTGACATGGTAAAAATGTGAAAATTTTATCCAAATTAATATTTTCAACCCAGTCGGATAGTTAACCCTTCCATTGATCATCGAATTTTATTAATACGTGCATACCGTATTGCTACATCTTCGTTAAAATCCGAAAAGATAAATGTAACAATTGCAATTTTAAACTACTTATTTGCGTTACTCTGCAATTCATCCCTTTCGGTTTCTACAGTTTTAAACCTGGTTTACTCAAAACAAATGAACAATTAGAAATTACTATCCGAATTAATTGCTCTTCCAGATAAAGCGTCGTGTTCCAAACCGCGGCGAGACGACAATAAGCCTTTTCCGTCCCGCGAGCGCGTCAGCCATTGGAGTCCCAGAGAAAATGGTAGCGCAAACATTCCATTGTGTTGGTCGCAAGCGACGTGGAAACGTTGAGAAAAGAGATTGAGCAATCTTTTAAAAATCAAACATTCGGCCGCACACTTGTCACAAACGATGTTTCAGGGGGTGTCGGGGGTGGGGGAGGGGGAATGAGCCCGATAGTCGCGCGGCGGCGGCCGGGTATTTGTCTCCCGTCAATTCCTTCACTCGTTGTAGATTTTCTTCATGAGCGACTTTAAGCCCCCGCTCCGGCATGTCATTACCGTCACCGTCAGTATCCGGGGCCGGTGACAAACGCAAATTAAACGTGCTTTCCAAACGAAGATTAATTTCGGATATTTTCCACCGCGTTAAATACAGAACCCTGGACAAGGGGATGTCAAAACCGCAAGTTGCTCTTTGGAAATCTTCCTCGTCTTGAGAGGTTGGACGAGCGTTCCTTGGTGCCGAGTCGTCACGATTGTACTCCATCTTTGGTCACAGTCCCGACTGGGAATGGAGTTTTCGTTGAAGGTGACACGGGAAACTGGCTTCAAGGAAGTCAGTGACATCTTTTATGGGAATGTTTATATTTCGACAATGTGTAGAGCCAAATCTTAGAAAAAAAAATAGTAGGTATAGGTATTTTATGGTGGAAAATATCCACTCTAGAGAATAGGACCGGATTAATGAAGAAGTGAAATAGTCAACTACTTAAGCGCCCCGCAACTTTGGGATAGCACGAAGTCACCAGAATCGGTGGTGTTTCAGAATAATTTTTTGCGCTTCCATCTCGCTTACATGAGCCATGCTTTTAAATAAAATCAAATATCGTTTAAATTTTGTAATATTATTCTAATGATATTTTTTATTAATCCCTTAGCATACCTTGACGTGTCTGACATGCGTATCGAACTACGAAACTTTTAGTTTTAAATTTTAAATTAATCGGCATCAATTTTTTAGAAATGCAAAAATCAATTAGAAAAGCTTAAATGTCTCAAATACTTCTTATATTAAAATAAGAATAAAAAACAATAAATGCCTGAAATAGGATGTGTTATCTAATTAGGAAGTTAAATAAATTTGTATGCCAAAGAGCTAATCACTTTTTACAAATTTTACTTAATATTATTCACTTTCACTTTATAACTCAAAAATTATCCTGTTTTCTATTAAATGATGATTGAATAGGGCTAAAAAAATTTTGTTAATTTTATACAAAATTTTAATTTAAAAAATTTACTGACGAACTTTTATGAAAGTGTCTTGATTGTTAGACGATTTGTTTTGATTTCAGCGCCTTAAATTTTGAAACTTAAAAGAGCATAAATACGTAGATATCAAAATAAAATTCCAATAAACAATTTCTGATATTGTAAGGGGACGATGAGAATAGAGGGAAAGGGTGGAGTTCCTGAGGCCTACTTTGCCTAAAGCCCCTACAGTAATGAATATAGCCGTAATAGAAAAGAGAAAGAAAATGTCAAAAGTTTGCGCTGACATTTCATATTTTTAAAATCACAAATCAATGAATAAGAATTAAAGGAGGAGGGAGGATGTAAACTAATTCACTGTCAAATAAATCTAATATTAATCAATAATTAGACTTCTTGACAGACTTAAATTTGGAGCAAAATATATCTATTTTGAGAAGATTGGTACTATTAATCAAATTAGCCTTAAAAAGGTGAGCAGTTTTGACACTAGTCTTAAATAAAGTTATTGTGAAATTAATAGACTTTAAACAAAATGCAGGTAATATCTATAACGGATATTCTAAATATTTTTTTAATACTTCAACAAAAAAAGTAATTTTGATAATAATTTAGATTTCATTTTATTTTTTGTCTTTCTAGGTTTTTAGGCTGGTTCATTTTCACGAATGTATAACCTACAGAAAGAAGATAAAGCCATTGTTGAAAAAAAAATTACCAAAGGTTTTGGAAAAAAAAAACCTTCGTGCTTTAGAAAGAAAATTCTGAAAATACCAATTTTGGATGTTCATTTGTCTGTGAACTCCATAATTAAAAATGTGATTAGCTGGATGAATGGAATTTAGTAAATGGCATTAATGCTAAAAGTTTAGGTTTTAATAATTTTTTTAAGAAAATGTGACAAAGAAAAATCGCCTGTTTGCATTTGCAGATAAATTCAAAACTAATGTGAAATTAGGTATATGATTTATTCTTACTAAAATTATATATTTAAATTGAATTATGAGCCAAATCGGTTGACAGGTTTAATATTTATTCTGTCTATTAACTTGAATGTGTTTTTGTGCAAATATTTTTCAAACAGCTGGTATACGTTAGATTAGAATGATCCAAGAATCAGAATTGATAACAGCTTACGAGGTTCTTAATTGTGGAGGTATAACGGTTACGACACAAATGTTTCGTTATTTTTAACATAACCCAATTTTGACATCGCTTTCAATTTAAAAAAGAATCGTGTACCTGTAATTATTCAAATATTAAGTATAGTTTAAATTTCAAATTGTTATTTATGAGATTTTTTTTTCATTATTTGCAATTCGCTTGCAAATCAGAAAGATCCTATTTTTATGCATTTGGTTGAATGCTTAGTAAGTTGACAGGCTAAGCAAGGTTTGCATTAAAGCATTGAAAGACTATTAAAAAATAGATCATTATTAAGTAAAATTAGCCATAATTAAATATTTAAACCGTTATTCTTATATTTTGCTAAAAATTACTTTAATTATTTTTTTTATCATAATACAAACAATCTCTTTTAAAGATAACACACATTTAAACATCAGTCATAATATTTGTTATTTGAAAATTCTTTACACATACACATATTATACATATGTATATAATTAATTAGGAAACTGGAGATCAAAATTTTGCATTTTCCATAGACCCCAACTAGGCTTAATTCGGCACAATTTCAATTGTCAAATGCATTTGGTTACAAATTTATATGCACATTATAAATTTAAATCCAAATTTCATACTGGATTCTCATCAACATGCGATAAAATCACAGAAAATGGCAAAGTTCTCACCATGTTATGAATGAGAAAGTCTACAAAAGAACAATCAAAATGGAGTCTTTTGAATCAATATATTTTCCTAAACAAATATCAAAGGGCATTGGTAATATCTAATGGCTGCATCAATAGCTGTTCAATTCTTCATTGTGTATTATATATTATTTTATAAATATAAAATAGAGGTTATGAGTATATAAATTTTAAGTCTTAAATATGAGATTACGATGCATCCGAATTGAAGCCAAAATAATATTTACTGAAATTTTAACATGTTCACTGCTATAAATCAAAAATGTGATACGAACCGATCTAATTAAATCATTCTTTTTGCCATGTCTGTAGTAGGGAAATATTCATTCAAATTGAGAACAGAATGATGTTAAGATCGACATGATTAATCAATTATTATTAATAATAATCTCAATTAGTTTTATCATAATTGGTAATTATCAATAACAGAGTATTATACGTAACATTCACCCACATATGTTGTTTTACAAGCAAAATTGACATTTGTTATGGTGTTGGCGATTCTATTATTCTTTGTGGGGTCGTATTGGGGGTGTTGAGACTGTAGGTTTTCAAAGGTCAAGGTCCGATTTCACTAAGAATTCACCATGCATGTGAATTGGATTAACTTTAAACCTGACATCATGGGTCAAAAGTTTTCTTGTTAATGTGATGCGGAAACTTAGAGCAGAATTTCCGTCTCAGGTGTCATCCTGAGATGGCTACACTCTTTGTTTGAAATTATGCAATCCATTCCAAACAAAAGATATTAAATTTAAATACAATTACAGAAGATAAATATTCTTCTGACATAAAATAGTGCGATTACTAATACGAATATTCATTTGGAATTCAATCGTTATTTAAATCAGTTAGGCCTAGATCACGACCAGGATTAGGACGAAAAGAAAACAAATTTTCTTTTACTATACATTTTGAATCATAATCTAAACATATTTAATTTTAAAATGTATTTCGAGATTTAAAAATTCAGTATCTGTATCTTGATTTATTTGTTTCCTTGATGGGCAGATGCAGATACATGAAAGATACTTCTGTGTTTTACTTTAAAAAAACGAATTGAGACTGTAAATATTTTTGGAAAAAAGTCAATAAAATTTATTAAATGTAGTTTGAAATCGAATGAGTCATAGGACTGCAAGTGAACCGTCTGCATTTATTATCAGGATATACCTCCGAAGTAATTTTTTTTTTCTGATAAATTCATTTCTACAAAAATTATGAAAATTAATCCCTTTCCCAAATTTTTTTGCATGCCAAAACGAAATTTTTAAATAGTAATTTTTTTCTTTTAGAGTACAATTACAAAATTTTGAATCTTTTAAATGTCTCGTGGGAATTAGGGTTGAAAACTGCAAAATTCTTGGAAGTAAGAGCTGAGTCAGTAAGTGGGATTGCCCCCATTGAATTCTACTTTTTGTGACATAATATATGATGTTATATATTTTTTAGTATAAAACCGAATAGATGAGGATTTTAAGAAATGATTCCATTAAAAACTATTGAGTGCGATAGACTGGATGCTTGCCGATTTATCAGTACGTAAATTCCTTCCACTAGTTATGGGAAAAGTTTGAAGAAAGGGAACTCATGCCGCATTATACTTAATTAAACTCTTAATTAACTCTTAAATGAAATACATTTCCTTTAATAGATCAATTAGAAACTAATCAGCAGGAGTCATCTTTCCAAAACATTTTTGTATACTCGATGTTAAAAGTGTTATCCCTCTTCACCCCACTATATAATTACGAAACCAGGTAAATTCGCAAAAACATAGCATTGGTGAGCAATTGTTAAGAAATATACAGATCTTTGATATATTAGTACTTTTACTGAATACATTAATCGATTACAAACAATTTTTTAGTATAAATTATAAGCATTTGGTTAATACACAAGTATCTGAAAACCGAATATGTATTTTGCCCATCATCTTTCAGATTTATTAAAAAAATTCGATATTGAGCTACAACTTAGGTCATAAGATCAGAGACTAAATTTCATTTATATATAAGTCATTACATATTGAGTTGTTTTTGCATATGCATACTGAAGTATGGACAGGAACCGACTTAGCCTAATCGGGGCCCGAGACAAAAACTTCTTTGAGGGTCCCCTCTACTTTACTATTTTAGTAACGAAGAACATTCATTAGAGAAGAACACGTAAAATAAGCTGTCTATTTGATTTGAGGCCCCCTCTGATGTGGGGGTCCAGGGCAACTGCCCCGTATGACCCTGCCTTAGTCAGTCTCTGGGTAAGGATGTTAAACGATTAATCCTTTAAGAGATTTTTTAAAAAAAAATCTCTAAAAATTTACATTTTAAGCCAGTATATCAAATTTTATTTAATTAGATCTTTATATAAATAATAGAAATCTGTCTGTCGGACACCCGATAGACGGATTTTTTTTAATGGATTTAGTTCAAAATTTCACAGAAATTTACAATTTGCCAGAAGTTTGTATGGAAAATTTTATTCATCTAAAGTGCTTTTGAAATATGTTCACAGATGGACAAAAATAATTCCAAAAATATATTTCTGGGATTCAAGGAGTTCGGAAATGAGGAGATTCATCAAAATTACGTGTTGAAATTTTGTTGACGATTCTTCTTCTTCATATAATAGAAAACAAAAGCGAAAGCTGATATTGTTTCATTTCGTTTAGTTATATTAACGCTCCGTTATAAAGCAACACTAAGGCTATTTTGGGACGAATCTGGTATTTTGAATCTTGGTCATATGACGAGGAGAACATCAGAGCTAGCACTACCCTCTCCACGCCATATCAGCGGGAGGATGTTTGATCATACCAGATTTAGCGTAGCCCCCTTTTACGACGGTTCTTCGGTGGGATTGGGTCTCGAATCTTGAAACCCTACGCCTCACGAGCTTAGACCTTACCACCAGGCCACCTTGGCATAAGGCTGGTATAAAATAACTGATGTTAGCTAACAATTAAGTTTCGAAATGATTAAATTAGGATCCTCAAAAAAAAAATCTTTTACAACTTAGAACACTAATAAGAACCAGCGACGATCTTGAATTATATAGTACTAGACTCTACGTGAAGGTTTATTTCATTTGTATAACTCAACAAAATTACAACCGAATTGAAGTAAAGTTCTATGTTTGGTCGCTTAAAGTATATGTAATGGATGCATTTGTTACAGATTGTGATTGTTGGCACTCTATCTAAGAAGTATCAATTTATCTTACATAGTATGAGTTCAAATGTAATAAATCTTAAAATTCTTCATATTAAAACATAAAAGTTTTTTAAACAATTATCGAATGTTAGTCGGGCTTCATATATAGTAGGAAATCATGTTTTGAAATTCGCATTAGAAAAACAAAAACAAGTAGTAATTTCAATGTTCAAACATATATACAACATTCGTTACTGATTTCTGTAATTACGTATTGAAGGAATTTCAACTATTAATAGTTTTTGCAGGTATATAGTTTCTATCAGATATATAAATTTCTGCTTTGAGAGGTATTCAATCATTATAGTGAATAACTAAAGTGGCTTTAACCCCTTCGCGTATTATGACGTTTCTGACAAGCGCATCGAATGACTGAATTTTTATTTTCAAGTCTGCAACTAAGCAACAGAATTTGATTAAATGCGCAATCAAATTCTGTTGCGCAATCAAATTCAATTCGAAACGCTTTAATATCCCATATACTCCACATATAATTTTAAAAAAAATCTAATTAACAATAAATGACCAAAATAGGATGTGTCATCTAATTAGAAAGTTAAATAAATTCGTTTGTCAAGTGGATAAGGAACAATTAAAAAGCATAGTCTACATAATTCAATTAATTCATTTAGTTTATACAATTCTGAAAAACAAATAATTTTTTAAACACATTCATTTTAAATATCGCATAAAATATTATCCATATTTTATATATAATCATAAAATTCAATAATTTTTATCAAAATACAAATAAATGTATATTTAATAATATAAAAGAAAACATTGATTGTACCATTCATACTTACTTTAAAAACAACTCTACAATAATGAAACTTTACTTGACATTTTTTCGACATTATGCAGTGGCTGTTGGAAAACTTCAAATTTCCAGCTGAATGCACACGAATTTAAGCTAATAAAACAAATGATAAACTGTTTTTCTTGAAAGACTGATTCTGCACCAGCTGCAGTATGGAAATTATGGACATCAAAGAAATTTGGTTTAATCACTTCTGATAGACTTTGCTAAATTAAAACGAGATTTCAAGAAACAGAATCATTGTTTATTTTGTTGGAGGAAAAAGTAAATACGCAGATAGCAGAAGAAATCACTGTTCGTGAAAAAGAGTTTTGACAAATTCACTGCTCACAAACTTTTGTAAAAATGCAAAAATTCCAGGTCTGCAGCAAGTTTCCCAAATAATTCTAGGCTTTTTAATAGGTGCAGAATCGTCTCGATAAAAAAATTTTTTGTTTGCAGCAAATTTTCTAGATAATTCACCTTGAAATAATTGAGTTATTTTTTTAATTTGAGGTTAAAAAATACTATTCATTCTTTCTCTATTACCCATTCTTTTATTATGTCATCCCCATTCTTTATTTTGGCGAATGCTTACAGATATTGGCGACTCTGAAGAGGAAAATTTTAATTATGGGTAGCCTTGGTAAAATGAATTTAAACTTAAAATACATGTACCATTATTAAATTGAGAAAATAATTGTTCCTTAGTTCTGAAGTGCTTCCATTTTAAGATTCAACTGTTTTTTCCTATCATCCAACTGGATGCATTAAAGTGTAGACTGAGAACTAAACAAATCCGCAATGTACAATAAACATATCTTTGTAAAGAACATGAATAATTGATATGAATTATGTGTTTATCATAAAATATGTTGATGAGGAACTAATTAGTATAAGTTACATAAAATACTTAATTGAAATTTTTAGCAACCATTAATCTTTAGGAGTTAACTTATCGCGAAAAGGTAGTAATAAAATAAACATAAAAAAATATTTTCAATATTTTAAATAGTTTTTTGTATATAGTGTAATGAAGTCTGAGTTGTATATAAATGAATAAATGTACATGCATTCGCAAATCATATATTTATACTTTTGAAAATATTTGTGATTAAGTTCAGGAATTAAGATTTCAATTTATAAGATAGAGGATAAGCATTAAATCGATCTTGTGTCCATATGCTTCAGCTAAATAAATTTATTATTTCATTAATATTTTTGTATATTTTCATAGATGATCCGATTAAAAGCAATTTTAATTTTCTTTTGAATACAGCCGATGAATACTCTATTTTCTTTATATTCATTTAACGTTTCATTTTCGAAATTTTGTTCTATGATTTTTTTTATTAAGAAATTGTGTAGACTCAATAGTGAGATACAACAACTGGCGATCTGATGTACGCTAACCTGACTATAAAAGAGCGTATAAAATATTACACCGTAAATACCGATCTAAAACTGGACATAATTATATATATAAAACAACACAAAACGAGGTTATACAAAAATGCTAAATACACATTTTTATGACCTTGTTTTTGCACAAACCATTCAAATATATTTTAATACTGCATCTTTCTATGATTTATTGTTATAAGTACTGTGAGTTTCAACTGGTTCATTACTTGCGACCAAATAGTGTTTTTTTTTTAAATCATGAAACAGAACATGACAATGTTAAAGTTTTCAATGTAAGAATTTTCATAAGTAATAAAATGATGCAATTTTCAAGATTCAAAAAATTTTATATTTAAATATGCGAGTTATGGATTTCTGTGGTTAGAAAAATATTTCTTGTGAACAAATCCCGATTTGTGATCTCAAGGATAGAAATGGCATTAATAAATATGTGAATAAAAGTATAGGAAGGCGATTTTATGAAAGAAAATATTGATCTGAATATTAACAGAAAGTAAACTGGGTTTCATTAACCTTTATTAATGAAGTTTGTGTTAATAGTTTAAATCGAGTTTTGAATAGTTTTGACCAATTACATGGAAATAATCGAAGACTTCCAAAGTTTAAATTACAATTTTAAACAATAAAAATATATGAGCTTGCTTACATAATGCAGTCAAAAAAAATTGAGAAAGGGAAAGTAACTTTAAACAATTTCTTATAATATCCTATTACATTCGCCTCGGCCTCTTCTAGAGATCTAAGAAGTTAATTCAGTTTGAGTTGCAAATTAGTGCAAATTCATATTATACCGGATTTACACTCGACCAGTTATAAAACGGCAAGTAGGCGACGCATGCGTAGAAAGGTTAAAAATCTATTCGGTCGATGGCAAGTAATTGTCCCGATGGGACAACTACAAACCGCGGTATTATATTTTTTCTTACGGCGCATGCTTTTGCACATTTTAGTTTTTATTTTGGAGTGAAAAAACTGATCAATCATAATAATTTAATTCTGCCATTTTTTGCTGTTTGTTTTTTCTAATGAGAATTTGTGTGTTTGTTTCATTTTATTTGCCAATTATTTTATATAGCTTTTTCTAATTTAAATACGTCGATATTTCCTTTTGTTTTACCAAGTTTCTTTGTGTAAATATCCCTATATTTAATACAATATGCAGTGAACAATAAAAATGCTGGTTTTCTGACACAGAGGTAGTGCGTCTTCCTCGTGTTCTGGGAGTCCCGGTTTGGGCATGGTCTTTCTTCTGTGTGCTATCTGTGAGAGGTGTGACTGCCCCCCCCTGTAATTAGGGGCTGTGCAAGCAAATGTGGTGAGTGTGTAGCTAAGTCGCACTCTTCGCCCTAGTTGGAACTACTTCAAAATCAAGAGATGCTCCTTTCGGCTTAAATCTGCTGCTGTTTCAGCGGGAGTCTTGTCCATAGGGAAGTGCCATAAGTAACAGCAACATCAAAAAAAATTCAAGAACACCAAAATTGCAACTTACGGCTAACCATGGAATACCTAAATCTTTCGTATGAAATTATTTCAAACATAAATCAGTAACTTCCTACACATGTGTTGCCTACATGCGATCATATACTGGCTGAGAGTAAACCCGGTATAAATCAGTGTTCATTCACAGATTCGAAAACACTCTGTGCTTTTGGGCGTGCGTCTGCTTCGTCAAAGTAGAAGAAGTGAAAAGAGGAGATGTTTTTACTTAATAATAAAATGAACTCAGATTATTCGTGCTCTCAGAAAGCGAAAAAAATGCGGATAACTCGTAAATATTGTGGTAAAACGATTCTGATTCAAAATAAAATACTTCAAAGCTATTTTTATTACTGTTAGAGGCCTAAACATTAAATTCTTAGGGAAAAAAGGAAACATTTGTTTTACTTTTAAAATCTAATAATTCTTTTTTTTTACAAAATAATAATAATATTTTTTATTTGCTATTCACTCTTTTGAAATTAACAAGGACAGATAATCTCAATCACATTTAATGATATTTTACAAAATATTTTTCACCTCACTCCTGAAAACGTATTCGTCATTTGAACTAGCCATATAAGTAATAAGTACTCAATTTTGAGTTAAAACATTACAGTCAGAAACGACACGACACTCATATACAAGCAAAAAAAAAAAAAAAAATCAATAATGGAGAGGAAATCTAGATCGAAGAATGATGAAGAATTCCTGAAATACACTCATCCTTCCTTGGCATCTAGGTAAAGTCTTCAAAAAATGGTAGTCTCAGGATGCTGGAAAAGTAGTCTAATGTGTAATGGACTGCATGTTGATTCAATACTTCAAGTTAAATAAAGATTAAAATGAAATCTGCTAAGCATATTTCAATGTATCATGTCACAACAATATTTATTGAACGGTCACGAGATCGTGGAAGTTAAATTATATTTTTATTCATTCTAATGGTTTCATTGAATGAGTCACTTTAGTATGGCAAACGATTCAAAAAAGGTTGTCTCGCATTTATTGTTTAAAAAAGATTATCTCATTTTCTATTTATTTCGTTTCATGTAATCATGCGCTCAAAATGACATTTTTCTAGGTTTTATTTGCTGCACTCATTAACTTATTTTTTTTTTAAATCAGAGCTTTTGTAAATGCAATGGCAACACGTGATTGAAAGATAATTTTTTGAGATGATCGTGCAGATAATAAAATTTCAATTTTACGCCTACGGATTCTTGTTGACGCCAAAAACCTCATTTCCAAAATAACATCGTGTTCTGACATGATAATAATATCAAAAGTTAGATATAGTTTGAAAAACTGAAGTCGAAATCCATAATACTGTGTTTCGTTTCAGGTTATATTTTTACATTTTTTGTCATTTGAAATTATGGAAAAAATAGACACCCGAAAGTGCGTGTATTTTTGTCACATGTCACAGATGTTGCAGATTTTTTAGTATTGATGTCTTAAACAAAACTGACAAAAATTAGATCGAGTTTGAAATTAACTGTCTTAAAAGGGTTAGCTGATAATGAGGTTTTACTAATTCAATTGAGACTAGAGGAAACAATATTAAACTTACCTTAAAAAGTATCAAATTTAACGATAAAAATAATAAATATTAAAAACTGTTAAAGACCTAATAAAAATCAAAGACCGTTAATAATAACCTAATAAACCCTCTGTTAATAATAATCTTTTATTAATTAAGAATTAAAGACCTTTGAAAATACCTTAAATTAAAAGACCTAAAAAACTAAAGACCTTTAAAGGGAATAATCAAAATTCTAGATAGTAGATTATGACATCTGATAATTATATGTACAGGGTAAGTCAAAATGAATATAGCGATTACAAACGGCTATAACTATTTAATGAAAAAAGATATATCGATAAGATTTACACAGAATGTAGACGGAACTTCGAAATTTATTAACGTAAAGCGCACGTGCAGCCAAGCGGATGCCTGCGCATGCGCGAAATCGAACTTCGCAACGACAAGAAACCTGTTCAGCGCGGCGTCTCATTAGTGGAAATGGCTAGTCCCGTGCAGAAAGCATTCTCTGTGTTGGAATTTCACAGTTGCCGTTCTGTTATTACAGTGCAGAGAAAATTTCGTCAGCGGTACAATGAAGAACCTCCAAATGCGAACAACATACGCAGATGGCATCGGATGTTTGAGGAAATCCCTGTGATTTCTACCTATGGGGTTATGTGAAAGACAGAGTGTTTGTGTTTCCCTTGCCCAAAACAATTGAAGAACTGAAAGTACGCATTTGTAATGCGCTTGAGTCGGTTAATGAACAAATGCTTCAGAATGTATGGCGTGAAATGGAATACCGATTAGATGTTGTCCGTGTGACCAAGGGAAGTCACATAGAACATCTATGACTTCTGTATATAAAATTTTGAAGATTCTTCTACATTCTGTGTAAATCTTATCGATAAATATTTTTTCATTAAATAGTTATAGCTGTTTGTAATCGCTATATTCATTTTGACTTACCCTGTATTTCTAGGCATATTCGTAATGAAAATAAAGTAATAAAATATTTTTTAAATGATCGGTCAATATTTCGATCGATTTCCACACAGGAAACCTTTTCAAAATAAGAAATTGCATTTTTAGAATGCTTTAGCACGTGTTTTTGATCTGAGTACAGTAGGTAAATATGAAATTCAAGGGCATAGATTAATGAAATTTCGCATGGGGTTTTTTATGACAATATTTAATATCAAATTTTGGGACAAAGGTGCCAATGCTATAAGATATTAACCGTGAATATGTATTTCATTTTCTTCATTACAATATGGATTTTTCAAGTTAGCAAAGGTATTTTAATATATTCATTTCGGAGTGTTTCTTTATTTAACCTGATTGTTATCACGAATATCATTTGCGAGATTATCGTCTTTCATGTTTAAAGCTAATTCTTAAGAAAGAAAATGTAAATAAATAAAAAATATGTTATAAAATTGAGTTCTCATCGGTAAAGTGATAACTGGCGTTTAGATATTTTAAAGCGCTGAAAAATTATAATTTTTTCCCTGTCTATATAGACATTATTATATCAATATAGACATTATTTAATGTAGCATCACAATTAAAAAAAAAGAAAGTTCTCGATCATAAATTTCAAGTTATCATGTGAGAAAATTATTAATTTAAGTCATTATTTGTCTTAATGAATTTAAGTCATTAACCAATTTAAACCGATTTGAAACATCACGAGACCTCTCTATCGGTCTCTATCCCCCCCTCTCTGTGTGTATATATAATTTTTTTAAACTTTCATTTCCAATTTTTCTAGCTCGAAAACAAAATTTTGGAGTTCGACCGACTTTGAGATGAAATAACGGCTACGATGTCATAGATCGTCAACCTCTCAAAAACATATCTGCTGTCAAAGACGCATACGTTATAATAAAGCAATACTAGTAAAAGGAGGTCAAACTTTTAAAAGCGTATCTGCTTTTACAGAAGCATACTTAACCCCTTAACCGGTTTATTTTCCTTACTATCTAATAAGATGACACCATCTATTTTGGGAATATTTTCTTATTTTTATTCAAATAGAGTACTTGGCTTATCTACGTATTCAAAGTCATTTTAATATCGAATTATAATTGTTATGAATGATTTTTTTTTGTTTACAACTATCAAAATTCGATAAATCGATGCACGTACGGCGTACGGGCAAACCAGTTAAGGGGTTAATAATAATGCAGTACTAGTAAAAGCAAGTCAAAATATTTTTTGTCCGCCAACTTTGGAGACATCAAAACCTCTTAACCAAAACAACATCATATTCTCACGTGATAAAAATGTCTGAGTCAAATCGTCCTCGGCAAGATTGCATGATCCATAAGATATTCAGCGAATTTTTTACGATGCCAATCAAGAACATTTGATTCTGCACCGCAACGGTTCCATAATTTCTGATCTCTCATTGAAGTTATCTCTTCAGTAATTTCTTACCTGTCTTTAAGTGACATCATCAAGTGAAATTATATGAAAAATTCAAGAGAAGAATATGTTTTATTTGAATTTTTTTATTCCTTTTCCTGACTTCATGAGGTGCAATATGAATTATTCGAATCCAATTTAAGCCTTCAATTTGCCGAATCCCAAGATGGTGACATTTCTCAGTTTGACATCCAGAGAGAAAAGCCGGCCCCCTTTTCCTCCGCCCCTTTCAAATTTTAAAACAGAACCAGGGGTGAAAATGACAAGCGGGCCCGTCTTGGAGAAAAGGATCGGCTCCTTCTTCTAAAATATGATAAAAGTAATGAGAGGACTGTCGTCGGAAGTCACCGCACGGCGCTTTTTTTCCCCTCCTCCAACTAATGAAGGATCTCTCGGTGCCATAGATAATCCATTAATTACTAACTAGCGGCCGCTGTCAATGTCATCTGTTTCGTCATTTCATCCATGACTGGATGCTCCACAACTGTTGTCTTTGATGGCGGACAAAAGATGAAGAATCAGTCTCTTTCTGCTGATGCTGCAAGAGATGATTTCCCTCCTTTTGAGTAAACGAGGCAACACGCTTTGTTGCATCCACCGAGGAGAGATAGACAGAAAGAGAGTGAGAGATAAACATTTTTACGTGAAATTAATTCCTATCCTTTTCTCGGCTCTGTTTACGATAAAGTCTGACTCTGTTTCGGAATGATGTTCCATGACTCAAACTAACGCGATTTATGTGGCTACAAGAAAAGATAAGTTCATTTATGTGCGAAAATGGTAAGAGAGAAATAGTATTTATCACTGTGATGGTATTTTAGAATTGCAACCCCCTTCCCTCTTTTATGTTTCTTTTGTCACTAATTTCTTTAAATTTGTGTAAAAAAATAGTAATTTGACAACAACTTTAACACTTTGCACTTTATGGTGCCTTTCTCCATTCGAGACGGTGCATCATTTTGACGTTTTATTTATTTATTTTTCATTTCTCCTTATTTAAAATACCTACAGAGTGGTGAAAAGATTGAAAAATTCAATTTTAAACACACACACACACACACATTTGGCTTAGTGGTCATGATTTTTTTTCTGCTATTAATTCACATGAAATGATGTAATCATTCGAAATCAAAAACATTTATAATAAAGACATACAATGATTTAATTCCTTACATGCTAATTATTATTACACGTTACAGTCTACTCTAGGCTGGTTAATTTTTTAAATGAATGTTTTTTTTAATCCATGAAAATACTATTGGGTTAAGGATTTTGAGAATTGTTCAAATGATATAAATGACATATACACTCAATCTTAAAAGAGTACTCGAAGTAGTATTACTCTCCACATGAAAGACTTTGTTATCACGACAAATTTAGCGTCCACACACACACACAAATTTTGGAGCAAAAAACAAGCCCTTGTACATTAATTATGCATCGAATTACTTTTCCGAGTGCAAAGGGTTAACTACTTTCTATTCTAAGATTCTGGAATCAGATTGGCATTTGGAAATTAAAGGGTTCAAGAGCCAAATATGGCTATACTGCGCCAATTTTGAAATCAGAAGAAACATGAAAAGAAAAATTGTATATCTTGTTTATTTAAAAAAAGCAATTTATAGAAAAAAAAATTAAATTTTCAAACTTATTTTTCTTTTTCAGTGTTGTGGTACTGTTTTTGCATGCGTAGTAGCACTATGTGTATATGTGTGCGTTACACTTCTTCATACACAGGTTTAAATAGAGACCTTTAGCGGTAGCTTATTGGTAAATTTATGTTTCAAAATTACAAATTGGGTGCTATGCTGCAGATAAAACATAATTTTTTAATCCATTTGTTTAATATAGGGGAGAAATTTCATTTTAAGACAACGAAATTAAATAGAAAGGAGAAAAAAATCATAGTCTTCTACGAGATGACATGCGATAGAATATTTATTCACATAAAGTATGAAATCTTTTCTCAGAAGATAAGTTTTAGTTAATATGAACAAGATTTCTAACAAGCATTATACTTACAAAGTATCTACTAATTGTAATTGGAACTGCAGTACTGTCTAGACATACAATTTATTCTGCACATTTTTCGGCCATACAATATACTTAAGAGCCGCTAACGAAAATTTTTTCTTCGGTCACCTTGAAACATTGACTTCGTTAAATAAAACTGTTAATAATGTTTCATTTGTTCTTACTTATCCAATCACAATGAAAGAATGTTTCAGCCTATCAGATAATAATGTTGAAACACGCAGAGTTTCGCTTGAAAAGAATTATATACACAAGGAGATTACTTTGTGCATCCTCTGATCTGCATGTTATGGATTTAGATCTGATATAATACAGAAATACAGAATTTTTTTTTAAACACAAAATAGTGAAATTTGTTGTTTACTGGAATTTCGCTGCTTGGAATTTCGTTGTCTGGCCTATTTAGTTCTTAGAAATGATCATGAGGTTTTACTATTAGATAATTATATATATATTTATGTGTTCTCATCTTGTGCATTTTCAAAAGAGATAACCTATTATTTATATCTTATATCTACTCGTGAAATATTATTTGATTTCTCCTTTGTAGGCCAATTTATTGGGAAGGATTTCTGATTTTGGAACAAGTTTAATGTAAACGCAGTAATGCATAAAAATCAGTAGATTTTGTATGATTGAATGACTCATCAGCTGGAATTTAAGCAAAAGGAGCTTACGTATCTCCGCCAAGCCTCTCAAATATATCAAGGTATCAATACTTTTGTTCTACTTCATTAAATTTAAATTTCACAATGTCCTTGTATTTTTCCTCCATTTTCGGAATTCACACTAAGCGTCACATTGGAGCACTGAGCGTTCATTAGTGAAAAGAAAAACTAAGTTAAACACACAGACACTTGTCAGATTCAGACAGACGATCCCTTGTTTACTGTACAGGCGCTTTAATCAACGAAACCACAACAAGAGCTTTAAGTATTGATATAATACAAATATTTAAAACCGGGAAATTCATAAAAACCCATTTAAATTTTCGAAGACGAAATTTATCTACATCATGACAAATATTGAATCAACAGGCTGCACCACGACACCTTTTAAAATGTTTAGATATCATAAAACACTTATGCAACGTAATGTATGTCTAGACATATTATTAGATGATTTTTTTTACAATTCTGCAAATGATTAAAAATGTTTTTAAAAATATAAAACTTTACCTAAAAGCTTTTTTATTGCATAGAATGCCTACGTTTTATTTTCTTGAAAAAGTTGTCAAAGTAAAAGCGTTTAAGTTAGGAATCCCGAGTGATTTTTCACCCTTTCTCTTATTCACAAGTTATTGAATAAATAAAGCAATGGCAGACAGTTTTTATTTATTTAGAAATAAAATGTTTTCAAACCAAATAGGTAATACTTTTATGGAAAAATATGGTTACCAATGTAAATATGAAGGAAATTTCTGTGAAAGCATTTATTGGGCTTCACTTTCCAACTATTCTGGAAGTCAAAAATTTCTTAAATAACATATTTGTCGAGTAATAGAAATCAACCAAACTATCAAATTATAAAGAATAAGTAAGAAGCGGTGAATCAATATTTAATGTTTAACACATTTTCAAGTAAAAGTAGGAAATAATCATAAACAAGTATAATTAAAAAACAGTTTTTTAAAAATCAACTCCTTCTTAGGTTATTAGGAAAAATTTAGGAAGTCAAGAAATTTTTTATTTTAGTTACTTTTTATTAAATAATTACAATTGTTATTGTTGTTCTCGTATTCCGTTTTACAAAGGAAGGAGGGATGCAGTAGCTTCTGAAGATATGTACCACTGAGCATCCGAGAGTAAAATTCTGACCTATAGCTCATGTACGTCACAAAACCTTTTTACGGGGCGTACTTCATTCATCCAAAGATCGCAATTTAGATCTGAAAAATAGGAAGATCAGCACTAACCCAGTACCCGAAGTGGTATTACTCTGTACATGAAGACCTTTGTAATCACGACAAATTTAGCGCTCGCGCGATAACTCAGAAAAGCAATGATTTAAAAGATATTCCATTTGATATGTCGTGTTGGAACCTCAAATGTTAATGCCAATTATTTTCTCAATCGGTTGACAAAAAGGCGTCTAAAAGATTTCTTGTGTTTGTGATTAACTTACTAGGAATTGATCGCCAAAAATCACACAATGGAAAATGGTTAATTTCTCTCCAAATAGCATCATTTCGTAACTATTGCTCCTCAGTATGTTGTAAAGCTTTACCAGAGGTTCACTACATTATGTTAAAAAATAAAAGATAAAAATGAAATCTCCTATGCCTATTTCAATTTATCATGTCAGAACATCATTTCTTGAACAGCCAACCACTACGTGTTCGTGAAAATTAAGTTATATTTTTCATTTATTTAAATTGTTTCAATGACTGAGTCACTTTGGTTTTGCAAACGATCCAAAAACTTTGTCACGCATTGATTATTAAAAAAAATATCACATTTCCTACTTATTTCATTTCATATAATCACGTGATCAAAATGACATTTTTCTAGGTTTTATTGGCTACAGGTAATTAACTTATTTTTTTAAAATCGGAGCTTTTGTAAATGCAATGGCAACTCGTTATTAAAAGCTGATTTTTTTGAGACGCTCGTAGAAATAATAAAATTTTTATTTTTCGCCTGTGGATTTTTGTTGACACCAAAAACCTCATTCCCAAAACAACATCATGTTCTGATATGATAATAAATAACATCATTATTAGAGAGTAAACAGAAACATTTGGGAAGATAACTCATGCTTCGTTTTTTAAAGAGAGATATACATGTTTTTCAACTTTACTGCCACTCTTGGTAATGTTTTAAAAAATAACTTTTTATATTGTTAAAATTCACACGCACACGGCAAAAAATGAGTTAAATGTATTGCATGTTCTTCTGTCGAATCAATGATCTATAAATTTTGTTGAATGTCAATAACATTGATGATCGATCGTTTGCAATTTGTCAGCGTAGGTTTGCCTCGATAATTATGAGCAATTATTCAAGAAGTAAATAACTCATGCCAATCTGAATCTTCAATGTTGACATGTTATGCAAAACGTATGCGAGAGACGCATGAGGAAAAAAATTATCATTGAGATAAATATTGGATAAGGCGTTTTTCTCAAAGCAATTACCGTTCACTGTTGACGACTGCATAAGAATGTAAATTAAAGTAAAAATATGTTGCAGAACTGTTCCATTAAATCATTTCTTTTTTTAAAAAATTATTTTGAACAGTTAATTATTTTGAACAGTTAATTTAAAATGATTTATCAAAAATTTTAACATGGATTCAAAATTTCTGTAACAATCATTTAAAATACCAAAAGGTAACTCAAAGAATTAACTGTTTGGCAATGTTTGGAGCTACTTTTGGAATTGAGTTTCAATTATAATTATACTAAGATTAAATATTGGATGTTTCAATTATTTATGGTAATTTCCTACAGAAAAATAATCTATCTTATAAATATTATCAGATCTTTTGGAAAAAAAGGAGAGGAAAACAGCTGATAAAGTTTTTTTTCGCTCAGTAGGCGTGTAATTATATAACCATAATTTATTTTTATCGATAATCTGGGGTTGAAATATTTTTCTTTTGTAAAATATACATTGCCAGTTACCAGGAAGGTTACTAAATTTGGTCTACTGAAGCACTTTTTTTTAATGCACAGTGGTGAAGAATTGACTGTAATTAAAAAGTAGATTCCTTTGTTAATTTTTTCAAAGCAATATAATTAACATTAAAAAAATACAATTTTTAAAATGAAAAAGAATTTTAGAAATTTTACTTCATCTGTCAATTAAGGAAACTGGTTTACAAAATTTGATAATTAATTTGTTAAAAATACAATTAATGACAAAATATTTTTTTAATTCTAAAATTTACATTAGCTCTCAATGTAGTATGAATCCAAGTATGACATTTAGAATGTTTGTGTGTTTGTGTTTCATTTTTTGCTTTCTCAAATGTAAAACAAAGTTACATATATTCTTAGTTTTTCTTCTCTTTCGACTAAATTACTAAGTTTTAAAGTTCTTAATATCCTTTTCTTATTTTCTATTGGTTATTTAATTTCAGACAACTATTTATAATTCGATTTGAGCAAATTATATTACAATAAAAAATCTTTGTCTTATTTTAGTGTTCTTTTAAATAACCTGATGCCAAACGTTTCCTTTTTACTTGAAAAACTATGTATTTTTCTATTAGCTTTAAAACAGTGGAGGATCAAAAGATCTTTGATAAAATATTCATTTGTTGATGCTTAAATGATCACTTTTTCCTTAACTTCAGAGAAATTACATCTCCAACAGTTAAATAGTTTTAACCAAATTTTTCTACTTTCTTCCCCAAGCATTTACTAGAATTGAGGCTAAAATATAATTCATTCATGGAGTCAATCCTAGTTTAAAGTCAGCTTTTTAAGCCAAAATCCAATATCTTTAATTTTATTATCATATCAGAACATAATGTTGTTTTTAGGATGAGTGTTTTGGCGTCAGCAAAAATCCGTAGGTGAAAAATAAGAATTTGATTACCTTCACGAAGATTTCAAAAAATCAGTTTTTAATAATGCGTTGCCATCCTATTTACAAGCTCTAATTTTAAAAAAATAAGTTAAAGACTACAGCAAATAAAACCTAGAAAAATGTCATTTTTAGCACGTGATTATATGAAATAAAATAAATAGGAAATGTGACATTTTTTAAAACAATAAATGCGAGAAGAAGTTTTTTATGATCGATTGCTGTACCAAAGTGGCTGATTCAATGAAACAATTAAAATGAATAAAAATATAATTTAACTCGCAAGAGCAAGTGATGATTGGCCGTTCAAGAAATGATGTTCTGACATAATACATTGAAATATGCATGGCAGATTTCACTTTAATATTTTGTTATTATTTTTCTCTTTAGTTGGTTACATTTTAAATTACGAAGAGTATTAGGAATTATAACTTGATCCTAGTTCCAGAATCCTTTGGATTTGGTAATCTAATGGTTCAATCTGGGCAACTTTTTCCAACCAAATCAAATTTCTGCCAATCTTGTTTTCAAACTAATTTAAAACAGGATAATAAAATAATGATAGTTGATAATAAATGGATTAAAACTCATCGTAGATAACAAGTTTTCTCTTTGAGGGTATAATGACATATTTTATTATTCTACAGCATCGCAACAACTATTGGTCTCTCGTTAAAATAACTAGGCAGCTGCCTAGGACTGCTAGACTGAGAAAGAGTTCTAGGAAATCGATTGTAAAATCTTATTTATCTGTTAGTCAAATAAATAAATTTTAAAAAAATACAAGTTTGAGAATTTATAAAATATTAAGACTATATTTAATCATTACGCTATAATTGGTCAGATTTTTCATTATGTTTCATCATTTTCATTTAGCTGTCCCAGTATTTATAAACACTGATAGTCTGATTAAATAATAGTGTATATAAACATGAATGTACCGCAATTGAAAAAAAAATTCTTTCAAAAAAATAAAAATTATTAAAAAAAATTATTTAGGAGAAATCCATAACATGTTAATTATTTTTAAAATGTGTCATAAATCAAAATTCATGAGTCTATTAAGAGAGTCTTCTTGTTATGTATTCCGCCTATCCGCCATTAATTGAGATTGGTAATTGGCAATAAAATATTTTAAGAAGATCTGAAGCCCCAACAATGATCTAGTGGTTAAAGAAAGATATGACAGATGTATTTGAATCAGAGAATCAGATTTTAAATTAGTCATGTTTTTTTAAAAAGCGTTATTTATATATTTGTGTCTCGATGGATATTGTTGCATTTAACAGCTTTTTGCAATTAATCCAGTGGATGTCCTCTATGTCCAACACAAATATTTTCTCGATTTTTACAAGCAATTTTTGCAGGAAAGTGACTGTGCTCAACAGCAACCCTTCATTTTCTTTTGAATAAGAGTCCTAGGATTATAGATATTGTAAGAGAACGAACCAACAGTTAGAAATTAAAAAAGTTTAAATATTGTAAAATACCTCGAAAGTAAGAGCTATGAAAACGAAACTACAAATTATCTGGATATTTACTAAGAAGAATTCCTCAAAAGGAATTTTTGCATTAAATAACTCAAAATGTTAAGTTTTTTAAAAAAATTTATTCTAGCCAAAGTATGGTAATTCGTATTGAACTGTATGCATTTCTTTATTTATTCAACATTAGTTGCCTACGGCCACCAGCTCATTTATCAAAGATATGGGCTGTTTTTAATTTCAACTAAATATTTTATATATAACTTCATACCCATGATTCTTTGAAATTCCCATGCTCTTTTAATTGTCTTGCACTCGTTCTTTGAGCATATGAACCTTTGTAATGAAGATGAATGCTATAATATCATAAAACTATTTAAAATGATATCTATGATCTAAATTTTGCAGGAGTGCAACTTCATATTTTTAATATTCCTGTAAACTATACAGATAATAAACAAACACCTTCTTTATAAATTTTAATAGAAAAAAAATGCAGTAATTAAATTATTGCTGCAGAATTGAAAACTGTTTGAATTCCTTGATAGCAATCAAATGAAATTAGCTCCAAAAATGCAGTCATCAAATTTGTAACATTCGAAAGATAATTTGTTTTCAACTTGGATACAATGTAAAATTTTGTTTAGTGCAATTATTTTTATGTTATTTTGAAGGGAAAAAATTCTAAAATTTTGCTGAATTTTTATTAAGCTGAAGTTTAAAAAAAAATTGTATGGGATGCAAATGTTTATTCCCCAGATTATGCATGTGAAAAATTTGGTGGTTGTAAATCAAACGTTCTAGCTGATCGAGTCCCAACACATCCCCACGCAGACACACAATCCTTCTTATTATTAGCCGAGATATGTAGTCAAAATTTTCGAATAATTCATTTCAAATTTTATTTAAATTAATTCCAATTCAATCTATTGATGTTTTGCTACAATATCTGCCCTCTCATGGCAAAATTTCCAATATTTTAGCATTGCAATTACTTAATATTTGCATTGCTTTTCTCATTTGCAATTTAGGACTGAAATTCAAAAGAATCTGAAATAAAAACTCGAAATTCTGCAATCACGCTGAATCAAATCACGACTTTTAGCTCCAGTTTCCGTCACACTCCAAATACCAAAAATTTAGGAGTGCGCCGTTTTTTTTATTTGTTTTTGGCCACAGGTTACGTGTGAATAAAAAATGCAAGTAAGATGCTCGAGCTTCCAATTTCCGAAAGCAATAATTGAGATGTGAGTTACAACATTACCGAAAGATGCTTATTAACCGTCCTCATCCGAGGGGTGGTAACGGGGTGAGGGGCTTCACACCATCAAATGCGATCAAAGAAAAGCCGTAACAAAGATAATTGATATTACTCGAAGGAGTCGTTAGGCGGCAGCACTGAAGAACTAAATGGTTGATGCCATCCCCCTCTGGATAAAGTTAATAAGAAAACAAGTTTTATGACCTCGGAAGGGGGGGGGGAGGGGAGAGGTTTCCTCAAAAATTAAGACTTTAGTTTTTGGAAGAGTCCAAAAATTATGATTACAGACCATGTTGAATGGGTACGTTTGAACGTTACGTGGAGGTGCTTTATGTCTTTTGATAAGGGCTGGGGGTACGTTCTTCATTGCTTGGAATTTGTTTCTAGTTTAAGGTGTTATTTGTATTTCATACTTTTATTACATGTGGTACACTTCTTTACAAGTAGCAATTACAAATCCGATTAATCAGTCATTCTGCATCATCAACGAACAAAATTGCTCAAATTTCTTTTGGATAGATCCAGATAAAATTTTATTCTCTGAAAGATGGACAGACTGTTCATGATTCTAAAGAGAATTTTTTTAATGACTAACTAAAATAAGAAACCAATTAATGAAAACTTGAAATAAATAGATAAAAATAAAATCTTTCAACACAGGACCATGAATAATTTTATATATCACCGATGAGGAGTAATAAATTTGTATTGCTTTACCAGCAGCCTCACTGTAGCGAAAACACCGACATCCATTACAAATGCAAATACAACATCGCCGATAATTCCAATTTTTTCATAATTACTTACCATTTTTAAGTAACAGTAATTATTCTTCGATGATTATCATAATCTTGAACCATTGTGAGCTGAAGATAATAACATTTCAATAAATATATTTAAAAGTAAGAATCAACGTTTTGCAAAATTGCATATAAGAAAAGGCTTTGACGAAATTGGATTTTAAATTTGATATTCTCCAGTAGAATAAATTTGTTATACATAACCATTGGCGTTGTCACTCTACAGAGGCATACATTGTACATCGATTTTCACAAATATGCGAAAAGCCTTTGGTGAAATTGGATTTTAAATTTGGTATTCTCCTGTAGAAAAAGCTAAAGTTTATTGCATACCCATTGGTGTCGTCACTGTACAGAGGCATACATTGTACATCGACTTTTCAAAAATCTGCATATGCGAAAAAGCTTTGGCGAAATGGTATTTGAATCTCATATTCTCTGATTCAAATACCTGATTCTTTTTTTCCATGGCACTGTGTTCCCACTTCCCTGAGGCATACATTGTACGCAGTTGTAAACTCTGAAAATTTTAGTGCTATGATAGCATGAACATTCTTATCAGAAACTTATGACAAATTACAGCATTTCACCTGTGTTTACACATCTGAGTAGATGTTTGAAATTATATTGATCAGTAAATCAACATAACCTAAACTCATTGCAATAATAAAAGTACACAAATAAAATATTAATTTTTTAAATAATAGTAATATCATTGATTTTTTAATGCTATATAACCAAAGAAATTTATAGAGTTATGTATAATACTATTAAGAACGAATTTAAATCAATACCACATTTTGATCCATATTTTTTTCATTCCCATTAGGGTCAAGTGACCAACGATTTGATGCTGGAGACACACTTCAATCCAACATTAAACCCTCAAGTTCTTCTAAATAAACCCACTAAATAAACCCACTTCTAAATAACTTCACTTGTATTTGTAAACCAAGAGAAATATCTTTAAAAAACATTTTATACGTTTATTTTTAAGAAATTAAAATTATGATATTATTAAAAAAACTTTAATACTGTATCTCAGTTTTGTTGTTACTACCAATGGCACTTGCTATGGACAAGCCCGCTGACGGTAGTCAGCAATTTTAAGTCGATTGAACGTCTCTTGTTTTCAAATAGTGCTAACTAGGGCCAAGTGTACGCCTTGCGTACTTCATGCGCCACATTCGCCTGTACAATTTCCTTTTACAGGGAGGTACAATCACTCCCCTCACAGATAGAACCTATAAGAACAGACATGCCCGAACCAAGACTTGAATCCGGGGCGCCCAGATCACGGGGAAGAAGCGCTACTCCTGAGCCAGGACGATGGGGTATCCCAGTGTAAATCGTGTCATAGTTATAGAGATTTACAGATATGTTTAATGAGTAGGGAATATATGTCAGATTAATGACCTCTGGCATTGCCGATAAAAATGAAGGCTCCAGAAAATACATTATTTTTGGTGATATTGCAGAAGCAAAATGTTTGAAGAAAATTACCAACCTTATCACGAATATTATATAAGCGGAAATACACACACGAGTGACAGTTTTCTTTTCTTTTTTTCAGTGTTAATAAGGCAATGGATTATCAACTTACAGTGCTACTGTTGCTTAGTAAGGATTTGACATTTACTTTAAGGGTTCTTATGATTTTGTATTCAGTTTGTCTGTGCATTGCAGAAGGTCTTTCTTATATTTCTTGCCGAGCAAAATTTCTTTATTCGTCATCGATATTTTTGGGTTTCTCACTATATATTCCTCAAATGATTTCCATAACAGTATATAGCATAGACAGATGAATCTTTGAATAAAAAACCTCGAGGTGGTCTACATTTGAATTCTTGTTATGTTTAAATAATGTAGCTCTTCCTTTGTTCCTTAAACGGATCGTAGGAGAAATGAGTTGTAGTTCTTGTTACATACCATGACCTTGAGTACTTGTTTCTTAACAAATACTCAAGATCATGGCATGTCCACAAGAGCAAGTCCCCTCGTAATGATAGTTTTCTACCTTCTGTGAATAATTATATATTAATTTATTTTTTATGGTGTGATGAAAAAATTGAGTACAACTATTGTACTCCTTCCTTTTTATCACCTGGTTCCAAGTTTTAATACAATTACTTCAATTATACACATTTGCGCAAGAACTCATGCAAAATTTCATTTATTTAAAATATAATTTTCTCAGAGATGGACAAGCCTTCTCTCCTATAATTTTTTTTTTCTCAAAATTAGATACAAATCTGCAAGTTTGGTCTTGTTACTACATTTCAAAATTCAACACTCGAACTAACAAGCAATGATGTCAGTTGTCGTCTGCAGAAACAAACCGATAAACATAATTTCAGTAATTTTTTGAAAACTTAAGATGGGAAGTTCAATAAAATTTCGTTAAATTTTCGTATGATTACAATACTTTACTTTTTGTAAACTTTGTTCAGGAAAAAAGAGAACAGAAAAAAAATAAAGACGTTTCAAACTTCAGAATTCCTTTTTCTTTTTTCGTTAAAATTTCTTCAGCATTATTTTTAATCCAATATAATCCCGTACTTTTCTCAACATACTGACATAATCAGTAACGATATCTTGTTAAATTAATCAATTCTTAATGGAAAAACTATATACCACTTTTTTCCCGCTTAATTCCTTATATCAATTGATACAACACCAACAATCAATTGATACAACTCCCTGTAAATGTGTTGCAAGCCCCCGACTCCTTAAAGAGAGCAGCACTTAAAATGTCCCTACCTTTTAACTTGCTGTAACGAACCGTAAAGGTGGCAGGGGCAGGGGAAAAAAACGTTCGATATCGAGAAAAATGCTGTGCAGTAATTTTTCTTCTACTCTCATATCTATCTTTTCGAGACACTTTGCTCTGCCCGGCATTAGAGCTCTAATTTTTTAAATTATCGACGACTAAAAAAAACTGATGATCTTTTCAGAGTTTGCTTTGGAGGATAAAATGCATTGTCAGATGAGTTCTGCGGTTTGATTAATGAGTAACTATTTCAATTTTGTGTGGCAGTGAAATAAAATCTTCACTCACGCAATTATATGGATTTTTTTTTCAGTTAAAATAACATGGCATTTTAACTTTTCAAATTGCATTGAAGTTTTTTTGAATTTAACATATTAGTCCCTGATTTATCAAACATTGAATTTTCTATCGGATTTTTTTCTTAATCTCTATTTTAGAAAAAAATTGTTGCAACGAAAAAAATCTTAATTTTTTTAATTTTTTTTTCGAATACAAAATAAATATAGAGAATTCATTATAAAGTAAATTAAAATTCTACCTTAAGATTTAGATGAATTCCAGGTTTTTAGACTTTGCTCAATTAAAAAAAAGATTATTTACAAAAACTTGTTATTGTTTAAGCAATGATATTACTAGATTTTTTCGAACCCGTATAATTCCTAGGTTTTAGACTTTGGTCATTGGAAAAGATGATTTTTTCGAACTCCAATAATTCCAAGGTTTCAGACTTTGGTAATTGGAAAAGATTATTTTTTCGAACTCCGATAATTCCTATGTTTCAGACTTTGGTCATTAGAAAAGATTTTTTTTGACCCTGATAATTCCTATGTTTCAGACTTTGGTCATTAGAAAAGATTATTTTTTTTTTGACCCTGATAATTCCTAAGTTTCAGACTTTGGTCCTTGGAAAAGATTATTTTTTCGAACTCCAATTATTCCAAGGTTTCAAACTTTGGTCATTGGAAAAGACTATTTTTTGAACCTCGATAATTCCTCGGTTTTAGACATTGGTCATTAGAAAATATTATTATTTTTTTTTGAATCTCGATAATTCCTAGGTTTCAGGCTTTTGTAATTAGAAAAGCTTATTTTTTCGAACCCCGATAATTCCTAGGTTTCAGATTTTGGTAATTAAAAAAGACTATTTTTTGAACCCCGATAATTCCTAGGTTTCAGATCAGTAGAAAAGATTATTTTTTCGAACCCCAATAATTCCTAGGTTTCATACTTTGGTCATTAGAAAAGATTATTTTTTTGAACCCCGATAAAACCTAGGCTTCAGACTTTGATCAGTAGAAAAGATTATTTTTTCGAACCCCGATAATTCCTAGGTTTCAGATTTTGGTCATTAGAAAAGATTATTTACAAAAATAGGTTTGCTATTGTTTAGCCAATGATACCAACAGACTTTATCGAACGAAGATTATAAGACTGTGTAAATCTGTCAACAAACTCTGTCAGTCAAATATTTCTTAATATAAGTAAAATTAATTGTTGCAATGTATATAGTATGTATGCAAGTTCAACGTATTCTCCAACATATCTGGACAAAGTTCAATCAAATTCTATATATTTATTCCAAAAACCCCCGTCGAAAAGAATATTGTCGATTCAAACCACAAAAATTAATTAAATGTTTAGATAATTCAAAAATTTTTTAAAAACAAATGGCTATTTTTAAATTTGAACTGTTTAACTCCCGTTTTTTTATTTCTATTTTACTTTAACACTTTTGACTATCCTTTTAACGGTTATAAAGAAACAATTTGACTATACTTAAAAGGAAGCTTAAGTCATTTGTTCAAAGGAAGAAAATCTCTTTAATACTTTAACATATGTGAACCAAATTTTCCGTATTAATATAGCAAACATTAATAGTTTATGATGAAAATTAGTTATCTGGGGCTTATAAAAATTATCAAAACCAATAAGTCAGACGATAACAAATTAAGATGATAAAAAGGTTTTGAATATTATAAAATCTAATGAAAATGTAACTTTTATGTTAATATAAACATTCATAAAACAATTTTAGTCACGAATAACGCCAACTGTATCAACTACTTCCTTTTTTTCCTTGCTTTGCTTTGAAAAGTTTGAAAATAAAGATTTAAGAGAGACTCGTACCTCCGAAATATCGTGGCAAGACTATTTTTAATGCTTAGTTCGCAAAAGTTGTAGACGAATATTTTATTCAATGTATTTTGCTAATTATAATAATTAGAAACTTCCTCCCCAAACACAAAGTTATATTTAAAATCAAAAATGCATATATTATGAGCATAAGATCCTTGACTAAAATATTTAAAAGTTCTATTGCAAATTTTTTTTTAAATCTTAATTTTTTAAAAATTAAAAAAGAGAAAATATTGTACGAAAAATAAATTAAATATTATCAGAAAGCATATTTTTTATACAAAATAAGCTTGAAAAAATTTAATAAATAAGTTACAATTTTATAAGTTTTATAAATATTTTATAAAGCTTTATTTTATTTTATGAGCTGGATAAAGCAAAAATTTGAAATTAAAATTTTGGAGATATTTTTCTTATGAATAACTATTATCTGAGAAACAATTAGGGGCCAGTTTATTTTCTATGGTTTTAAATGCTTTATCCTGCAGATCATTTGGAAAGTTTTTTTTCATCAAAAAATATTGTGTCATGCGATTTATACATATAAAAATTATTGCTAGGGTCATGCTAAATACGAAATTTTATATAAAATCTTTACAATCATTTATTCTTTCAATCATTAATTCAATCATAATTTATTTCCTGTAAACTAAATTGAATTTAGGTCTCTTAATCAGCAACCTTCAAAGCCTTAAAATCAAGCTCAAATTTTTTTAAAAAAGTTACTTTAAATTTAGTAGTTTAATATTATAATCGATTGGTAGGATATTTAATCTTATAAGGAAGCGTTTTATTTGTGCTTATTATGAATTATTTAGAAGCAGTTGATAAACATAGAAGTTTCTAATTTATTATTCGAATTAAAAAAATTATTTCTTTGATGTTAAAAAGGCATAACTTGAATAAATTAGATAGAATTCACATATTTTGTGGAAAAAATGCGCCCCAATGCCGACACAGTTGCCATTCGAAAATTCCCAAATTGTGCCTCGGCATTATAAATGTCCTCTCATTCCTGTGTTCAGCAAAGGAAAAGGGCTGATATCGCTAAATCTCCATCCTTTCGTTCAAACATGCCCTCGAGAAATCGTAATCTCCTACGTAGATTACGATACTTCTCCAACTCTTCCGTTCGCTTACCAACCGGAAACAATTAAGTCCAACGCCGTTTCCCAGATCGTTAAATAGATGGCGCTAATTTTCGTCAACTATAATAACCGGACATTTTAAGTCTTTAGACACTATTATGGAACCTGCATCTTGATTTCCTGCGCCAATATCATTCAAAATTTCCCGATCCCCTGCTGTGAATTATACCGGTGATTACTTTTATAAATTAAGTATATAACACCCACCTTGGCAAGCCCGCTGTGGACTAATGCCCATGCCTTCGCTACGACCGCATGTTCTAATTGCGAAATGGGGAACTGTCGTTACCATTTTGACTTTGAACGGTTACCTTAAGGATATTCGGAATTGCCAGGTTTTGAGATATTAAAGGTGACATTGGGGCGATATTTTATTTGCTGCCAGGCGCCAAGGCTCCTTTATATTGGGGCAACTTTGACGAAATTCATTCAAAATTGTTCGCCTTGGCAGGGATCATTTCGGGAACGATTATGGGAATGAGTTGGTCCCGTGAGCAATTACATTGTCGGGGTTGTATTGTCACCTGGTTAAAATGGAAGTAAACTATTATGAAACTTCTAGTTGACGGGCGGATCTGTGAATGATTAAATGATAATTCATTTACTGATGGTAAATAGACTTTACTTAACTATAAAACTGCAGAATTTTTAAATAACCGTTTAGATATAAACTTTTCGCATAGTTTCATATAGCTTTAGAATGATGTGCAGTGTTATTTACTTAGAAAACTATCATCATTTTGAGAACGAGTATGGGAATATGTTGGCACCTTTACCAATTACATTGTTGGGTTTGTATTGTCATCTGATTAAAATGGAAGTAAACAATTATGAAACTTTTAATTGACGAGGGGTTCTATGAATGATTAAATGATAATTGATTTACTGACGGTAAACAGAC
>JAOUZG010048486.1:2380485-2426321 GCA_026289955.1 Argiope argentata | reverse complement strand
ATTATGTATATTTTTATATGTATATTTATATGATTATGTATATTTTTCGAATAGTTATTTATTGTCATTTGGTGATCAGCTGATTTGTTAGTAATAATGACAATGCTTAGTTTAAATTGTGCATGAATTCAAACAATTGTAATGGGATATTTTAAATTCATGTTCAAACTTAAACTTTTGGATAGTCTATTTCAAAATGCAATGTTCTTTTTCTGTAGTGTAGTTTTAATTATTTATTGTTCATTAAAACTGAATATGAAACATAAGTTTAATATAATGAAACATAAGTTTTTGTTTCTTAGTTTTCAACGATATAAGAAAACCACGCGATTAAATATTTCATGAAATATTAAATGTTTTGAATTTTCTTACAACAATGCAAACTATACAAAAAATATCGTTAAAAAAATTGCCAAAATTCAAGAAACATTTGCCATGAAAATTGCACTTATATAATAATAAAAAAATCGTATATTCAGTCAGTTTGGGGCAATAAGATTTTCTAGAACTAAGGCTGGATAATGTTAAAATCTCCCTTAGTTATAGATTTATGAAAATTCCTTAAGTTAGGAATTTTCATAAATTCCTTCGAAGGACATATTCCAAAGTTATGCATATGCCAATTTCTATAACTCTGGATCAGTCTGTCTGCTCTGTCGATTCCAACACAAACAAATGCATGCGGTATGCATTCATTTTCATTATTAACAGAGATGTTGCGCGATTAAGTGCATAATTCATTAACTATGAAACTCTGTAAGTTATTATTTACAAGTACATCAAATTTATTCTACCAACATGCTATTTTGTAAAACATTTGCATGAATTCAAAATATATTTTAGGGTAAACAAAAGTTATTCTGCCTATATCTAAAAGTCCCTTGCGTCATAAAGCGTAATTATTAAATTTTATTGAAATTTTGACCAATGATTAGCAACATCTTTATGCATTCTTTAGTTATGGGCAACAGAATGATGAGCGTCGATCTCAGTCTAAGTTTACATTTTGAAATAGTGTAAAAATCAGTTTTGGGTAATAGTGTATTGAAGAATTATGACTGGAAAATAACAGAATCTTACGTAGCTTTTGATTTATTTAAATTCTTGAAATCACTTCAAAGGACATATTCCAAAATTTATATCTGTCAATTTTTGTGGCTCTAGATCAATCGGTTATAGAACTCAAACACAAACATATATATATACAACGAATAGTTATTTTCCTTATTAGCAGATATTTTGCCTATTTAGGCACTTAAATCTTTAACTATAAAACCCCTTACGCTGTTGAAATTTATCAGTATACCTCCAGGGTTTCTCCCAACATGCCATGTTGCATAACAATTCCATGAATTCAAAGCATTTTTCAAGATAAACACAAATCATTCCATCGGTATTCAGAAGAAACTTGCATCATAAAGTATAATTATGGAATTCGATTAGAATCGTGATCCATGGGTAACAATATCTTTATACATTCTTTGGTAATGGGTAGCAGAATGATGAGCATTGATCTAGATCGAATCATGATGGCATTCAATGCATCATTAGCAATGGAAGTAAATGTGCACACCTTCCCCCGCAAACCCTTAAGTAAAGATCAGTCAAGGCTCGATGTGCGGCAGAAATCGAAAGCGCTTCCTTTCAAGCTAAGTTAGGAAGGAAAGGGCTGAGGTACGTCTGGTGTCATAGCCATGTCATTACTTTGGCCCTGTTTCGTGATTAGGGGCCGTTTGTCTTTGGGCCCTCGGACAAGCCCCAATGCATCAAAGGGTTGTCACGTGATCGCCCCAGCGTGGATTATGACAAGTTAACGATTGGATTCGTGTGGAATCCGTGATTGTTGTTGCGGTCTTATAAAGGATGGCCACACATTTTCTAATTTAAAACGGAGAGAAAACACAAGAGGGAGGGGAAAAAAAACACACTATCGAATTTGAAATGCAAGATAAAGGATTATTATTCCTCTCTTCTTTTGTTGTTTCTTTCTCTTTCTCTTACTCTCTCCCCGGAGGGGAATGTAAAAATGAAAGGATAAGAAATGAGGAAGGATTAATTTCAGTGGGCTTTCGTGTTCATCACTTTCATGCTTCCCTCAAATTGGATTTGATTAGAAAGTGGAAACAAATGGCAAGACAATGGAATGAGTCAAAACTCGCAATCGTCCAACGTGCGAGACGATTTTTCAAAATGCCAGCGTTTGCCCAGTTTTTGCTTGCATGAAATATTTGCTTAGAAAAATTGTGTTTTTAATAAATTGTTCCAGGAGAGGAAATCATTACACCTGTACCTATCTATTTTGGCAATGGGAAGAACGAAAAAGTGTGGCCGTTTGTCAGTAAAATACTGTTAATTCTAGGACACTGTTGTACGAATGATTTAAAATATCATTTCTACAACTGCATTATACTCCATACTACTGAATAATACTTCATTAATACACCGAATTTAAAGAAGAGTAAAAAACTGAATACAATTCAAATCTAAACATGTTCTTTTGTTCTGTGAGTTTGATATCTATACTCTATTGAGAAAGATGGTAGGTTGTTGGCTAAATTAAAGTATCGTTTTGTCGGAACATAAGGCTATTTTGAAATAAATTTCGAGCTTAGAAACATTGTCTATACCTATTTTGAAACATAAAGACTAATTTTAAATGGACCATGCCATCTTGAATGACAACTACAAGAAGGGACAATACCCAACCTTATAATTTATTCTCAGAACATGCATATCATGTCAACGAAAGAATGTTTACATTTAGATTTTAAATACATCAGATTCATATACAAAATGAACTGACACTCCAATATCAAAACTGAAATTCTGCCATGGAAATCATTTCCCCCACATGGTACATAAACCTGTATCATATTACCAATTTTAATTCATACTACAACAGCTGAATAACAGTAATTTCATCTTATTTAACTAGCTCCCTGCTCTACAATAAATTTATAGAATTTGAAATTTGGCTACTATTTCGTTACTTGATCATTTGAAAAGCAATCACATTGAATCATATCTAACATCCTTTTTTATATTTTAGGTCTAAAAAATAATATCATGTCATGTAAATTTTCTCAATTTATATCTTATTAGACTTTAAAGATAAAAGTAATATCTAAAAAGCAATATTTGGTTTAAATAATATTATTGAATTACAAAACAGGTAATAATATACCGAGACTGGAATTTATCTTCTTAAATAGGAATTTATTTTCAGTAACTCTGCTGTGATAATCTTTTATTTAGCATGTTAATTTAAAGATATCTATTCTGACCCACACTGATTTTACAGACTCAAAGAGCAAGGCAACGAAATCACATACCAAAAAATAATACATGAAAACTTTTGGATGTTTCTATTGCATGAGTTGACCCAGTGTCAAGTAATTTTATTGAAATTTTACAATAAAATGTCTGTTCTTTATATATGAAGAATTTGCCAACAATGAATTTAATTCTTTCCAACATATAAGAAGTTTTGTTATTCAGTATCGTAATGAGTAAGTCATACCAGACTCTTCGACTCACTACGAAGGCACACGGATTTAAACCACAAAACTCAATGACGGATCGCCGTAACAGCAACACTTACGAGAACTGTGGCTGAGTTTTAATTGTCCTCACCGGTCACGACACAACCCTTTACGTAGGAACTACGTCCAGTGTACTCACCAGGTTGGCGAAATCCAAACACCATGCCGGAAGCATCATTTCGAGGTGCGCCTCCCGGAGGAATATCGCAATGTGTAAATAATGTATAACTAAGATATAATTTAGGAATTACATATTTAATATTCAATGAACGAAATGGCAGTCAATGTAAGGTATGAGCAATGTTGAAATTTACCTTCTGACCAACTTGTACAACCAAATGAATTTAATAAATAAATTACATGTTAATATTTTACAGTATACCCGTTCCATTTTTGAATATAATTATATTATTCACAAACCATCTATAGAGGATGTCAATATTCACCAAGAAATACTGCTGCACAGATGGGATTATGTTTTTAACAATTTTTTTCTACGCATTTCGATAATATTCTAGACAAACTTTAAAGATAATCTCTATACGCTTTATCAATTTGCCTATTACCAGAAACTTGTATATATATATTAAAACCAGACAGGGGTGTTTTTTTTTGGAATCAATTAATATGTTTCTTCACAAAACAAAATCATTTTGGTATATACATATTATCCCGTCGATCCACTAACAATGCGCCAAACACGCCAAATTTCATTTTGGTGGCCAAAATCCCTAATGCTTTTGAATACGTGGCAAACCAATTCTGGTGCGTAAGCAATTTACTGGCGACCGTTTTCTTATTTGGCGAAAATGGTCGACGGGATAATACGTATGTACCATCATTTTATATTTACTACAGAATTTTTCAAATAACTGCTTTTGTATTTTATACAGTCCCTTTTCCCTATTCTTAATGATATTTAAAAAATCATTATTGCAAATTCAATAAAATAGTTAATCAATATTAAATTAATTAGTTAGGACTGTATTTGAACTCATTATTTATTTTCGGATTATGATTTGATAATGATGACAGCTTCTCAATATGCATATATTTCTCCGAATTTCTCATTATCAAAATGATACAAGACTCATAAAGTTGAGTATGCTTTAAATCTACTCCATCACCCATCATTGACTGGATAAAATATCTCTCCTCAAATTTCAAAGCTGGAATTATCTCTCCGACTGCATTCCTCCAAAATAATAAAAAAAAGTCATTTACATTAAAATATACTTAGTGGTACAAAAATTTAGAATTAATTTCTTGAATATTTTCTCTCTATTCTTTCAATGTTAAAAATTTTATAGTTTTTAATAGCAGAAAATATTACAGAAGTAGTAAATTTTTTTCAAGCATTTTTTACTTTTATCATTATGGAATATAAGGATTTAAAATATTTAACACCAGTATTTCATTTTCTGGATTTGTTTCATATTTCATATAAAACCAACTACATAAATTCTAAGGTATATCAAAATCCTATACAAGTTGCATTTTCAAATCAAAATGTCTATCTGTAAGGGAAATTTTCCATGAAAACATTTAAGATAACAAACAATCTAAAAAGCAGTTGAGTCATGAAGAATGATAGTTGTATCCAGAAGTGACATTTAATAAGAAAGTAAACTCAAAAATCTTGTAAATTCCATAGTAATCACTTGTTGCCCTAATTCGCATTAATGTGTAAAGAAACATTCCATTGTCTAATAAATAAAAATGAGTCTTCCAACAAGGACAAGTAATCAAAACCTTCCAACAGCGACTATTAATGATGAATGAGAAATACAAGAAGTTTTATCTGCAAAACTAAGATTATTTTATGTTTGCAATACAAGAATTAGTATCAAATACAACATCTTTTCACACTTTCTAAAAATCCTTTCCTTTCGAAACCAACTTCTTTCAAATAATTGTAAGTCCTATATTGAATAATTATCCAAAGAGAACTTTAATAAATATGACTTAAAACTCGAATTCAATGGGGAAGTGGGGAAGGGGCATTTAACCAAACCGCAAAAATGCCCCTTCTTAAACAATTAAACATTAACCCACCCTTGTATCGTTATTAATGACTGAAAATCCCAGGTAATAAGGAGAGGAACAAAAGAGCATGAGGGGAAACAACGTTAGCGGGAGAACAAAAAAATTCTCGCCAAACCCAAAAATAAAAGGAGCTCGTGTAATTGAAGCTAGATCGTTATTTAAAGCTCCTCTCTACCCAGCGAGCCCGCGATAGTTTGATGTTAATGTTTGTTGGCATCATGAACACACTGGGGAAAATTATAAATTCATTCATTATTGACAGTGCCACGTGTGTGAATAATGGTGGTGAGCAGGGTGGGACGTTGTTGGCGACCAATCATGTAGGGCCTTTTCACGCCATTGTGAACTTGTACAAGTTGCCGAAATTCTTCAGTCGTGGTCTTTTGCTTGATGAGGATTTTTCTAGGTCTGCTGTTGCAAGGGATATAGAGCAAGCAGCAAGTTGCAGTAGGTTTTGGTTGCGCACCGTTATTTAGGTTATGAATAACTTTGCCTTCTTCTGGGATTCAAATAACTGAAATATCATTATTAAATACAAGAATTAATGTGTTGCATTCTTTTTTCTTAATGTTCTAATTTCTTTATAAAAGCAATTCATTTTACTAGAGTAATTATCTATTTAAATCCACCAAAAATGAATCGAATCAATTTAATGACGAATACTTTTTCTAAAAAAGGGACAGCTTTGCTTTCTTATGGGGTTAAAATAACTGAAATAGCATTATTAAATATAAGAATCAATCTGTTTCATTTTTAAAAAAAGTTTAATAGAAGTAATTAATTTTATTATGTTATTTCTATACTTAGATACATCAGATATGAATCGAATCAATTTTAATGACGAATATTTTTTCTAAAAAAGTGAAAGCTTTGCTTTCTTCTGGAATTTAAATGACTGAAATAGCATTATTAAATACAAGAATTAATATGTTGCATTTTTTTTCTTAATGTGTTTTATAAAGGGCAATTCAATTTACTATAGTAATTATTTACTTAAATCCACCAGAGATGAATGGAATCAATTTTAATGACGAATATTTTTTCTAAAAAAGTGAAAGCTTCACTTTCTTCTAGGATTCAAATAATTGAAATCATTATTAAATACAAGAATCAATATGTTGCATTTTTTCTTAATACGTTTAATAGAAGAAATCCATTTTATAATGTTATTTCTCTACTTAGACACACCAGATATGAATCGAATCAATTTTAATGACGAATATTTTTTCAAAAAAAGTGAGCGCTTTGCTTTCTTCTTGGATTCAAATAATTGAAATAGCATTATTAAATACAAGAATCAATCTGTCGCATTTTTTCTTAGTGCGCTTAATAAAGGCAATTCATTTTATTATGTTATTTCTCTACTTAGATACACCAGAAATTAATCGAATTTATTTTAATGACGAATATTTTTTGTAAAAACGGGAAAGCTTTGCTTTCTTGTGGGATTCAAATAACTGAAATAGCATTATTAAATGCAAGAATAAATTGCATTTTGAATTACATCTGCCAAAATGTGATCTTTCCGTCTGTTTATACTTTCCCAATTATGTAGAAGTGATTGATGAAAAATGTAATGAATTAAATATGTTATCGTAATTAATATACGATTTTGTGGATATAATTTCTGTGTCAAATTTTGTCTTTAATCTGTCAAAGAAAATTTATAATTTTCAAACATCGCACTCTAATGAGTTTTCCGTAATTATTGTTTTTCAATAATATATAGTTGATAATACAAATATTATTTTATTAGAAAATGAATAAGAAGTCTTCAGAGGGATTATTTTTGCTGAACAAAATGTGATAGTTCAACACTTCTGACATTATTATTTTTTTTCTTTTCAATTCCTATTATTAGCTCACACTCTCCCTATACATATACATATCTTGTTCAAATGTTCAATCGTTAATAAAATACTTTTTATTCATCCATTCAAGTACAAGTAAATTTTTTAAAACTTGTGGAGGATCACATTTGGTGTTAATACCGTTTTTTCAAATATTAATTCATTAATTTTTTATTAAGTAATTAAAAGCTAAATTTCTCACCAAAAATTTTCCTTTCCCTACCGTTAAATAAATAACGAATTCGGATTGCTTTTAACCACGCTAATGAGGTTAGGCTTAACATTTTTTTGGCCGATTATCTCAAATGATTCTGTTTGTTTTCTTAATGTTTGATGCATTTAAAACTAAGCATTGTTAATTAATCGATTTTTTTGGATTCATTTTTATGTACTTCCAAATTAAAATAATAAATAATAAAGAAAAGTAAAAATTTCTAATCTCTATTGCGTTATCTCAACTGGCGTAGAAAATTCACGCATTTACGTTGCCTCAATTGGCGTTGAAAATTCAGTGCCATTTGGGTGTCTTCTGATTGTCTTTGGAGTCTGTTCTGATTTATTTTCAACGTATACGAAATAGATTTTGTTTCGATCAGGTATAATTTCTTGATCAATTATTCATATTAATTGTAATTATTTAATAAAAAGTAATTAAAATAAAAATTTTATTTGTTGATCTAAGTAGGATTTCACTTTAATTTTTTTAATATTACTTGTTTTATTTACTCTCCTCTATTGCCTCTATTTGCTCAAATTGCTCTCCTCTATTCGCTCAGTTAAAAATTCAGTTAAGCGTATACGCTATCAAATACTTTATAAAATTCCTTTTAATGCATTGATTCTATATTAACTTTATTTTATGAACAAATATTTTTTGTTGTCTTTTTATATTTTTTATCTTTAATTTTTCAAAATAATAAAAATTTGATGCTTTATTTCGAATTTTTCAGTAAAATATACTAATTAGTTTATTTCAAATATATATTGCTTTATCATTAACTCTATTGATTACAATTCTAAAACTTCGCTAAATTTTCATGATCAGTATTTTACAAGTACAAAAAGAATCGGTCTTTTTAAAGTTTTTAAAAAGAGCAGCTTAGGCTCCTTGTTTTTGTATTATTGACTATTTCAATAGCTTCTTTTCAGTTCCATAGTCAATTAAATGCGATGTGTCTTTCATTCGAGACTCGCGTTCTAATTGCAGTTTTAATTTAACTATAAATTCAGTAGAATTCTCACTTAAGCTTTTAAATTCATCTTAAAATTATTCTTGCGCCGTTCCATTAGCTTAGCTGGAAGGGAAAAAACCCTGAAAACTAAACATTTTGCTTCGACAAAAATAGTTGTTTAAAAGAAAAGTCACGCCTAAAGAGACTTTTCACGAAAAAAGAAATAATACTTAATTTAAACATTCTCTCTTGAACAAAGAAAAAAAAAGAATAAATTCTTCTTATTAGCCAATAACATACTTAAATATTCTCTTTTTATTTAAAGAAAAATTCGAAATAAACTGTTATTTTTGGAACGTTTTTTGTGAGTGTCATAGTTTGTTCTAACATTCACATATTGTTTTATTAATTAAAAATGCCAGTTAAAATATAATAAAACAAATGGGAGTGGTCTCCTCAAAACTTTCTGGCATAATAAAAAATTATAGCAGAGAACGCCTATCAGGGAATTAGCATAAAATACCTAAGAAATAATAACTTTTGGCCTGAATTCAGCCTTTTTATTGAATTAATCCTGATATACCATTAATCGATCCAAAAATCGACTTTATATTTTATATACATTTTTTATCAATCAAGCTGAAAAATATTTGACACAAAACTGCTCTTTTTCCGTATCAAATTTGATATATTTAAGCAACTGCATCTTCAAATTATCACATTTACATATTTCTTAGAATACAGACAGATAGACAATCAATTCAAAATTTTATAGGTGTCTAGAATATATATGTTAAATCTGTGTACCGATTCTTATCTATCCAGCTTTATTCCTTTTGCTTATACTTTGACTTATATTTGAACAGACAGAAAGACAGACTTTCTGAAAAATTATTTTGCACAAAATTTTATTTAATTATGAAGGTTATGAAATTGAAATTATCATAATTGCAATCAAGTTTAGTTTGAAATTAACAATATTTTCGAATAATATTTTAGCAGCTTACGCAAATAATTATCATTTTGAATGTTTTATATCATGTTATTTTATAATTTAAAAATGTCCAATTTTATAATTAAATATTATTTAAAATCACTCCTGTTTTACTATTGTCATTTTTTATTATTTTGTTCAAAATTATTTTCAAATTTCATTTGTATGTTTTTTATATGCAATGAACTTAAACCAAGCTTTGGAAAATAATTTGACACAAGATGCTTTGCTATTTGAGCTTTCCAAAATTTGTTATTTAAAATTACTTATATGAAAATTGAATTAAAATTAAGACATATTTAGTTTTGACAGTTTAGAGAAAAACTTAGGTCCTTAAATTTTCATTGGTTATGTGTTCTAGATGGTTTAAGTCCAACTCTGTTGAACAAATAATGCATGGTTCTAAGAATTGTATTATATATGCAATGAATATTAAAATTAAATATATATATATATAGTTCCGCTGTCAAGAAAAAATACAAATTTTATCTTAAAATCAATTCAAAATTCAAAATTCTTTTTGACGTTCCAAAATTCAGTTAATTTTTCTCCGTAAAATAAATATGATTATCATAGATTATTAATGTAAAATCACCCCCCATAAATGAGCATTGCCAAGAAAATTACAAAATTATCTGTGGGAAACAAAATTATTTTCCATAAACAACTCAGAAATAATTTGTCACGGAATGTCAGCTACCGTCCGTAAAAATTACCCCAGTATTCTTTTTTTAAACTTTAATTTCGCATAATTTACTTCAAAATAATACTCATGTAATTTAAGAAATCATTTTCCAATTTTTTTAAAAATGGAAATTAAGATTTCAAGTATCATTGCTATTGAATTTTTTAATACTAATGCAACACGACATCACATGACTTTTTCGAAATTCGTAATACTTGATGATAATGTCGAATGATCATTTGTTATGGTAATTACTAGTATAATTACAGTTTAGTTTATACTCTCACTAAAAGCGCTTCATGACAATATATATAAAAAATAATAACGATCATTTCTGCATTGTAGCGATGATTATTACGCATTGCTATGTTGTTAAAAGTTTTGTTTTCGAAGAGGAACTTAATTTAGCGTAAGGGGACTCGGATATAAAATGAAACAATAGCAAGGAATTAAAAAATAATAATGATAACCAAATCGTGCACCCAACTGCAAAGTGGTGGGAGGTTTTTAGTTGGCACAAGTCATTAATTACGTTAAAAATGCTGCAAAGGAAGATTAAAAAAAATGAAAAAAAGTAAAGGGTAAAAGAATATATTACCCCTCAAACTGGGCTTCATTTTTTTCCCCTCCTTCTAAACCTGACGGTATTTCATCATGACTTTCCATTTTTGTATAGATCTGCTTTGGGCAAAGTTGACACTCAGTACATAATAAATGATTGACCACAAAAAGTATGCTTCGGATAGTTCAAATTATTGGCTCTTTCCCGCGGAATAAATTAAAGCTGTCAAGCACAGGACGCTCTGTCTTTGTCATTAAGGATATGAAAGATTTTTAGCCTAACGGTTCGAAAAACTTTCATCTAAGATTAAAGAAAGGAAAAGGAAGGGAAAGATAGAATGAGGGAAAAGAAAATGGCAAGAGAAAAAGAAAGAAAAAAAAATCTTATTTTCGGGATAAACGAAAATTCAGATTAATTACCACAGATGTCTAAGAAATCATCGTGCTGGTGATGATATAACTCATTTAAAAGAATGCAAATCGTGGTCGGGGGAAAATTGTAAGAAAAGAAGGCACTACTGGAAACAAAGACTAATTAATGGCGGGGATATATTTTATAATATTTTTTTTTTCTTTTCTCTTTTCTTTCGTTTCCACTTCAGGAGCTTAGTTATTATTCTACTGACAGTTGTTACAAATCGGCGCCCGGCGTCTGCTTTTAATTCGTTGTAGGTAATGATATTCAAAATGGCGGATGACCGATTGGAGGAGGAGGTACGGATACAGTTATGGAATTTCTCGAATTGCGATCTGTCTTCGAATGGTAATGTCGGGGGGAGGGGAAAGAGGAGAAGAAGAGGTAGTTCCAAAGGGGATTTAGCCCAGATATCCCTTTTTTTTTTCTCTGAAAATAAGAATAACTTAGTAATTTTCATTCGATATAGAATATGAAATGGAATTGATGGTTGAGGGGAATTGTAACAATTAGCAAATAAAACACAGAATTTTTATCTTCTGGTTTGAAAACATATTCACAAAAGATGACAAATTATTGAAATATTCCCTAATATGAATAATAATTGTAATAATAAAGTAATAGTAAGATATAAGATGATGAAAAATATATAAAAACTCTAAAAAAATCTAATATAGATGCATATGATTAAAATACTATATAAAAGATACGCGAATACAAAACAAAATAAAAGTATGGCAAAATATTGTCTTTATACTGCACTGAATTACTGGTAGATAAAGAATGCAAAATATAAAACGACTGAAGGAGATATTGTTAAGTTTTTGTTTTCAATAGTAGCAAAAATCACATCATCAAATAGATTATAAAAATTTAATTAGAATAAAAAATATTGCACAAACGCACAAATATGAAAAACATATTGTATCTATTCAAATAATAATTCACGTCTTGGAAAGAAATTTTAAATAAAATGAAAAAAATTAACGAAATTTTCTATTGTATCATATTATACTACAGTACAGAGAGCTATAAAAGTATAGTAACTGATTAATTAAATTTTTAAGGATGTAAAAAAAATCATTAAAAATAATTATGTTCTGCGCATGTTATAAAAACTGCAACTAATTTCTTATTTTTAAAAAAATGATTTAAGAACTTTAATCATTTAACTGCACGAAAAAATCTGAAATCCATTTACATCTGGGAGAAAGTTTATTTGCCAACAGAATTTTTTTTATTGATTGAATAACTCAAGAAAATTTTTATTTTTAGAGAGATTCCTAACAGTTATTTTTCCTCTGATACTATTTTACTCTAAAAATGTCCCATCTCTCATCTAGGAATCAAATTTTAAAGAATTGTATTTGTATTTTAAGTGGTTGAAAGCAAGACAAGTGGAGTGCAAGGAAGTTGGAGTGCAAGATAAACTCAAATAAATTATATTAAATATCCTATTTGCTGAACTTTCTTTAAACAAGATCTCTTTCTGATGATCAATATTGAAAAAAAAATCAACCAACTTATTAATTATAAAGCCTTTCTTCTTTATTGTGATTTAAATTCACAGTTAAAAAACGATATTTAAAGACTTTTGAGCTCGTTCAGCTGAATTTCCTCTCTTTGATTCATTGGTTGTTGTTGTTGTGTCAAATGGCACTTGTGATGGACAAGCCCGCTGCTGAGCCCAGCAGCAGATTCCGTAAAAATTCAGCAAAAATCCGTAGGCAAAAAATTGAAATCTGCACGAGCATTTCAATTAATCAGTTTTTAATAACACATTGCCATCACCTTTAAAAGCATTTACAAAAGCTTTGATTAAAAATAATAAGTTAATGATTGCAACAAATAAAACCTAGAAAAGTTGCATTTTGAGCACGTGATTATACGAAATGAAATAAATAGGAAATGCGATATTTTTTTAAAAACAAGGAATGCGAGACAAAGATTTTGGATCGTTTCAAATACTAAAGTGACTCATTCAATGAAACAATTAAAATGAATAAAAATATAATTTAATTTTTACGAGTACTTGGAGCTTAGCCGTTCAAGAAACAATGTTCTGACATGATACATTGAAATATAAATAGCAAATTTCATTTTAATCTTTTTTTTATTATAAAAAATAAATAATGCTGGCATACTGGCACAGAGGTAGCGCGTCTTCCTCACGATCTGGTGGTCCCGAATTCGAGTCCCGGTTAAGACATGGTCGTTCTGCTGCTCCCTTGTAAAAAGGGGTTTTGCAAGCGAATGTGATGAGTGTGTAGCTTAAATTCGTAGTCTTGGCCCTAATCGGCGCTACTTCAAGCAAAAGACGCTTATTTCGGCTTAAATCCGCTGATGTATCAACTGGCTTGTCTATGGCAAGTGTCATTAGTTGTTGTTACTTATGGCTCTTGCATATGGACCCCCTCCTCTGTCCAACAGCAGATTTAAGCCGAATGAAGCGTTTCTTGTATTTGAGTAGCGCCAACTAGGGCCAAGAGTACGACTTTGCTACACACTCACCACATTCGCTTGCACAATCCCTTTTTACAGGGGGGTGCATTCACACATCTCACAGATAGCACACAGAATAACAACCATGCCCGAACCGGGACTCGAACCCGGGACTTCCAGAACACGAGGAAGACGCGCTACCTCTGTGCCAGCAAGCCGGCTGATTCACTGGTAATTTTAGTTACTTACATATTTAAATTTCAAAAGATCTGTAATTTAATGAAAGCATGTAACTGAGTATAAAAGAATCAAAGATGAAAAATTTGCCAAAAACACTACATGCCATCATTTGCCTGGTTCTGAAATTCACGAGTGAGTGTAAATATTTCGTAATCCGATGCACCAAACAGGTATTTCTTCATATATAAAAAAGGTTGAAAAAGAGCTCGTTTTTTTTAAAAATCATTTTTGCCCATGCATGACACCATTGGTGTTGAAATCCCCTGTTTGACATTTTTACAATAACTTAGCGATTTTATCTTTTTCTAGAAAAATTGATATCTAAAAATTTTATCGACAAAAAAAAGTAATAATTATTATTTAAATAGAATAATAGATGTGTGACATTAAATTATACTTTCTCACACAGAAGAAAGAATTCATTTCTGAATATGAATAATAATAAAAAATATTTGATAAAATTTGCAAATAAAAATAATTTTTTGTTTTATTTTTATTATGGAGAAATGTCGATTTTGGACAAACTTTAAATAGCTTTTCAATCCCTCTATGCCATTGATAACTCTGTATTATTCCTCTTTACCTTATATTTTGTTGTAATTCTTTCAAGACAATGAGCAAGAAGGTAAGCCATATCAAAGACTCACCGACAGGCCCAAAAGAACTCGGATAAAGCCTAAAACTGAAGACCCGACCGTTGCAACAGCAAAACTGGCGGGAGCTATGGTTGAGTCCTGGAGCCATTACCGGTATTTATGCAATCCTTCCAGTAGGAAGTATGTCCCGTCAGCGATGGGGGGAATCTGAGCCTCAACTACTTGTATACTGTTCAGGGTGTCGAGATCCAACCACCATGCCGGAACATCTCCTCATGTAGGGGGGTAAGCCAGAAAGTAAAGGTAGATTCCTTGTAATCTGAAATTATGTTTTAAACATATTCCAATCCTTAGACGAAAATAATAAAACAATGTATGCTGAATGAGTAATAGATCATTACTTTATTTTTATCACATAATTCATTATTTATTTTAATATAAATTAATATACCTGACGTTTTTCAGGATTAAAATCCTTCCGTGTATAATATTTTTAAAGGTAAATTTTTTCTATTAAATATTATAATACTGAAATATTATAATACTCCCTGAGAATGGCTTGCATGACAATGGCGTTCAGTAATTACGAAATATTAACTTTTGGCATGAATTTCACATTTTCCTGTATCTATCGCTTCATCGTTTGCAAGTTTTTTGGCGAAAATTGACTTTGTGTTTCCAACACATTTTCTGAACCAATTGAAACAAAAATTTGGTACGAAACTTCGTTTGTAAGTTCAACATTTCCTATAAAATTTAATATATTTAAGTAGTTTCATTTTTAAATTATCGTTTACATGTTTCTGAAAGAACAAACTGACATGCAATCAACCTGCAATTGGATTTGGCTCAAAATTTCAGAGATGTTTACATTCTTGATGTAAAATCGTGTACCCAATTTAATTCATGTATTTTTATTCGTTTTGTAATTATCATGTTAAAGTATATTTGAACAATCGAACAAACGGACTTCCCCTTAGCGGATTAAATTCAAAATTTGACAGAAATATGCAAAATTCGCCACAGCAAAAACCGTATATCAAATTTCAATCGTCTAGCTCAAATCGTTTTTCATTCAACTTTGTCACAGACATACCAATGGACAATTTTTAAAAATGTGTGTTCCTTACTCATGGAGGTCTAAAATATCGAGAATCTTCAAAATTTCCAGTTCAAAGTTTTGACGATTACTATATTTCCTTTGTACTACTCACTATAAAATAGAAAAAGTAAAACTATTAGATAATTTCTCAAAACCTCATAACACAGATATTTTCGAGCGCTTATTTTTGTTTGTTAGCTACAACTACTTTTCATTACCTTCATTTAAGCGATTGGCTTATGTCAATTTTAGGCATCATATATCCTGACCTTTAAACAAATAAAATGCTTTTATTTGTTGTATATTGTGCATTAAAATAAATTCAACACACCAGCAATTTAAATAAAAAAAGAACTTTTTATGAGAAAAATTCATCGAGCTATAAAAGCTTGAATTTCATTATTTTTCATTAATTAACGTTCATCCGGAAGTAGGAAGACCGTTGATTGGACCATTTTTTCGAAAGTAGCTACTGAAATAGTCTAAAATAATGACACTTGATGCTTCGTAATTCATCATTTTAATCTCAAAAATATTGATTCCTTTCATGTTATATTGTCAAATATTATCGTATAGTATACGTTTATTAATATAGGGAATTGCAAAAACGATTTAGATTTCGTAATTTCATAGTAGTTTGCTGTCTAAAAAAACTTAAAAATTTAATTCTTTACTTCGTGAAATGGAACTATACGTTTACTATAGGACCATGCTTACAGAAAAGTCACTAATTCAACAAACTAACAATTTAAATAAAAAAAAGATTTTTTTTTACTAGTAAAATTGACCAAGTTATGAAATCTTGAATTTCATTATTTTCCACTAATTACCGTCCATCCGGAGGTTATAAGACCTTTGATTGGAGGATTTTTTCAAAAGCAGCTAGTGACGTAAACTAGAATAACGACATTTGAAGCTTCGTAATTCGTCATTCAAAATTTTGACTTATTTCATGTTATATTGTCAAATATTATTTTATTACATATTATTATTAATACAAGGAATTGCATTTAGATTTCGTAATTTCTTAGTAGTCAGTTTATTTTCTCAAACAAAATAAAAATATAGTTCTTTACTTCATGAATTAGAAGTATATGTTGGCTGGTTGGTTGTTTGATGTCGTGTCCATTTGAATTCGTCCAATTACTCCATGTGGCAGAATCACAGCCCAGAAGTATATATTTAATATAGGAATAAAGTGGAGATCCTATATATGTTAGAATATTATATATATTAATTATTATCTTTATTAAAGTAATTAATTTGAAGGGGAAAAATTGTCATTTTCTCGATATTAAAATACACATATGCATTATTTCTGGAGATAGATGCCTTCACAGATAAATTATATAAAAAAATCATTTTTCAAAGGAATGTTTTTGAACGAATCTTCGATGACATTCTCATTATTTTATCTATTCGAAAATTTAATCTTCTGTTTTATTAAATTTTCGGACATCGCGGCAATTTATCTTGACTAATTTCGAAAGCAGCCCATGCGAAAATCACGGAGAAATTAATTCTATATTCTTGCGTCGCTCTTTCACCAGAAAAGAGCATCAAAGATATCTTTAATTACTTCCTCTTTTTTCGCTTCTCTGAGGAAGATGTCTCGTTTAAAAATATTTTCACAAAGTTTTAATTTTTGCAATTTCATCCTAAAGAATTAGAAATTACACAAGACTCATAATGGAAAACTCAGAATAATCTTTAAATAAAACAACAATCTGCAATTCAAAGTGTTCTCCCACACCCACCCAGCCCTCCCCCCTTTTCTCATTCCCCGTCCCTCCCTACCCCTAGGCGATGAAAGTTAAATTTTCCAACTGTCTCTGACATCACAAATAGGACGAAAACAAAATAAAATAAAAAGGGAAAGGAAATAACAAATTAAAAAATGCAAAAATTTTTAAAAGAAGATGAATAACTATTTATAAAATGTCATTCATGATTTAAATAATTTCGACACAATTCTTTTCATTATTGTTATTAATACTTCAATTTTTCGCAACCTCACATATAAACGAGATTAAGTAGGCAGAAAATATAATTTTGTAGCATCATACCGTTTTGACGTTAATAGGATAAATAAAACTGGATCAACTTTATTATTTTTTTTCTCCTCGAGTTACTTTCCTCTAAGTATCTTGAATTTTCTTGAAGTGTACAAAAGAGTCCCTCAAGGAATCTTGGAAGTTGAGTGTTTTTTATAAAGAACCTGACAGAGCAAAATAAGACGACTTGTTTGTGAAAAGCTTAAATTCCACGATAAGCCTTCGACTTTCTTGATGGAAATCAGTAGGATAATTAGGCTTGAAATGTTGAATTTTAAATGTCAGAGACGAGCAAATTAAATTTTCCGGTAATTCTCTTTCCTTTTCAAATTTTTTTTATCACTCTCTTTCTCATTCTTTCACTCTTTCACTTGTATTTTTACTTTTTTCCATTGTGAAACCTCTAGACTGTAAGAAGACTGATTATTTCAAATAAGAGTTTTCATTTCATTGAAATAAAAAAGTTATAAAGTGAATTATATATTCCGAATCATAATTGTGTTTAATTCTATTTTAGTAGAGAAAGATATTTGATTCGCGGGAAGATATTTGTGCTGGAATTTTTAAAACTATTACTTATAAAACAGAATGGAATAAAAATAAATAAAGAAAGGAAAATTATTATTAGGAAACCAAATGACGTTAATATTTTATTTTTAAAATGGTAAAAATAAAATATATAAAAGATTAGCACAAATTAAATCTTCATTTATATTTTCGAGCAAATTTATTGTTACGAAACCGTGATGCTTTTTAATAAACTTATAATTGAATTTTAAATGACAATGGTATGAAAACTTGAATTTTCAATGATTCGTTTTCTTTTTAAATTTTTTTTAGTCTTTGTTTTGTCTTTTAATTTTAATTTTGATTCCTCTGACTTTTATTAATGCTGGCTACTTGTTCTTTTATTAAATACATAAATGTAAAATTAGCTATCTGTTCTGGATTATTTATACTGCAACTTATGAAAATTTATTTAATTGAAGGAAAAATTCGGAAATCCGTTATTCTTATTTTTATAACTGCTAAAAACGAAAATGATATATAAGATATTTATATTAATATTATATTACTGTTATTACTATAACTTTTTATTGTGTAATAAGTATTATAGTAATAACAATAATAAAATATTATTGTTAAAGATATGTAATGTATAAGTAGAAATAAAAAATGGTGAAGGTAAATCTTATATGTTGGTTTTGTTTAAAACTTTTGATGAAATTTTAGATAATATGTAATTAATTTACAATGGGAAAATATTGAAAACCTCTGAATTAATAATTTGAATATTTTTAGAGTATAAATGTAACAATTATTGATTTTAATTAACAAATTAATTGTGATTCTGCATAGGTTTTGAACTGGATTATACGTAACAAAATAAGGTCATTATTTTTTAATTTTGACATTACAAGTCACAGATTTTCATAAAATGCTCTGTGCAATACTAATCCGTACTAGCGAATGAAACTATGGAGCTTTATTGTATATTGCATGTTTATTTTTAAATTATGATGAATTTTTTTGTAAGTAGACATATCATCACATTATGAAATGTGCTATTTTCATGCATAATATCTATGATAAATTTCAAACACCATTTATTACTTTTTTCCCGAATATACAAAATTACTTCAAACTCCATTATTTTTGATATTAATTTATTTATGACAATGATAGATAAATAAACATAACCAATAAACTGCACGTGCTACAATTTTAAAAAACCAGTTATTTTTTAAAATATATAAAAATACAACATATACAATTATATACTAAAAGTACTTATTCTCTCAAATACATTTATACTTTATTAAGAGCATCTCCTGGAACGAGTGATTCTCATAATGAGCAGACTAAAATATAAGAAAAGTAAGGTACTTACGTATTATACCGTCCAATTTTATCGCCAAATTTAAAGTCGTCGCCAATGAGTTGCTAAATCACCAATTATGACAATCCGGCAATGGTGTAATCTGTTGATCTTTATCGCCAAATTTAAATCCGTCGCCAATGAGTTACTAAACCATTGGCGATCGTTGGCGAAAGCGGTATAATAAGTAAATACCAAAAGTAACTCGCTTATCGAGCGATGTTTCACAGACTGAATGATGAGGAGATATTGTGATGCTACATGCTTAATTGATATATTTGAATTTGCGTGAGTGCTTGTATGATGAAAATCGCGATATGGAAGAAGTTTGGACAGATAGCTTTGTACAGTGGTTCGAGAGGTTTAAGTAACTATCTAAGGAACCTTACTCGACTAGAATGTGCTTTTTGAGAACTTATGAAGCTGCCTTTTAGATCACACACAAAAAAAGGTGCGAAGATAATTTGATCGGGAAAAGAGAACACACATACACACACACACACACATTAGACTTTCAATAAAATAAATAAGTTGATAAGAGTATGGTAAATTATTGCATTGCACAGTAAGGTCTCGTTCCAACGGAAATTGCGCGCCTCGAGTCTGGCGCATTTCTCCCTCCTTCCCTTCATTTTTAATTTTCCAGGGGTCTTTGATGTGTGTCATTTCACCGACAGGTTTTGGGTAGGTCGTGATCGACGTACAGTGGGGAAAGTGGCCCTACAATAGGTCTGATTTATTACTGTATCCGTAAATGCAAAGAGTTGTCGGAAAATGGCTTAAGAAGTGTTTCACTGTTAAGGTAGTAGCAATGAGTGAAAATTCGTTAATTATAATGCAGTGAATTATTTTCATGAAATTTTGAAGCACAGCCAAAGAACAAATGTTTTGAAACAATTTCACTGTGAAAAAGATATGTATAATAAACTAAATTATAGTAATAACTTTAGTGCTGTTTTTCCATATGAAACGTATTGCTCTAATTTACTTTTTTTTTTTTTTTTTTGCTTAATAGGTGTTTTCCATTAAGAATAAGATTCGGGAACAAATTAAACTCGTTAAATGAGGTTCCACTGTATTCAAAATATGTTGAGATCTTCTTTCACAATATCAAACAGCTTGCATTAATATTGTTCCAAAAAATATTTATCCCAATGTTTTTCAATAAAATGCTTAGATAATTGCTAAAATTCAATTTTGTCTTTTTTTATTTATATGTAAAGAAAAACAAACTTGTATTAATATCCATTAACTATTACATTATCTGGTATTTACACTTTGATGAAAGGTCAGAAAAAAATTTAGTTAGCGGTAGAAGGCAAAAAACCAATGATAAGCTGTCAGAATTTGATTGATGATCAATTGTGAACAATGTAACTGCTTGGTAGTTTCAAACCAAAAGAAAAGAGTACAAAAGAAGCTTCGGAACAATAGAATAAAAATATTATGAGGAACTATATGTACTATTCTGGTATTTATATTTATAAGATGATGAAAAGAACGAATTATTTGTAATCACAGTTATAGTATGATGTTTGTATCAAAAACATTTATAGTATCAAGGGCTTTTTATTTCAACTTAAAGCTAAGCATTATATTAAAATATCTTGATTTCCACCCGAAACATCAATAACACTTAAAATAATAGCTAATCATTAAAGGAGGTTCCGTGGTTCGTTAGAAACGAGATGTACCAATTAATGTTACTGTTTGAAAATTAAGATTACATAAATTAGTTTTACATAATTTAGTTTTACATACATTATTTGCAATTTAAAATAATTAACAATAATTTAAAATTAAACTTATTAGCAATACTGACTTTTTTTAAAAATTTCTATGAAACATTCGTAAAATATCGAATGACAATTATCAACAGCAATTCTTTTCATTTTTAAACACAAAAAAAATTAAGCTAAAGTAATTATAACTGAAATTTTGGCTTTTATAAAATCTACCCTTAAAATTAGATTATCATTTTAAAACACCCCGAAATAATATTATATTTTAATTTATTATTAAGAATGAAAGTTACTCCTCGTACCTTTATTAATTTGGATATAGTGGCCATGTTTTTAAATATTACATTCTAAAACCTTTACGTTTATATGGAATCAAAAGAAGTGTTTTTGTAAGGTTTAATACTGTTAGGTGAATTTTATAATTCTAAAGCTCATAATTTTTTAATAATATGTCTATAATTCTAAAGCTCATAATTTTTTAATAATATGTCTATAATTCTAAAGCTCATAATTTTTTAATAATTAAAAATTTGTATACATGAAATCATAAATAAAAATAATCGTAATCACAAAATAAATAACTATTTATGTCAACATATTTTATAATTCAATCATTAAAGGTGCTTTTTATATCTTTAAGAAGCATTTCTATTCTTTCAAAAACATGATTAAATCAAATTTTTAGAAACTTACTCAATTGATTTCAAACCAACACAATGTTATTTTAAAATCTGCAAGTATAAAGCTTATTTTAAAATAATATTTGAAGTAAATAAACTGCAGTTGCCATACTTAAATTTTTACTGACTATTTTAAGGAATAATGCCTGTCTGATCATCTCATTTTTTTTGACAGTAGCAAAGATTAAAAATTTTTGAAAGCATTTAAAATAAAATGCCATAAAATATATGATTCTTATATTTCAATAAATATTCAATTATTTGAAAAAATTCGACGTAAAATTTGCCTTTAATGTTATTCAATTATAAACAGCAATAAATGAAATAAAACAAATAATAAAATCGTATACAAGTTAAACATAATTTTACTGTATCATTTGATTCTAGTGCTTCAACATTCTAAACATTTAATTTTATATTCCTGTAACTTAAGGTCGGATGTAAAATTGGTAATTAAAGTAAATTTTAAATAAAAATAAAAACATTGCTTTTTTTGCAATTTCTTACATTATTTGTTATCGTTTATTACATCATTTCTTATAGTTATTAAATGAAAAAAAAAGAGATTTAATGCTCTTTTTTTCATTGTCATTATCTGCGGAGTGTAATAAACACAGTATACACTTTAAAATCGACACGCGTATGATAATAAATATTTAAATATGAAAGTTCTCAAAGAAAATTGTCATTTTGTATTTGGTAAATCATTGAATAAGTATTTAGGCACTTACGTATTATACTGTCCAACTTTATAGCCAAATTTGAATTCGTCTCCAATGAGTTGCTACACCGCCAATTATAGCAATCCGGCAATTGTATAATCCGTTCATCTTTATCGCCAAATTTAGATTTGTCGCCAATAAGTTACTAAACTGTTGACTATATTTGGCATAGATTGTATAATACGTAAGTATTCGTATATTGATGTAATAATTATATATTTTTTAATTTTTAATTACCTATCATGAAATACTTTGTCTTCTTTTAAATAATTTTAAGGAATAATTTTGGAGTTTTTTTTTAACACAATTCTTGAAAAAATTTATAAAATTATCGTCTTTTAGGCATGCCAAAAGGTGTGAAAAAACTGCTAAGGATATGGTGTATATTAAAATATTTCAATTCTATTTCTACAGAATTTTTTTTCGTTAACAACGAGTTTTTATTATGACACGCTAATTTTAAATTTACCCTCCGATTCTTTCGTGACCTATGAAAAATTTTGTGTAGTAAATCTCGCAGAAAATCTATAAATAAAACTAAAATTAGTTTTCTAATTTCTATTGAAGTATATCTTTATTATTTCTAATTTGTTACAAACTTTATTCTAAATTATAAAAAAGATCGGGAAAAAATATTTTACTAGTTTATCAGCGCATTATATGATTCAATAAATGTCTTTGGTGGCTGCTTTGGATCAATTCATTGTGAATTCGTAAACCCTATTTCCTGTTAGGGCTCTTTCAAATGCAAAAACGAGCACCAACTGCGCAGCCATCCGTCATAGTATTTGTGGGACAGACATTACTACAAAGGGTGTTATATATTACCTATTGGTGGGTTTATCTGAAATACGATACGTTTTCATAGGGTTTTTTCCCCTCTTCTTTTTTTACATGGAGTCCTTGGTTGGCAGTTTTTCTTCTTTTCAAAATAAGGTTTTAGGTAATCTCCCTGTTATATAGCCTACAATGGAATTTTCCTAGTGATGATATATTTTTTCATTGTTTGGTGTCGTCTGTCCTTTTGGCTTTGAAAATTCATTTTATAGAACAGAATGTTATCTCAAACATCTTTCATTTACAATTCTGATAAGGATTTAAAAAAAAAATTTATACAGTGGTCTATAAAAAGATAAAAATAAACAAGGAGAAAAAATAATTATTAAAGAGGAACTTAATAAATGTATTTATTTGTAATATTTTTTATTCAAAATGAACTTTTGAATTATTCTTATTTACTTATTTTTTCTAGATTAAACAAACTCCTTATAAGCAATGTTTTCGTAATTCTATCAGGACTTGCTAATTAATCTTGTAAGGGCACTGAATTAAAAAAAAGCCCCTTAAAAGCGCATTAAGTTCTATCTCCAAATAATAAAATATTTTTCCTCTTAATAACTTTTACTTCCTATAGTTTACTTTCAAGATGATGGAACGGCATATCTGTCATTGCTCCTAAAGGGAGGTGTATGGACTAGTAGCAAACAGGATTTAAATAGTGCTGGGACCAGTCTTAAGATCCAACTTGAGGACAAAATGTTGGTACTGTAATGACTTGATCCTGTCCGATCAACTAAGAGGGTAGAGTTTAAAGACAAATTCTTTATTTACAGCCTTATATACGTCAATAGATCTCCTTTTCAGGTTGGAATAATCTACAAAGTCATGGTTTCAGAGAATTCCATTAAATTTCTGTCATTGATCGTTGACGAGCTAATAGTGGAAATTGAACTCAACCTGAAAAAAGAAGCGTTGATCGTAATGAGCTCCAATGTCAAGAGATAGCGTGGTTGGTAGGGCATTGGCGACTAGTAGCTAACAGGATTCAGATAGCGCTGGTACCAGTCTTAAGATCCAACGTAAAGTCAAAATGTTGGTACTGTAATGATTTGATCCTGTTCGATCAATTAAGAAGGCAGAGTTTAAAGACAAATTCTTTATTTACAGCCTTATATAAATCAAAACAACTCGTTCTCATGTAGATTATTATGATTGATAATATTTACATATCAGTTAGCATTTATACAAAAATAATTCCTTCATTATTTCCGAAAAGCAACCTCATAAGAAAAACTAGCAGATTGTTAGCTCATTCGGCTACTGCAGGGGTAGCTCAAGGGATCCACCGATAATCATCGGGTGGATCTTAAATCAGAAGCTCGATCCACACAAAGTTTGGCACATGTCTTTCAAATGACTTTCCTCCTAAAATCTCGAAATTACGAAGTCAATCTAGAACTCACCAGCAGAATTTCCTCCTCTTCTCTATTCCGAAATCTTGCATTTTTTATCTTCTGTCAAAACTCAGCCTCTCATTTTCCCATTAGTGCACTTAGATTCTGGTTATCCAATAATTATTCAGAAATGTCCCCAGTGGTCTCCAGTTGACGGTGGGAATGTCTGTTAATGAGATCCACCCTCTTAACTGACCCTCCACCATAAAAAAAAAGATTTATATCCGAAGGTTTTGACATTCTTCCTCTTTCAAGATACAATTTATTTATTTCGAAGGACAGAAAACGCACGTGTGGTTCACAATCTGGACTCGATTCAAAGTTCAAATGATCCCAATTAAGGGATAGTATACCCTGTCTGTAGCAATTACAAAGTGAGAGGGTCATACAGTTTACATCACAGCTGACCGGATATTACAATGGTCAAACAGGTGTCTCCTAGCGAGGGAAGAGAATCTTTACAGCTCGTATATGTTACTTTTTTAGAAAATTATAATGAAAGGGTGAAGGACAAATACAGGCCTGGGAGCAGCTGATATTTGTACAGTTACGATACTCCAAGAACCTTTCATTTAATCTGCAACATTGCTTAAATGTTCCCCGAAACTCTTCTCAAATTCGAATGAAGTTTAGTTACTGAAACCATTTAGTAAATCAATCCATTCTCGTCGAATTTTTCACATGTATATGAGTGTCTGTGATTGTAAGAGAGCTATTTTCTCACTGTCAGTAGTCAAAATTAACATTCTTTTATGACATTTCTTTATATGGATGTAATCATCAATGAAAGTCCCAGAAAGAAAGCTAGTCATCGCCAGCTGGATTTTGAGATTGGTAGAATTCACCCCTCCTCCTGGATTTTAGAAGGGAAAATAAAAAGAGGAATTCATTTTTCTGTACATGTGTTCTCATGTACATGTGTGCGTTTCCAAAAACGGAGAGAGAGAGAGAAAGAAAGAAAAGCATTGAAATTTGTTAGCGGACATTTGTTGAACTAAGATCATCAGCAAATATAGTCCTCTATTTGTAAATTAAACCACAAAGAAAAATCAAACATATTTTGCCTTGAGTATATTTAATAATCCTATCATAAAATGCACAAAAGAGTATGCTTTTTGAAATAAGGTGTAAGTTTTCTAAACTAGTGGAAACAATGAACTAAAAGAGACACTGGGTCACTCTGAGACACCAGAGATGAATCTTTGTTGAGAAAATAAAAGAATGAAAGGCAATAAATTGGCACCACTTGAACTATAAATTTGCAAAAAGCAGGTATATCTTTATTTTAACAGTTCTACTGAAAACAAATTCAGATAAGTATTTTTCAAAAGCTTGTCAACTTGTTTTGTGTCAAAAATTTCTTTTAAAGAGCTATTTTTTCTCATGAAATAATTTTATTTCACTATAATTTAAAGTGAATATTATTATCACAATTGATGTATTTACTTTAAAATATTAGATATATTTTCAAGAAATACATTAAAATTAATGTAAATAAATTAATCTATATTAACAATAATATTCGATTGAAAATAAAATCAGTGTACTGTTCATTCGAGGATATCGTGAATAGAACTTTTCGGCAATTGTACTTCACTAAGGGATGTTACATAGAAGGAATTCCGCGAATAAGTTCTTTTCATTTTTAATATAAATATTTCCAACTTTTCCCGTCATTCCTTTTTCTGACGATATGAAAAGCTACTGAAGCATGCGTAAAGCGGTGAGGGGGTTTGAATCCAGGATTGATTTGCATATCCAAATTTACGTGTTACCTCCCTTGTGGCCAACAAACTTGTGAGATAATCTGAAGTTTCTGTCATAAAAAAATTACATTCCTTTCGTAAAACTACATTCTTTTCGTTCACATGACATTCTTGAATTTACAACATATGGTTTTTGAAATGCTTAAAATCATTATTCTATAGGCATTAAAACAAAAGAACTACCTTCAAATTATTTTTATATGCAATCATATATATTTTTTATTAGGTATATTCCAATCTATAAAAATTACATTATCAAATGGATTAAAAGATTAGAAACAAATAAACAATAAAAAAATTTAAAAGGACCAAATTAGTAAGCCAATACCATCGTAAATTATTCATTAGTAAGCCAAATTAGAAAGCCATCATCTGGAAATAAACAATTCTTTGCTTGGAAACTAACAAGACATGCCTTTCTTTTCTCACGAAGAATGTCTATTATTTTATACTGTGTTAACTTTAAGATAATATAGATGGGATATAATCTTCCCAACGCCCAAAAAAGAGTTAAATTATGAAATTTAGTAGGGGGAAATAAACTTACTATTCTAAATAATTATTAACTAAAAATATAATGATATTTTTACAAGAAATATACTGGATTCTTATTATACCATGCATCGAATCCTTTAAAATTGCTTGTGGTGAATCAGGTTGCTCGTGTTTCCTTACATCAATAAATCAAATTACAAAACAAAGCATTATTAATTCTTTATTTTTATTAACAACTGACAAAGCAGTTAATGAATTAGAAGAAATCCTCCACTTCATTCAATCGCAGATGTTGAAACAACACAAGGCAAACGCAATTTATTTCCCTGCCATATACGTGACTTCACACTTATCTGACATCTGCATCTATCATTAGTTTACAAGCCAACTCTTCGCGAAGTTTCTTTGATAATAAATTAAATTAATAAGCGCGGCGAGCAAAACATCAGCCAATATCCCTTGCGTAACATGGAGATTGCGAACCGAAAAACATAATAATCACCGCAGCACCTTCAATCTGCTCTGCCGCTATCAATATTCCGCAACCATCTGCCCTTCAGGTGACTTGTGCGATCTCGAAGAAACTGTTAGTTTCCACTAATTCCTGAACTAACATTTCCCCCTGAAAATGCCACCCAAGGGACAGGTTTCTTTCCCAAAATGCTGCAATTAAAAGCCCAGACACGACTGGGCAATAGTTTCTTCGCATTATAGATGATTGAGGTCGTAAACACATTTGGAAGAGGGCTTAAGACGAGGAAGAATTTTAGGGATGTACCGATCACCGCGGTCTCCAGGTCCCCCGAGTGTCCCTCAGGGGGTGCAGGGTACACATTTTCTCGGTTAGGAAGATGTGTCCTCTTTGTGCAATATAATTTTCATCTCTGGAGGATATGGATCAAGTAGTTCTTTAAGTGACATTTGCTCGGCGGTGATATTTTAACTGATCTGCATTTGGGTATTTTTGAGGCGAGATCATGCTACGGTATATCATATTTTAAGATTTATTTTTGAACCCAAAAGTCACAGATTCTTTTTAAATACTTATAAAATAAATAAATAATTATATTTAAATTAAGGTAAGGAATGAAATGAACATTAACATGATAAGAAAAAGGCCTAACTCTATTTTGAGCCTATTGAGTGAAATTTGATCCTTCATATTTTTCGAAATCATTAAAACAGTCAAAAAATAAATAAAGAAAGAACGAATCGAAACTGCTCAAATCAGAACCTCGATGGTAGATATTAACCATTTTGCTATCACAATAGAACTATAAGAAATCATTTTAATTGTATTGCTAGACTTTTCAAAGCAATACAAGTATTTTCTCCTTCATTACTTTTATTTTTATTAATTACTATTTCGAATTTCCCACTAGCTTTTTTACCACCAAGGGGGAGCCTCAAAAATGAGGGTGAGAAACTTCCGGTTTGGTGGTTGGTTCTCGCCATTCATGTGGATACGGAAAAAGGTGGGGATTGGTTACTTCCCCAGCATTAGACTTATCCTTTAACTGGGACATATGCCTCATCCTCCAAGGCCCTAGGTCGGGAAAGCCGATAGGGGCATGTAGGCTTTGGCCCACATGGAATGTTGTGCCACTCAGTTGAAATTAGTTTAGTTTCAACCATCCATCGATACTGGAAAGTACTTTCGAACTTAAGGGCTGTACCTAGGTCGACGATAACCCTTATGACTCAATCACAGTTTTCGTCAGTGTTTTTCTCGTGGTGATGCGGTTCATTCAGCTTTTTTCATGTATCTTAGAGTGGAGTGGGAAAAAAAGTACATTTCCTTGCGAATACAATTTTTCTTAAAAAAAGATTGATTTTAAAATATTCGACTGATAAGTTTCACGAAATAATTATTTTACTTTTCAAAACTTTAATTTAATTAACTTATTCCAATTCATGATTTTGAAACGCTTTATATAATTAGATCATTATTATTTATATGAAGAAGTTACAGCTATAAACTACAGTTATTAATTTTTTTTATTATTAAGCAATGAAAATAATTGCCATTCACTTGATCTCTGAGCAATAGAATGTAATTTTTAAATCTCTGAATAAGATTTAAGAGTTACATTCACTATTTAATTTCTTTAAATTACTATTTCGATGCAGCATTTCGAAATAAACCCCAATATTTTTTTAACCAAAGGAACAGTATTATATGCTACTGTTAACAGCATGGTTATGAAATTCAAACAAGTAACAATGAAAGATAGAAATATTACCTTACATAAATCCAATCATGCTTGCAGAAAAGGTTTTACTCCCAATTCACAGAAATATGATAATCTACAAGATAAGCAGAAATAGAATTAATATCTACTGGAAATATAAATCAAAATCTTAATTAAAATTATTAAGTTTACCATTGTCAAAGAAAGAAAGTTTCTTAAACATTAAAAAAAAATTTATTCACCTGTATAGATTTGCAAGAAAATTTTTAAAAAAAGACAAATTACTATGCTTTTAAGTGTGTCCGCAAGGGGAGATGTCATTTTGATTTTCAAATAACATTTGAAAGAAAGTTATTTTAAAGTAAATAAGTAAACGATAATAAAAAAGTAATTTTTAAATTAATATATATATATATATATATATATATATTGATTCTGGATGCAATAGACATTCTCTAAAACTGATTTTACATATTTTGGAAAAATTGGATTGGCCATGGTGAAAAGCTAATTTTTTAAAGCTTTCTTATAAAACGAGATAAATAACTATTTAATTGCTTTTCTATTAATATTTCTTTGTATTTTTCAATCTAAAATCAATAAAACACTAATATTCTCATTTATTTTCCAATTTTATGATTTAATTATAAGTAAATGATAAGACGATGCATATCCTCTCTGTAGTCGTGAATTTGATTTCCCGGGTTTCAATTAAATAACTCGCATTTTTCTCATCTTTATATATCAATAAATATTTCATATTAAACTTTCCCATAATATTTAATCTAAAATTTTAAATATCAAGGAAATTGACTTAATTTTTACCTTATATTATTGATTTATTATACAAAATGAGGCTTCCTTCATGTGATTTATATCGAATTAATAGAAAGAATGGAAAATAATGAAGGTAGTATCAGATTTTTAGAATCTTGTTTATTCTTTAAATAATAATAATTTTTTTGTTATTATGATGTCAGAACATGATGCTGTTTTGGGAATGAGGTTTGTGGCGTCAACAAAAATCCGAAGGCGAAAATGAAAAATAATCTGTATGTGAAAAGTAAAAATTTTATTATCTGCACGAGATGTCAATAAATCAGCTTTTAATAATGTGTTGCCATCGCATTTACAAAAGCTTTGATTTAAAAAATAATAATTTAATGACTACAGTAAATAAAATCCAGAAAAATGTAAATTTGAGCAAGTGTTTATATAAAACGAAATAAATAGGAAATGTGATATATTTTTAAACAATAAATGCGATAAAAGATTTTTTGGATCGTTTGCATAACTAAAGTGACTCATCCGATGAAACAATTGAAATGAATAAAAATATAATTTAACTTGCACGGACACGTGGTGCTTGGCCGTTCAAGAAATCATGTTCTGGCATGATACATTTGAATATGAATAGCAAATTTCATTATTATTATTTTTTTATTTTTTTAATAATTAAAATTTCTCTAAAAAATGTCAGAACTTTCATTTCTACTTTTTTTTAATAAAAAAATTAAAAAATATGCTGGGTTGTATAAATTACTTAGTTATTTTTCTTTAAATTTTATCACTAATTTTCTTTGAGATTTTTTTTCTCAAAGGAAATAGAAAAGAAAATAATCTTAAGCATTTAGATAATTTTTATTATTATTTTCAACAATATTTACATGAAATAGCCCGAAAAGTAAAGCATGAAAACGAAATGCCAGCTATTTGAAAAATAGCGATAAGCATTAAGTAGGTTATTTTAAACGTTCTTATAATCTGAACTCCTCAGAAACCCAACCTCCCAGTATCTCTGGAAAAAGAACGGATCCTCCGAAGTAAATCCTCAATGAGTGTTTTATGCAGCTGTTTCGATGGGCTGGTTGCCCCTGTTCCAAGCGAAAGCACCGCAAACAAACTGACCCAGCGCCGGTATATTTATGGAGTTAACAGGGTGACACGACATTACCTAAGCAGAAAAAAGGCCCAGTTCGGTGGGAGGGATAATGGCGAAGGGGGGGAGGGTATTTTCGGGGTTCTTGTTTAAAACCTTTCCATCAGCGGATGGACATAAATCTGCGCAAGAAATCGCGCTTCAAAAGATTGGACATGAATCTTTCGACCCCCGTCTGGAAGTTAAGGCAGCTTGTTTCCTGTGGGTTTGGTTCTGGGGTGCTCTGTTCTATTCAGAAGGAGAGTTTGCTTCAGTTGCCAGGCGCCCACTGCTGACGGATGGACAATGGTCGAATAAATCATTGCGCAAATTGTGGAAACATTTTTGACGGGCTGTATGCAGGAGTGCATAAATTTTGAGTTTTGCAGCGGTGCAGAGTGAAATCTGTTTGGAAATGTTGCCAAAAGAAGGTCTACTAAAAAGTGATATTTAGCCATATTATTATAAAATATTTCTCAGTTTCATATTCTTTTCATAATTAATAATTCTTTCTGATGATAAATCTGCTATCACTTAATTTCATTTCATTTTCACTCTTTTGACAGTCGTTTGCCTTTTTCATCCTAAATGGCTGGAATGAAGCCATCATTTACAATGAATAATTCTGTATCGTTTAAAAAAAATCTATATTGAAATTGAAATCGCGATTATTTTGAAGCGGTGCAGAGTAAAATCTGTTTGCAATGTTGCCAAAAGAAGGTCTACTAAAAAGTGATATTTAGCCATATTATTATAAAATATTTCTCAGTTTCATATTTTTTTCATAATTAATAATTCTTTCTGATAATAAATTTTCTATCACTTAATTTCATTTCATTTTCACTCTTTTGACAGTCGTTTGCCTTTTTTTCAGGCATCATATTACTGACCTCTCAGTGAAATACCTCTTTTAACTCAAGACCCTAAATGGCTGGAATAAAGCCATCATTTACAATGAATAATTTTGTTTCGTTTTTAAAAAATCTATATTGAAATTGAAATCGCGATTATTTCAAAGAAAAATGCAGCTGAATACTCTTAAATACATTAGGTGTTCTTTACGCTTCGATATAAAACTTGCTTAATTGTTGGAAGATAAATTCATGGCTGCCAGGATTAAATAAATTTAAAAAAATAGTAAGCAGATTCTTTTAAATGTAAGAGATGTATATAAAAAATGTGTATTAAAAATATATGTTATATTCATAAGATGTATTAAAAAATATATGTATGTAATAAAAATACGCAGTTATGCGTTGTTTACTCTTACTGTAAAACGCATTAATTTCCGATTTAAATTTATTTTGTACTTGCAAATCCCTTCTACTCTGCGTCAAAGGACGATAAAAAAAACCTTATATCCGTTACATTTAGAAGAATCTATTTCGCATTATTAATTTATTTAATTCTTGCAGCTATGAATTTATCTTCTCACAACTAAACAAGTTTTATATCGAAGCACCTAATGTACCGGGTGTCCAAAAAGTTCCCGTACTCCAAATTAAAAAAAAATCATTGATAATGATTTTTTTCCAGGTATATTACATTTTATCGTATGTTAACCGTTGCATAAAGAAATTCTCCGAGATTTTTTTATGCATTAGAAGAATAAAAAAATCCTTTATCCCCTGATCTGACCATCCCGGACTTTTTTCTGTGGTGATATTTAAAGGATAAAGTTTATGAAGGTGATCCTCAAACAATAGATGATTTGAAAATCGCAATTACCCAAAGGATGCAAGAAATCACTCCTAGCATGTTAAAACGCATTTCGAAAAACATGCGCAAACGAGTTCAGCTTTGTCTCCAAGAAAGGGGTGGACATTTTGAGCGTTTATTATAAATGTAAGTTCAGTATTTTTTACTTAGTTATGTTAAAAGTGCTTTTTATCATTGGCATAAAAATAATTCTTTTTAAACCTGTTGTTTTTGTAAAATAAATTCAGAAATCATCAGTACGGGAACTTTTTGGACACCTGGTATTTAAGAGTATCCAACTGCATTTGTCTTTAAAATAATCGCGCCTTCCATTTCAATATTGTTTAAAAACGAAACAGAATTCTTCATTGTAAATGATGGCTTTATTCCAGTCATTCAGGATCATGGGTTTAAAGAGGTATTTCACTGAGAGGTCAGTAATGTGATGCCTGGATAAGGCAAACGACTGTCAAAAGAGTGAAAATGAAATGAAATTAAGTGATAGCAGATTTATTATAAGAAAGAGTTATTAATTATTAAATGAACATGAATCTGAGAAGTATTATTTAGGCCTCGAATTTCCTTAAGTATGCTTAACTGTGCATGAGGTAGAAATATTAGCTAAAGTATTTAAGCCAAAAATTTAGAATAGAAGATTGCTCATTTGAAGTTTTCAAAAAGCAGCATCTGAGAGTTTTTATTTATTTATTATTATATTTGTTAACTTTAAAAAAGAATTTCAACTAATCCGTTTCTACTTAACGTATGTTATTTTTATCCCAGATGTAGGAGAAAAAAATTTTGCTTAAAAGGTTTCCCAATTTTTTTATTTCAACTAAATATATTAAGCACACAAAAAAATAGAATAAAATGCGTGTTAAATTATCTCTAATGTTCAGTTGAATGCACGTGTGTTTGTGAAACTCTGATATTTGTTCACTAGAAAAAATTAAATCGGCATTATTATTGTTAATGAAGAAAGGAATTCTTTTTTGGGAAACTACATTCATTTTCAATGCTTTTCATTATCAAACAAAGGTGCTTTAACAAGAACATTCAGAATTTCTATTTGGTATGAAAGGCAATGCATAAATTGCTCATTCTTATGTAGCTCTATTCATGTTTATAGAGTATTTAAAGAAAAAATATCACTGAAAACAAATGAATTTCCATAAAAGAAATTATACATCAGGCCACATTCTATGATTATCTTCTCTATCTGAATTTATTTCTTCACAAGTACACGTTTCAACAAACAGTATACTTTTATTCTCACAGACGAGCTCACGATTCTTGTTGAATTTATCTGCAGCAAAATTTGATCAGCTGTAGTTTTTTCCGGAACTACCGGAGGATCTGCGGCGATAAGTTCACCCTATGACCATAAAAGTCTCTATTCATTGAAAACTCCATTCCGCACATCAAAAATAACGTCATTGAAAAGTCTATTCCGCGTGATATAGAGCGAGGGAGTGTGCACCAGGAGAATATCGTGATTTAGAACTGTAATCCAACCGGCCTTTAATTTATGGATAGACCCTTCTTTTGGTCTTCAGCGAGCGCGTGAGCTATGGCTGGACTAGCACACCCCTCTCGTGATTTATTAGCGGCTATCCTACACAAATGCGAATTCACGCTCACACAGTTTGAGGGAAAGAAGGAAATAAAAAAAAGAGAAAAAAAATGATACTAGCACACAGTGTGAGAGAAGGCTCTGCGCTTTCGTACGTTCTGTCACTCTTTGTTGGTGCTGCAAAACAGACAGACGTCAGCTATGCATCAAAGTAATGGCTGCACAGACGGAGATGCTTGACAGTTAGTGGGCCCCTGGGACCCAGGGGGGAGGGAATACCGCAGGAGGGAAGGGAGGGACCTGCAGCATGAGGAGAGGGATCAGTCTTATATATCTACGGAAGAGTTTCGGCCTGGACAATCCAGCTATCGTCATTCAGGGTGATGTTTATTTGGGTTCATCCCTCTGTGCCATTTTTTTTCCTGCAGCGTTTCTTATTGGAATTCCTGACTGTGTGACGAAAATGGCATGGCAGCAGCATCCCGAATTTTTCTGGTTTTTTTTTTCGGTGTGGACTAGTTTTCCCTTCATTCTCGGCGGTTTTCATCTCCTCTTTCTGTGTTACTGACAACTGTTTTCTGAGCGAATATCTTCTTGTGTTTTGAGTGGGAACCACTATGTTAGTCGAGAGTTGTTGAGTCATTCCAATAAGTCACGTCAGTTCTATTTTTCTTTCCTTTCTTTCATGGCGTCTTAAAATTATATTCTGAGGCAATTTAAATACTTATAAATTATAATTTTAAAACACCGAAAAAAGTGAAGACAAATAAATACAGGACTGTTCACGATTTCTTCGAATCTTGTAATTTTTGCAAGTTATGGTCAATATTAGATGATTAAAAATATTACCTCCTAAAGAAAAAAAATCTAAATCCATGCAAAATGAAAGTGTAATGTTTGGATTTAAAAGTATAACAAGCAATATTTAAAAAATTAAGTCAATTCCTAATAAGGTCAACAAAGAAATTTTTTACTTTAGTTAATTTTTATTAAATAATCTCAATTATTATAAATAATTTATCAAAAAAATATTTATTTTCAGAAGAATTGAATTCACATTTTTCACCTGTGAAAAATAAAGAAATCCTTGCATTTTACCGATTGAGCTATTGCGTGTTGATTTCAGTTTTCATTACAAACTGCTAAACTTTTATTTAAAATATTAAAAATTAATTAAATTTAATTAATGAATTAATATTTAAAACACTGTATTAATATCAATCGTCACACATTATAAGTTTTAAAAAATGTATTTAAACTTGAGTGGATGAACAAAAAAAAATTGGAAAAAAAAAGAGTGGATGAATAGAATTGAAGAGTGGAGTTGAGTGGATGAAAGGCATTTTATTAACGATTGAAAATTTGAGCAAGATATGTATAGGGAGAGTATGAACTAATAGAAGCAATTTAAAAAAAGAGGATATTGAAAGTGTGAGTAAATTGAAATTATTACGCTGTCACATATGCATACACAAACATAAAGAAGAAATTCAACTTATGAAATACTCGTTTCAAAGTAAATGACAAGTCAAAAAATAAACTTATTTCATCATTTTTTTTACTTTTTTTATTAAAATAATTTTAAATTAATTTATATGTTCTTTAAATTTCTCCTAGCTGTTTTGTATTCATTAACCCGGCAGGACGGGCGCGGGGTGTTTCGACTCCCCAGTCCCAAAAATATACATCTGCTGTCTGTCTATATAAACCGAAGTGGTCTGGTCCCTCAGTACCTGCCTCTAAGGTCACTTTCCATGCATAGAGTCTGAAAACGGCGAATTCAGGCTTCATTTTAGTCTTATAGAAGGATTTGGGGGTGTGCGGACATCCCGTGCGCGCGCTCTTGTTAGTATATTTCAGTGCAGAATCGTGGCTTGTTCCAGTCGTTCTGTTCGGTCTTTTCATCGTTTGATGTGCTAGCAAGGAATGAACAGACTTCAGCAGATGTCAGAGGGGATTTTGTCAGATAAAAAGAATATCAAAGAATAATTAAACGATTCAGATAATGATATATTCAGTGATCACCAGTTTGAATTACAAAAAGAATGCGATTCTTCAGAGGAAATTTGTGAACAAACTATCATTTTTATCGGAAAAGACAAAGAAAGCTGAGTCACAGAAAATGTTATTTGTGCCCAAGAAACAAGGATATGAAATCAAAAACCACAAAAATATATGTCTAGCACACTCATAAATTGAAGCTGTATGTAATAATTACAAAAATCTAAAGTTTCAGATCCATGTACACCTAAATTATCAAGAAAATTGATTACTATCAGTATTTTTATTTACAATAATGTTTAATTTTTATTATAATAAAAATTTTAAAGAAAAATTTATTAGTGTTACAGGGGGAAAGTTCCGTTTTTCTGAGACAACAACGGTGAGCACTTTTAATTTATTCATTAATAATTTTGAAAATTATGATAATATAACATATTAGTTATCATTTTTCTCGCAAAAAAGCGTAATTATCATATATTTACTTAGCAATTAAAATTGTTTAAAAAATTCGTATTAATGCCATTTGATATGTTTGAGGTGTGCTGACACCCCATGCCCGTTCTCGTATTACGTTTCGTGGCACCCGTCCTGCCGGGTTAAATAACTCATTCTTCGAGGGTTACATTTTTTCAATAATTATCTGTAGTTTATAAAATTCGGAATAAAAGCAATTTAAAAATATGTATATAGACATGGCATAATCTCTTACTTGTTGCTTCAGAGATAATTTTTCGTTAAAAATTTGCATTTTACTACTTATATAATTTTTTTAATTAGTTAGGTATTCAATAAGTCAATAATTGCAAGGGTTCTTAGAAGAAATAACTGCACAGTTTTCTTTATGTAGCAGTAGGTTATATACTATAAATTCCTTAAACAGATTTTTTTTCATTTCTGTTTGTATATTCTTATGATATAAAAGTAGCATAATTATAGTTTATTTTATGATTACATAATTTTTTTATCAATTGCTATTATCAAATTATAGAAATAATTCTAAATTTTAAAAAAGTAGCACAAGTATTTTATTTCCAAGAAATGCAACACAACTTATTTCCGCATGAGTAAACTCTGAGATACTATTCGTATCCTACTGCACATATAAATTCTTTTCATTAATTTGATTTTAAACTCACGATATGGCAACCCACAACAATAAAGGTCATGCTTTTCCCCATCTGGTGCCAAAAAAAGATACCAAAAAGTTTCAAAAAGTACGAAACAATCCAGAAAAAAAGGGGGGGGGGGAGAAATAGGCTATTTTTCTTCAACATCAACTATAGGGGGAGGTGGGGAGAGGATTTGCTAAAACTGTGATCTATGAAGCGCGTGAATAATAAAAATGAAACTTCATGTCTACGAAAAGAAGTAAAAAAAAAAGATTGCATGAGTGATAAAAATTTTTTCTACTAGATCTATGTATTCGGAGTCATCTTTGTCCGATAAATTATTACAGTGAAAACAGAGCAGTGATACAGCGTTCCCCTTCCATAATCCATCTTGCTTTGAAGTTTAACAATGGCTTGACTGATGCGTCTCAGCGCACCAATGACATGCGTCTTTTCAAGACTGACTTTTGCGACCATATTTCATTAACAAATCATAGCATTTGAATGGCTATGACAAATTTACTGCTTCAACTTTTCTTTTTCCGTCGAAGATTTTAAGAGTACGAAGGATGAAAAAGAAAAAAAATAATAATACTGGAAGGGAAGAATATATATATATATATACATAAAAAAAAACTTTCTTCTATCTTGGTGGCTTGCGCTATTACAAGTTTGATGAGTTCTCTGGAAAAGACCAAGTGTCTTCGGAGTTTAAGTTCCTTTTTTGACATCTTTGGATGTCACATGAATTCTTTAGTTCCTTTATGCCATTTTTTTTTTAATCTTGAGAAAAGAGATTTTCCGAACTCTGTTCTTTTATGGAGATCATGATAAATGGCATCGTAGTATAATGAAATTGCATTTGTTATGCAAGCTATCCGTCAGGCCTTGCCCATTATGAGACTAAGTTGCCGCTCATATGTTTCAATTCGAACACAATAGAAATGGGTTGCTATTTTTTTTAATCCTTCCAAATTTGCATCATGCTTTTCTGTTATTTTTTAAATACCGTCTTTTTTGCCTTTCTTGAATTTATTAAATAAAAAGGTTTTTCTCCTCGTTTTATTCATTTGTTACAAAGTATTGTCGTTTTGTATTTATAAAAATTGAATCCTCTGGACGTTACTACAAAGGTTAAATGGAGATATGCTTATAACAACTGACTTTTTTTTCTTACTGAAAGAATTCTCCCGCTGATATTTCATAATCGTTTGTCTTTCAAATCAAGCGTTTTAGCCATGATGTTTAGCGAGCTTTAGCGAAGCTTTATGTATTTACGTACGCTACATTAACTCTTTTTAATGCAACAAAATAACAATTTTTTTTATATTGACTATTTAATATTGTCCAAATTTATGTGAGAAGAGAAATCTGATCCAACATTGAAACAAATTTTATAATTTCATCGAATGACTGTATGAATCTTAGGATGGTAATTTTCCATATTGGATCTTTACGTCTTCACGTTTTCTTAAATGACTTTAAATAATTCTCAAAAATTCGTCGAATAACACAATTTATTTTACTTAGTTAAATTCTATTCATCAACACAGCAGAAGTTACAGTGATAAATGTAAAATTGATGGGTTTTTTTTAAAAAAATAATGTAGTTTTATTTGCATAGTTATATGATTATTGTGGTTTCAAAAAATAAAAACTCACCAACACCAGTCATAGTGTATGATTGGTGTTTGTGCTATTCGAAATATAGAGGACTTTCTTAGGTGTAGTTCTGACTTAATTTTTCATGGGCATATTTGAGCTTATAAATCCTTTTTCAAATCCTACATAGATTCTTATTCATTATTTTATTCTTTTATTAAATATTTTACGCTTCTTTTTTTTTCATTTTTGTTTATAAACCACTTAAAATTCACTGAAACTAAAGACGTGGAACAAAAAAATGATCCTATGCTAAGCATTTTTAGGCATAGGTTAAAAAGTTAATATCAATTTTTAAGGCTATAAAAACAGAACATATCATAAACGTGAGAGTTTAAAATGCTGTCGCGATATGAATCATAAATATTCCCTTTAAAAATAATACACAAGTAGTTTAATAGTTATAAATATTATTTTATAAATAGTTGTAAATTAAAATTGGCAGGAGTGGCATTTTTAGAACTTTTGATTTTGTTGCTAAAAAAACCTACTATAATTTGAATGAAAATAAATAGAAGTAAATTTAATATTATTTATTATGTAATAGGATTTTGTTTTGTACTAAATTTGTCTGCGTTTCATTTTTGTTGGCACAGGAGCTCAACAATTGGTGACCCTACTTTTACAATGACAACGAATAGCGGACAATTTACAAGGGAAAAAACTACTGTTATAGATGGCGAAGTGAATAAAGTAAGCATCAAGATTCCACTATTTGGACCAGAAAAACCGAATATATTAAACATATATGGGATATTATTAAGGACACTATTCCACCAACGACATACAGTGACTGTTGAGTAAAAAAGTGGCAAGCAACCAGTGATTTTGTCTTGTTCGCTGTGGATCATAGTGAAAAAAAAATAATTCGATATAAATAGTAGTTTTGAGGCAGAAAATCTGAATGTAATTTTTGGGTATATAGCTAGCACTATGCCATAATATTAAAAATGAACCTCAGTTTCAAAGCCTGGCTCACATTTGAAAATATAATCCTTTCATTCCAGCTTGAATAAATCTTTAACTAAATAATTTTATTCTGCGAATTAGAACTTTTTAAATTATAATTTAGATATAAATCAAAGCAGCAGCGAATATGAAAATAAAAGTTACGGGGCAACAAAAATAACAAATTTCGAATTCTATCTAAAGGAGGAGCAAAAAAATAGGGAATTTTTTTCACATTTTTTGACAACATTTTGCTCTTAAAAAAATACTTCTGTTTAATTAATGATATAATTCTTAGTAAAATCTGATTAACAGAACAAATATAGTTTTCTGCAATATTTTTCTGAGCGAAAATTGAAGTAACACAATTGCTGATCTTAGCTTATGGGAAAGTAATGGAAAGCAAAGAAGAGATACAAAAGAAACATTCCTCTAAATATATAATTACTATGCTAATGATTTTATATTAACTCTGTGAATCACAACGTTGAATGTATCATGATAAAAATGAAATTAGAATTTGACATTACAATTAAGTAACGTTCATGTGCTTCCATTTATTCACGTGGAAGCAAACTTGAAAAATATTCGAACTTTGATTTGATTTTATCTAGATTCTAATGGTTTTGGTTCTTGTAGATTTATATCTACCATATTTGCCAGAAATAAGTTTCTCAACTAACAAATTTCAAGAGTAGATTTAATTGATTCATATAAGATAAAATTTTAAATATAAATAATTCAAAAGATTCGCTTCACATTATTTAAATAAACAATTTAAACAAAAGGCTGCTGATAAATGTCCCTGTGATGTACATAAAAAATTTAAGATATTTTATAAATGTTAACATAAAAAAGTAGCTTTAAAACTGCTCAATATATCTCCTACCATGTTCAAACATGAACTGTAATCGCAAAACCATAATTAATCAGAATAAGTAGGTCGTTATATAAAAAAATCCCCATGGAATAAAAGGCTTTTATTCAGATTTGACACAGACGTTGGCTTTTAACAGTAGCTTTATCCTTTAGGAAACCTCTCAATAAAAGATTGCAAAGGGTGATACCTACCAAACGAGGAGGTAAAGATGTTGAAAAGTAACAGCCGACCACCAGTGCATCTATGAAATTTTTGTCTTAGCAATTGATTTACTTGACAATCTATGAGAAGAGGCATGCCATTCTGTATAGAAATGGTATCCTGAAAATATCCGCACTGTTAAAATTGAGGGGCTGCAAAATCACTCATCTTAATTTTGAAGGGATAAAAATACAAAATTCGTCGCAAGATTTTTCATGTATTGAATTTTGAATTAAATCAGGTGAAAGAACAAAAATAAAATGTTGCATTCCATGGGCCATTTACTTAACCACGAATAAAAAAATGGGGATGAAAAGATAACATAATGTAACAGGAGTAGCAGGATATAAGGATGTAATAAAGATAATATCTGTAATGTAACAGGACCTAACAGGAGTGGATATAGTGCAGCATTCATTTATGTTACACCCTTGCAATTCATGAATTAGAAAAACAATTCCGAAGCAATTGTGTGAAGTCAAATAAGTTTCTAATTCTCATCGCAATTTCCTCAAAAATGAAATAAATTTTTAATAAAGATTAAAATGAAATCTGCTGTGCATATTTCAATGTCTCATGTCGGAACATAATTTCTTGAATGGCCAAGCACCACGTGTTCGTGAAATCTCAATTATATTTTCATTCATTTTAATTGTTGCACTGAATGAATCACTTTAGTATTGCAAACGATAATAAAACACTTCATCTTGCATTTATTGTTTAAAAAATATCGCATTTCCCACTTATTTCATTTCATATAATCAAGTGCTCAAAATGACATTTTTCTAGGTTTATTTGTGGTAGTCATTAACTTATTTTTTTACATCAGAGCTTCTGTAAACGCAATGTCGACACGTTATTAAAAGCCGATTTTTTGCGATGCTCGTGCAGATAGGATTTCAATTCATTGCCCACGCATTTTTGTTACAGCCAAAAACCTCATCCCAAAAACATCATAGTCTGACATGATAAAAATCAAACTTTCGTAATAGCCATTATTAAATCTATTACGAAATTAATAAAAAAACTATACAGCACTGATCATTACAGATGTAAAACTAACGTGAATATTCAGAATTTAATTGATTTGTAATGCTGTGCTTGTAGATTTTAATCTGCTGCAATTTGTATTACATGCATTCTCAGATAATTCACATCTTTAAGTATTTTTTTCATAGTTACACTATCATGAATAAAGGACCAATCTATGCATTTAAATAGCTTCATTTTTTTATGTTACGAGATACTGTAATTTCTTTAGATGTTTTCAAAAATATCATTGGATTGGAAGAAGCCGATTTATAAACGTCTTTGTATAGATGGCAAAACATATCTTATTTTCATTAAGATTCATCGCCCGACAATTACTCTACATCACACATCGGGTCAAATTGTCGCCATTTTCTTAGCCTTCAGCAAATTTATTCCTTTCACCTTAACCCTGAGAATCTCATCACCTTTCCCCAACAGGTATTCAAAACCAACCCTTTCCTAAGCAAATCCGGCCGCAATACCACGAATGACACCTATAAATCTCGCCAGCCATCAATACAACGCAACTATCGACCTTCGAATCTAAAATACACATTCATCTCCCATAAATTACCCGCACAAACCGATTCCCGCAATCGACATCGGCACTGCACGTATATAAAGCATTATAACGCAATATCGTTACAGACCTGTAATTACATCCCCGGGCAGGCCGTCGTAAATGAATCGGGCCGCATTGACGGATGCGAGTCTGGCTCGATTTAATTGGGAGGACAATTATTTTAGAGTGCCTCGATGTTTATGAGTCTCCCGGAAGGTGGGGCCGTCAAACGCATGAGGATATATATCAGTCTCTTTTGTGACAACTGGAATCCAAGAAAGTCAGCACTCAGACATCAGGTGGCTGGCTGATTGGATGACGTTTTGTGTTTGAGGCCAGCTCATTCCGGAGTGAAGGGTTGGGAACTTCCATGACAACGTTGTTGTATTTTTAACAGCACCAAATTTTACGACGCATTTCAGTTGCAGCATATTACGTTATTTTACATTACTATTCTTTTGTATTATGAATTTTATCTCATTTATTCCACTATTTAGTGGAGCTCATATTATCATGTCAGAACATGATGTTGTTCTTGGGATTCTCTTTTTATTATCTGCACGAGCATCTAAAAAAATCATCTTTTAATAACAAATTGCCTTTGCAATTACAAAAGCTCTGATTTAAAAAAATAAGTTATTGACTACAGCAAAAGAATCTAGAAAAATGCCATTTTAAGCTCGTGATTATATGAAATGAAATAAATAGGAAATGTGATATTTTTTTAAACGATAAATGCGAGACAAAGTTTTTTGAAGCGTTTACAATACTAAAGTGACTTATTCAATGAAACAATTAAAATGAATAAAAATATAATTTCACTTGCACGAGCACATGGTGCTTGGACGTTCAAGAAATGATGTTCTGACAAGATACATTGAAATATGCATAGCAGATTTCTGTGAACTGGAGATCTACAGATAAAATGGTTTGATGACGAATAGCCCACAATTAGCAGAGATGTGCTCCAGAGGATAAAAATGTGTGCCTTTAAATGATATTTACACCGTTTTAAATTTTAAATGATTTTAAATTAGCTGTCGTACTAGCTTTACCTGAATTTTAGCAGTTTTAAAATAACTTTAATAATGCATACAATTATTTTAACGAAACTGAAACACATATATTTGCTTTATTAAATATTTAATTGTATTCCTTTCTTCCATCGATAAACGATAGGATTTTGTTTTTTAAACTGATTTCTCAATTTACTTATCACCCCTGGGGGGGGGGCACCTCGAAATGAAATACTTTCGGCCTGGTGATTGGATCTAGTCACCCTTGAGGGTACCCTAAAAAAAGGAGGTTATTTCCCAAAGCTAGATGACAGTACATATTTCCCACGGTAAGTGTTGTACCGTGGCCGGTGATGACCCTTAGGACTCAATTGAAGTTCCCGTCTGTGTTGCTATTGCGGTCATTCAGTTTTATAGTTCATTCCATGTGTGAGTCTGTTGTGACTTACTCGGTTTACATATGAAATGTAAAAGTGTATAATACCAAATAGTAACGTGTAATTTGAAATTAGTTAATACATATACTTGAGCTATAATAGTACTATAACAGCAACTTACCTCTTCTAGGAAAGTTCATGTATACAATCAGCAAAAAATGTGTAAGTATATTTTAAAAACACGGTTTTAATATTAAAAAAATGTTTAAAACAAAATTAATGAGTTAATCATTAAAATCAACTTAAGTAAGATATTAAACAGGAATTTAACGCAATTAATTTTTTGACGGATTAATTTGCTGTAAAAACCCAGCTGTTTTCGCTCCCTTATAAAAAAAAGTTATTTTTAAAATTTTTAAAGAAAATAGTCATAGAAATTTGCTCTTAATCATAATGCTCTATGATTGGCCACATTTCTTTTTACAAGGAATCAAAAACTGAATTTCATTAATTTGCATAAAAAGGTTTTTATTTTTTAGGTCATCCTTCTTATTCAATTTTTGACTATCAATAAATCTTATTTCTGTGAGCACATTTTTCCATTTGGAAAACATCCTTTTCTCATTCAATTTAAATATTATAAGGAAAAGAATAATAATAATAGAATTAAAGTAATATATAAAGCTTTTAATTCGATCAATTTAATTTCGAGGTTTTAGTTCTACTTCCATCATTCAAATCGATAAATTTAAAATTCATATTCTTTAGAAAACAAAGTAAAACCACCGATAATTTGACCATAGTTTATTTCATTGTATATATCTGGAATAAATCAAAAATTATATTCAAAGTAAAAGATGATGGATTTGAATGTTTCAATAGTTTGAAATTATAATTGTTCTATTTTGATTGATTAGCCATAAATATCATGTACCAGCAATTTCATGCTAATGAATCGCATTAAAATGATTAGAAATAAATCTCTAGAAACTACCTTCTGTGTCATTTATTAAAGAAAAATATTTTAAAATGTAATGAGGCAAAATAATTCCTTAAGGTCACTTTCAAGTTGAAATTTTGAATGATTGCTAGGAAAATATCTCTGAATAACTCTATATTGAAATCTCCCAAAAAGTAAATTTCAATGAATAATACATGAATGATGCAAATTTCATAGAATAATGCGTGGAAGCAGTAATTAGGATAGGCAATTACAAGAATAGGGATATGCCAATTTCAACTATTCCCTTATCTCAAAAGATGTATGATTTCGATGGATTTATAGCAGAAATACTCACACCATTGTTGCACGGAAATAAGATCAAGATGTTAACTCAATTATAATTTCAATTTCTTCATAGCCGAACAATATTTCAATACTATTATGCCAGTGGCGTAGTAGAGATAAGTAGCACTCGGGATCTATTATTACTTTCTTCCCTAGTTG
>JAOUZG010048486.1:2366980-2378010 GCA_026289955.1 Argiope argentata | reverse complement strand
TATAAAATGCTCCAAAGACTGCAGATCAGGTGGTCTGTGATAAAATCGAATTAAGAAACTAGTATCTTAAAACCTCTAAGCTGAAGGTTTTACCATATGAGCTATATGAGGCACCACAGCCTCATATAAGTAGGAAGTATTGATAATACCTGGTACTTATATCAATACAGTATGAAGCATTGATAATAATGTTTTCTCACCCATTTTAATACAAAATGGGATATTTTATTTGCAGTTGTTCTTGCTGTACTAAAGTAATTTAAATGAAAATATGTAATATTTATGTACAAAAAAAGGAAATTTTTCCAAATTTTAAAAAGATTTTATCAGTACTTCGAACATTATGCTTTGAGAGTATTGTCCCAAGTATATTTTGACATTTTCAGGAACTTTTACTATCTTACAATCTTTTTAATGTGCGAGGCAAAATATGTCTACTTACTTTACAACGATGACTGATATGCTCTTTAAAACATTTTGTATTCTGACCTCGTCAAAATTAAAACGGCACAAATTAGCATTCTCAGAGAACTGACATTTGAGACAAGTCGTAGATAATATCTCTGAACATGTTGATATTCCAAGCCTTCGCAGACCTATTTACGAGTGAATATTTTCTTATAACCAAATTAACTTAATCTAGAACAAAATAATAGTAACAAAATATAATAATAATAAAGAAAGAAAAAAAACTAAACGTCACACGCGTGCAACCCAACTTCAGCCAACCACTTCGTGATCTGAAATTTGAGCACCAGCAACATTGTATCGCCTCACAATAGCAAAACAAATGTCCTTCGTCTGCGTTTCTGAAGGAAGTGGGAGTTAATTTGACCCCAGTAAAAAATTCGAAAAAACAAAGCCAAAAGCCAAATCCAGCCAAAAAGCAACAAAATGAGGTGGCCCCATCCGTATAAAGGGGTTGTACATCGGACCAAGGAGACAATCCATAACGAGCTTGACATTTGCATCTAGGCGCCATGGCTCCAAAATTATAGTGCCAGAAAGCTGACGAGGACTGATTGCTAGCAGAACTAAGAAGTCTAATAGCAGTCCTCAGATTCAGCTTCTGTCAGCAATGATGATTGATTGGGGTAAAGTCTCCGATTTAAAAGCAACTCAGTAACCAGTGTTTGGCCAGAAGAAAAAGTTCTTACCGTGGAATTGTTTTTTGCGACCCATTCCTTTATTATCGGATTGCTACAATGTTATACTTTTTTATTAGCGACTTCTACAATCGGTTTTATGCGTGATATCTGTTTTTATTAAATGACTCAATGGGCGTCCGGGGGACCGTATAATCATCCGGGAATGGAAAAGAGAGGTGGGTGTTCTTATGAAAATTGAATTGGGTTCTGCTTGGTTTTTTAAAGATTTATCTTTATAATTCAGTTTTAAATTAAAAATAGACATAGGAAAGTACTCTAAATTTGACTGGTAAGGAAAAGGATATGTAAGTTTATCGTTATTTCAAAATTTATTAAATATTTCAGAGGAATAATAATTTGTTTTCCTGGTATTCGTTCTATGCCTTGTATTCACGTTCCTGTTATTTCTTTCAATTGAAAATTATATCTGCTATAGATTTGTGACTGAATTTTATAGACTTGTGAATGAAATTGAAATCCAGGCAATGGATATTTGAAAATTGAAATGTTTTTCTTCTACATAACTATATTTATAAGGCCAAAACTAAATTATTTTCATTGAATGTAGGCCGCCCTCACACATTTAGAAAAACTAGTTCCCGCTAGAAGATGATAATATTCACCCACATATTAGTAACTACTATTAAAAAGAAAGCACTCTATTTAAATAAGTTTCGCTTATTTGAGTTATATTTTTGTTGTTGTTGTTACTAATGGCACTTGCCATGGACAAGCCCGTTTATGCATCAGCGGATTTAAGTCGAAATAAGCGTCTCTTGTTTGAAGTAGTGCCAACTAGAGCCAAGAGTACAACTACATTAACTCTTCTTTTTAAAAGGGGGAAGCATTCACACTCCTCACAAATAGAACACAGAAGAACAACCATGCCTTAACCGGAACTCGAACCTGGGACATCTTGATCATGAGGAAGAAGAGTTACCTCTGTGTCAGGACGCTGCATTTGAGTTATATTTATAACTTTATTGAGATACCGCTATTTGTAGCTGATTTCCTGATTTTGGACAGCAGACAGATGGTGATTACGATGGGTGAACTTACCCTCCCCTTTTTTCCACCGCATCAATATCAGAATATTTGAATCTCAATGTCAGCTTAAACATGCCTCATACACAATATTACTTTAAATGTGAAGCCCTTTTTCTATGAATTTGAAAAATTACCATTACTCGAACAGAACTCCCATTGAGAAAGGAAGATTTATCAGAAAAATGCAAGTTAATTGAATAGCAACGGATTTGATGTTACAAAATGAAAAATATGAGAGTCAAGAATTTCTTCAGCGAATGTTTTTTATAATAAATGAATGAGTAAATATCAATAAAGAACTTCAATAATTGTTATTTGATGATCCCTATACTGATTAAGGTATCAATAAGAATCCAACGTAAAATAAAGTTCTTTAATATGCGAAATAAATATGAGAGTGGTATTAAGTCTCAAAGTGCAAAAGTTCCAATTAATTAGTTTAGTTCATAACAAAGATTTAAAAAGATCTGAATGCAATTTATAAAATAAATTACAAATTTTACTAAAAATACAGATTGAAGTAAATGTGAAAAATGTAATATTTGAAGATGAATACAAATAATTTTCAAGAAAAATTATGACATCTAATAAATTCTTTAGTTAATCTTAAAAGGATTGCTGATAAAAATGAAGACATTTCTTAAATCCTCATATTTAATCTTAAAAAAAGACCTTTTTAATAAAATAGTAAGTCATAAGCATGCCATTTGTATGCAAAATAGCTTCCATTTTTTCAAAAACTGATTAGATAAAATTTCTTTCGATATCTGCTATTTCGCTTTATATTCAAGTGAGTATATAAACTATATCTAAAATTGTCGTTAAACAATGCAAAGTATTAAAAACAAAAATATATACACCGAAAAATAGTAAAAATAATTTAGAATTTATTTGTTTATTTTGAAGTCCCTCACCTAATCAAATATTCAATACATTTCACATATTTTGAGAGCATTTTTTCTTAAGCATAAAAATAAATTATTTGTTCATATATTTTTCATAAAAACAGTTTTATTATTTTTCATCTATATTATCTGTGAAAACATATTTTACAGAAAATAGTTAATTTTATGTATTTTATAAAAAGGACTTTAAGTTCGGATGTACATAAAAATGTTAACTCTTTATCTACAGAATTATATTGAATTTTTTTGCAGAATCTCAGAAAACCCAAGAGAAAAATTTTAATTAACAGAAATATCTTAATTTAATTATTAATTAAATATCTTTCATTCCTACTTTTAGCTTATATTAACTTCTTGCTATTTGGGTTACTTTCTCAGTGTTTTTTTAGAATACCATCGATAAAAATAGTCATAATACGAAAATATAATTCAGATTTAAATTGAACTCATAAGTACCGTCAGTAGATAAAGGGTTAAAAACAATTCGGTTTTTAAAATTTCATAATGCATCGCATTGTACAGATTCATGCAAAATAATTATAGCTGCAATTTCTTTTCTTTATCTAATGAATTGTCATTAAAAAACCTCTCACCTATTAAATAAAAACATAAAAAAATGATAATAATTTCCAACATTAATCTCTTTTGGAATGCATTACGCCTCACAGGATAGAAAATTATTATTGATGCCTCTATATAAATATGCAGCCAGTCCATCGCATGCTTGCTCATTTACGTATCAATTTAAATATAACCACCAACATTAAAGATCGTGACCTTGTAATGCATCATCCCGTGTCATGAGTTAAAGTTAGTGATTTTATTTGAAGATAATTAGAAACAATTGGATACATTGTGTATTGTCTCTTTGTCGGATAGAAGGCTCCATTGACTTAGCAGAGTCACGCAGTCTTCTTAACTAGACTGAGACCCAGACCATTTCCGAAATAAGTCTTGTGAATCTTTGTGGTTGATTTAACAGGAGTGTTTTTTGTATCTATAATCAGATACGGTTCATGCTAGTTTCTTGTTATTTTGGGGGTTCTACATCTATAGATATGGCATACCTAGCATTTATGTTAATTTCTGTCTGGTTGTCAATTGTTTATACAATAGAATCAATTTCTTTCGTTTGGGTAGCGGACTAAAGAATCCACTGCTTGATAAGAAAGATATCTTTTATAATCAAAATATGTCCTCCCCCAGATTCTGTCATCATTTTTGAGTTTCCTAGTAAAAATGATTTTATCTTCTTGAGCCATTTCACATTTAATGTCTGTATTAACGAGCAACGCATGACAATGTCATCACCTTATTCAAGTTGTCCTGTGTTTCAGCTTAGGATCGCCCCCTGCATTATTGGAGTTTCACCCTGACGTTCTTCTATGTCAGACACACCAAAGAACCAGCTTTCTCTGTAAGTTTCAATGGAAAATAGCATAATTATATTATTAAGATTGATTTATGTTTCAGCGTAGAATCTCTTCTTGCATTATTGATGTTTCTCCTTGATGTTCTTTGATACCAGATGTAAGTATGGATCAAAGTATTACTTTAGGTCCCGAAAGATAGGAAAAAATTATATTATTAAGCTTAATTTGTGTTTCAGCTTAGAATCGCTTCTTGCATTATTGGTGTTTCTCCTTGATGTTCTTCGATACCAGATGTAAGTATGGATCAAAGTATTACTTTAGGTCCCGAAAGATAGCAAATAATTATATTGTTCAGGTTGATTTGTGCTTCAGCTTAGAATCGCTTCTTGTAATTTTGGAGTTTCTAATTGATGTTCTACGATACCAGATGCAAGTACGGTTCAAAGTACCCCTGAAGGTCTCGAAAGATGGCAAAAAATTATATTATTCAGGATGATTTGTGCTTCAGCTTAGTATCGTTTCTTGTACTATTGGAGTTTCTAATTAATGTTCTTCGATACAAGATGCAAGTATGGATCAAAGTATCCCCGAAGGCCTTGAAAGATAGCAAATAATTATCTTATTTAGGTTGATTTGTCCTTCAGCTTAGAATCGCTTCTTGTATTATTGGAGTTTCTCCTTGATGTTCTTCAATACCAGACGCAAGTATGGATCAAAGTATCCCTGAAGGTCTCGAAAGATAGCAAGTAATTATATGATTCAGGTTGATTTGTGCTTCAGCTTAGAATCGCTTCTTGCATTACTGGTGTTCTTCCTTGATGTTCTTTGATACTAGATGGAAGTATGGATCAAAGTATCCCTGAAGGTCTCGAAAGATAGCAAGTAATTATATGATTCAGGTTGATTTCTGCTTCAGCTTAGAATCGCCTCTTGCATTATTGGTGTTTCTCCTTGATGTTCTTCGATACCAGAGGAAAGCATGGATCAAAGTCTCCCCAAAAGTCTCGAAAGATATCAAATTCAAATATATTATTCAGGTTGGTTTGTGTTTTAACTTAGAATCGCCTAATGTATTATTGAAGTTTTTATCTGCTATTCTTCTATCCCAGACACACATATGAATCAGTTCACCCTAAAAGTTTTATAAGATGAAAACATAATTATATTATTCAGGTTGATCTATGCTTCAACTTAGAATCGCTTCCTACAAAGTTAAGTCTCTCCTCAATATTCTTCTATGCCAAACGCAATTACGGACGAATTTGTTCTGTTAGTCTTTCAGAAAAACAACAAACTTATTTTATTCAGGAATCAAGTCATATTTCTATCTCAAATTTAGTTTAATTATATTTAGGTCACTTTGTAAAGCAACACTTGGGCTATTTTGGGGGGAAGGGGTAGCCTAGTAATTCTGAACTAAGATCAGATGACGAGAACAACACCTGAGCTGGCACTCTCCCTCTCCACACCAAATCACACCATCGGGAGGACGTTTGGTCCTGACGGATTTAACGTACAACAAACTTTCTTACACGACTATTCTTACACGACTACCTGGTTTCAAACTTGAAACCAGGTAGCTCACGAGATAAAAATTTACCACCACGGTTCGATTTCTATCTCAAGAAGTAACACTAACTGAACTACTTACCTAATACTAAGGTCATCTTAAATAACAAATACTATTAGACTTAGCTATGGTTTTTTGTTCATGGAGTTATTTAATTAAACTATAAAAAATTGGGTTAATCTGTACTATAAAGAGACTGTAACGATTGAAGTTCGGGATACGAACCTGCGACGCTAGGGCCAGTAGCCGAGTAACATAGCCACTATACCAAAAGTCGACTTTAGTATCGTAGATGTTATCTGGCTTATAAGGTTAGCGCTACAGTACTCCCCTAACAGTGAGACGTCGAAAAACCGAACGATTTTGTATTGCGCCAAGCGTTATGGCGAGTTACTGTTTGCTCGTTAAGCGAGTCTGACGATTTTGCTGCGGATAGATGGTGCCACAACTGTTGCGGAAGGTGGCGTTGTCAAGGTCACCAATGTAGTGATTGAAGGCTGGGATACGAACTTGCGAAGCTAGGGTCAGTCAATAGCCACCCTACCAAAAGTCGACTTCAGTATCGTAGGTGTTATCTGGTTTATAAGGCTAGCTCTACATCTGTAAGATAAAGAAACTATTTATAAACTGATTTACAAAGAAATTAAACCTTAAAACTCATACTTTAATAACAATCGATATAATTATCTTGTAAATGTTACATCCTCTCTTATGGCCAGAAATGTTTAAAATCAGAAAACAAATACATTAACGTGCCTCAGAAAGCATCAACACTGGTTTTCTTTGTCATCCGAGTATCTGATTGCTCATTAAAGGCGTGAAATTGGTATTTCCCGAAAGTATTTCTCATAAGCAATCGGGTGAATTATCTGAAATCATAAAGGGCTTTTATGTTTATTATCAGTCACGTTTATGATTGATTACCAGACACCTGCATATCCGAAACCCACATTTCACCCTTAAAGTCAAGGTCATATGCCAGAAAAAATTAGAAAAAAAGGCATTAGGAGAGTTCAAGTATCTCGATCGGTGGTTTAGCTATAGGAATTGTTGATGAAATATTGCTGTTTAAATTTCAAAGTATTAATAAATTATAACCGTAATATGCCATAACTTAACAGAAATGCAGCATCAAGGTTAAAATAGGGCTTGAATAATAATATTAGCATGAAATCAACTAAGGCTTCAAATACTTTAGAAATTATAGAAATTAAAATGGGATTCAATGCCTGGTTGAAACGTGCACGAAATGTAATAAATTTAATCATGATTTTATAGATTAGACTATTAATTAATTTTATTTTTCATCTTTAACGTGATTCAGCAAATACAAAATTAAACAAGCCTATAATTTTAAAATAAAATATTTTGAGAGCAATCAAGATTTAAATTAATAGGTGGTTATACCCCTCGACCCCTGCTCTCTCCATTCATCTATCAACAGGATTCAAGTTTTGATTCTTTTGGGGTTACTACAAGATCCCAGTTCATTTCGCTCGTTCGCCAATCATTTATGCATGTTTGTTAATAATAATATGAATGTAATATAAATAGATTCATTATTAAAAGTTAAAATATTTAAATTTCAGGAACTACAAACCTTAACTTTTTAGCAATTAATTAAAGACCAAATTAAGTAATTTCAACAATTAACATTTTCTGATGCTCAATAGATACAATTTTCTGATTTATTAGAAGACAAATATGTATGATTTTTAGATGTTTAAAAATCAAAATTGGATTTCTTTCTTTTTTTATGATTTGATAAGATGAATTTTTATATAAACTGGTAGGCATAATATTAATGATCTTGAAATAATAGCCGAAGACAACAGTAATAATATTAATCTTATCATTATGATTAATTAAGTATGAGTATTAATTTTGATAATGTGCATTATATCATAAAGAGAAGTTATGCTGTTTTATATATGAACAATAATTATAGAGCTTTCTGAGAAGTTACTTATATTTCAGAGAGGCGAAATGAATTGACGACAAAAATTGATGATGTTACCATAGTTTGGAAATTTCGATCCATTGATGATGATGCCGTGTCCGCTTTTTACCGCGGAAAGAGGGGTGCAGTAGCTTCTGAGGGTATGAACCCCTGAGCACCCGAGGGCAGAAGTCTGACTTCTAGCTCATATGAAGATGAAACACACACACACATACGCTTGCACAGCCCCTTTTTACAGGGGGGAACATTCACACATCTCACAGATAGTACACAGAATAACAACCATGCCCGAACCGGGACTCGAACCCGGGACCTCCAGAACACGAGGCAGACGCGCTACCTCTGTGCCAGAAAGCCGGCTTCGATCCATTAAAATCTCTTTACATTTCATATTTTGACTGGATCTTTTTATCTCTTTCAATAATTTCAGTTTCTAGTTTTCAACGATTTCGACTTATAATAGGAATTGCTCGAATAAATATCATTTTCTGTATAATCTTGCTCTGAACAATAAATAAAAAAAACAGCGTTGAAGTTACAAGTCTTTCTCAAGTTTACAGACAATCTAAACACACGAGCTGCTTTCAAATGACGATTAACAAATTTAGTCTGTTTTTGAGTCTTCATATGTGTAATTTCGTTTAGAAAATCAAAACTTATCGTTACCTATCAAGTATTTTGACTTAGAGGTGACAAAATTAAACTGAAATAAGTCAGTATACTGAAATGTAAATAAAGTTTTCTTCAAAAATAGAAATGATAAAAAGTATTTTACCACCTGCCCAAACTGCAGTTTCCTTATTTGTAAAATATGATTTTTAGCCTAGATTAGTGGAAATTATCTGTCGTGTTTCTTAGAATTTGATATTCGCACATACGCATGAAGAATACACCTTAGAATTACACTTATATTGTACAGCATAGTATGAAATTAAACAACATTTTCAAAAGCATGTAATATTGCTGAATATTAAATAATTTTAAATTAAATAGTGTTATATGAAAGGATAAACTACTATGAAATAAATTTAAATCGTCATTTGTAATGTTTTACACTAATATATATTTAATCAGCTTTTTCTAAGAATTCCGTTTTGGAACAATCGAAGATGCATCAATAATTCTTATAAGTTTAATCAGGAAGTTCTAATATTTATTTATTAATTTTTATTTAATACAAATTCAAAAAATTATAAATTACTGAAAATTACTATTATCGAAAAATTATTTCATTTACTCGAATTTTCTTTTTTATATTCCAAAAATTGTCCTAATTCCATATTTATCATGTAACTATAATGAGATCATAAACTCATTCATATAAAATTTTAATCATTTTTTTTAATTTTAAGACTTTAAAGAGCATTACAAATTTTGAGTATATCCTAAATTTATTAATATAATCAGAGAACAAAAATTACTTATCATAGAATATTATTATTGTAATTCAGTCATAAATTTGTTATCAAAGAAATGTCGGCATCTAGAATATTATCATCAGCCAAAATTTGACTATAAGTTCAACTAAAATTTGAAATGGAAAAAACGCAAATGGTAATGATAAGCAACTAATGTCCTGAAAACAATCAACTCATTGTTAAACATATTGATCGAAATTTAATGTTTATAGCATTGAACTTTGAATGTCCAGAGCATATTTTTAGTTAATAGCTGTATACCAAAACTTGTATAGTAAAGCAGTCTCACATTCGACAAATTACTAAATTCTACGAAAAGGACATGGAATATTTTTTAAAAAGTCAAGAGATAAACAGAGAATATTTCCACTCACAATACTTTAGGTACCAATGAAATTTGGCCAACATTACCATTTTAGGATAGAATGAATCTGATAATTCAATTTTTTTTCTGATTGTTTTGAGATTTAGGTTAACTACTATTTCATAATGTTAAAATAGCTCTCCAAATTGAAATATATTTGATTAATTTCAGATTAAAAATATTTTTATTTCGAAATAGTTTTTAATTGTTAAATACTTTTATACTTTAATTATTGTGATGCTTGATTACTAACCATTGCTTGCTATATTTCCAATAAGAAACAATAAACATTTTTTTCATTCCTTGAAAATTTAGTATTAGTGGTTTCAGATTATCCTTTTAATTTCTAAATATGATGTTTCAATTGTAATCAAAATGTAATGTTAAATAGAAGTATTTATTATGTATCGAAATTAGAATCTAAAAAATAAAAAAGTGTAAATATATTTCGATCATTGAAATATAGTCTAATTTCTTAAACAGCAATACTTTTAAATTATTAATTATAAAAATAATTAGTTAAAAAAATCTTTCTTTTTCTTTCATATAATTTTATTTTACTTGATGCATCGTTATTGCAAAAGTATATTTCTATATTTATTGCGTATTTGTTTCTTGGTGTCGTAGTTTATGAAGTATTAAACACTTTTATATTCGTAATGATAATACTTTAAAATCTGATTAGCAATTCGAAAAAATGTAATTAAAATTTTGTTCCCAAATTATAGGGGCTACTTGGGCGTAAATTTCATTAATAATTGGTTTCATAATAATAATGAATTATACATTAAAAACCAAAATGTAATTCAGTGTAAAATAAAAAAAAACTTATATCACTTTAAGATAAGTATATTTTTATAAATTGCTTAAAACATATTTATTACATAAACGCATTTTTAATTTGAATTTTTATATAAAATAGATTGTATTCTGACCTCATCTTTCGAATAAATCAAGTTTCAATGAATTAAAATCGAAAATAAAAACTAAAATTGTGCACAATTTTGACAAAAAAAATGATACATGTACTAGAGTATGTAAGTTAAATGTTCAAGTATGTATATTCAACGTTACAAAAGAAAACTTATAGGCAACATTTAAACCGTATGCACTTCACAAATTCATAGTTGTAGCTTACTCTCATAAAACATGGCTTATTATATTCATATATTTATTATCACAGCTTACATTGCATGACATGTTAAATTACATTATATATGTTAAACTTTATGTTAAATTACATTA
>JAOUZG010048486.1:2345729-2366970 GCA_026289955.1 Argiope argentata | reverse complement strand
AAATTACATTATATATGTTAAACTTTATGTTAAATTACATTATATATTTACCTGTATAAGTGGTTAAAATGTGATATATAGGCCTTGATGTCACAGGCGTTATCAGTTAAAATTATGAAATACGAATTATACAATACTGTAAATAGTTAAATAATCTTAGAATGAAATAATTTAATTCAATCAAAGATTAATTAATTCAGATATTTGATGCTACTGAAAGATAAAACTGAATAATCAGTGAATAAATTTAAACATTTGTCCTAATAATACAATTAAAGCCTATTCAAAATATTCCTCTGTATACAGCTGTACTTATTCAGATAACTGAAGTAATAATAAAACGATAAAGACAAGAGTAAAACTGATGAATAAATAATATTCTTCTAAATCCCTACATACTATTTACGCCTATGATGCACAAATCAAGAATGAAATTGCAAAAGCTATTAATACCATGAGCTTTTAACATATAAAAGTTCAAACGGCATCACAGTGATGAGAAAAATGTAACTCTCTGGTTCATTTATCTTCTTTCTTTATTCCCCGGGGGGGGCACCTCGAAATGAGAATGAGATGCTTCCGGAATGGTGTTTGGATCTCGCCAACCCGGAGGATACAATAATTGTGGGATTTAGACTCCCCCACGATGACGGGACGTACTCCCTACGGGGAGGGTTGTACCGTGGTCGTTGTCGGCCATTAGGACTCAACCACAGTTCCCGAATTTTGCTGTTGCGGCGGTCCGGTCATTCAGTTTCGATGGTTAATCCGTGTGCCTTCGTGGGGGTCGGAGTGTCTGTTAAATGACTTATCTTCTTTCTTTTTCTTTATGTTAAATACACTGACAATAAAGAACATCTCTGTTCGATTATTTTACAAATGGAAGATAAAGATGTTATTAAATTTTTGGTGAAACATTGAAAATGGTTTGAATTTCATAGCCACACTGAAATATATTGAAAAAAAAATTATTCAAATTATTCAACCCTTTAACAAAATGGATCCCTAAAATTCAAAGAAAGGTTTCGCGACGACTAATCAACAGAGATATTTTTTTTTCAAACTCTAAAATAGTCAAAAAGTCAGTTTCACTCAATACTATTTTTGCAACTCCCCTTTGAAAAGACCAAAACTTCTCATAATTTTTAATTAACTAAAAATTGAACTCCCGCCCTAATATATCTAATAAAATTTAGCTCTTCTAAGTCAAATAGTACAACCTAAAGATTTCCATCACACACACGCGCGCGCGCGCACTTCTTTATTATAAAAAGGTAGAGATAAACAATAAGAAAAAAATTATTTTTGTAACATAATGCACATTACATTTGTATATTTACATAAAAGTTATTTTATTCATATATTTGTTTAAGGGAATTCTAGTATCTTTGGCCGGAACATTAAGAATAATATTAAATATCTTAATTTTGTGACACTATAATTAAATATATGACTAGTTTAAACATATTTTTAATTCCATTTTATTTTATATAGAAATGATAATTTTTCATTTTTTTCAGGTTCAGACATTAAATTTAAAAAAATAAAAAGTCGAAAATCAATAGCTCCATTTTCAGCTTTTAAAAATCCATTTATTGTAATTATTTTTTGGAAATTCGATCTTATTAATAAAATTATAATTTTTAGTTACGTTTATCAAAGTTGTCAAGCGCCCATTCGATTACCCACAATAGCATACACAACCTCTGACACTCAAGATATATCGTTGCCAACTGCATGCAATTAATGCTGTTGATGAATGGTAAAGATATGAATTTTAATTACATCGTTTGAGCCGACAAACTGTGCCTACCCAATCGCCCACCACAACGTCCCGCAGACGAAGTGTGATCTCACGATAGCTTCCTCACTTGTTCCATAATTGATGAGGACCTGATCCCCATGTGTCCGGTGTCGTGATCTATTCGACAAGAACCTGGAGAGGGGCTTCCAGTGAGGGGCGTGGTGCCCCGGGCCCTGATGGGCGTTGTCAAAGGGCCCAGATATCAGGGCAACTTGATGGAGTGTCTGAATATTATTGAAATTAGTTCCAACTGACGCTAACCAATTCATCATTCGTTTGCACTCGTTAGCGGAACGGAACGCAAGAAGGAAAAAAAAAATGAAAGGGAAAAAAATAACGATCACGTCAAGTTGCAAGAATTCGTTGAGCAGAAAAGTTTCGCGTTCCTGGAGCTCATCTTGCCACAAAAATAAAGCTAGATTTAAAGAGTCTCGTAGATAATAACCCATGCCTACTTTTGTTGTAACCAATGAAGTAGCGCTGAAATGTGTGGTTTTTCTTAGTATTAAGACTAATTCGAGTGAAAGGAATTGAAAGCTGTAATAAATGGTTTCAGGCTGTAATAAATGCATGCATAGCTTAACGGAGTTCAACGTCATGCAAAATTTCCTGTAAGCTTGCATGCTTGAGTATTATAAAACTCCGATTGATAAGCAAGTGTGTCGAAAACTGACAGTAAACCAAATTTCAATATTCAAATAAATTAAGTAGTTATATAATTTCAATTAATTAACAAATCGTATTAAATATCAAATAATTAAATATTCAAGTGAGCTAAAATCGTTTCATTAATGCTACATTTTGAACAAAAACTGTTGAATGTTATATTTGTACCTACTAATTTTTAATAAGTACCGCAAATTCAACTACTCCCATTTTCGTTACAAACTTTTTTTAAAAATTCAAGTTTATAATGATTAGTGCAAGTCTGATAAGAAAAATGTTATTCCAAACTTATTATTAATTGATAATAATTATGAAATTCTGTAATTTATATGTTTATTTATGATTAATTAACCATCAATTGCTTATTTAAGTTTGGTTCAAAATGAGCGTATTTTTTTTAAAAAATATATTCTTTTATGTATATAAAAAATATAAGTATTCTAGCAACTACATGAAAAATTTATTGAGAAATATGTGTATCCATTTCTTTTTAGTTTGGATAAAAATATTAATCAATAAAAAAGAAAAAAAGGAATTCTTATCATGTTATGCCAACGAATTTGATATTCATTTCGACTTTATAAGAGGCATCTAAATTAACTGAGAAAAAAATGGTTTGAATCTGGTCAGTTAACTTTTTATAAATAATGACTGTTAGATACTATTTTATAAAAATGTTTTTTATTCATATAGTATGAGGCAACTTGTCTATCTTAAGCATGTTCACGATTTTTTTTTCGTTTTTAGTCTTTATATAACAGCAAAATAAATATAATATTTATTACTTTAATATGTTTAGTTAATTTTTATGAAAATAAAATTTATAGAAACGTATAAATTCTTTTCAGTTCCTTTTCAATTTTATTGTATATATTCTTTATATCTACATGCATTTTATTAATAGGAAAGGTTCCCAATCTTGGTTTATAAACATTTACATAGCTTTTAAAAATCTATGATGTTGTTGTTATTTATGGCACTTGCCACAAACAAGCCCCCTGCAGATACAACAGTAGATTTAAGCCGATAGGAGCGTCTTTTGTTTTAAAGTAGCGCCAACTAGCGCCAAGAGTACGACTTAGTTACACACTCACCACATTTGTTTGCAGTGCCTCTTTTTACATAGGGCCCATTCACACATCTCACAGATAGTACACAGAAGAAAAAATATGCCCGAACCAGGACTCGAACCCGGGACTCGCGCTACCTCTGTGCCAAAAAGCCGGCTTAAAAATCTATAAAAATGTGTTTAATAATATCGATTGTAAGGCGTTAAAACTTATAGTTTCCATGCACACAAAATAATGTAAAATTTTTTAATGGATGAACTTAATCGTACTTACAATTTTTCAAAAACTGTAAAAGCGGTTCGCCAAACAGAAATCAAATTTAGTTTAGTTTAGTTTAGTTACATTAAATTTCAGTTTTAAAGGAACACTAGGGCTATATTTGGAGGCTAGGGCCAACCTCGTAATTTTGAACCATTGTCATATGACGAGGACGTCTTCTGAGCTGGCACCCTCTCTCCACATAATGCCATATGAGTGGGAGGACGTTTGGCCCTGATGGATTTAACATGTAACAGACCCCCTTACACGACGGTTCTCCGTTGGAATCGGTTCTTGAACCTGGAACAATACGGCTTCTGAGCCGAGATCTTACCCCCAGGCCTCCGCTGCTCCAGAAATTAAAGTGGATTGTGAAATTATTGACCTTCTTCTGAATTAACTATGATGGGTTGTTTATGGATTTCCTAATTTCGGAACACTGTCCAGAATGAATATGACTTTTATTCTAATGAGTGGTATCTTTATTAAAAATTAAGGACCAAATTTATAATTTTCATATAAATATCTTTGTGGCCTACCTATTGGATTTATGGTTAATTGCAAATATTAAGTCATTGAAAACAAATGGCATAAAACGCATGAATTTACACTGACTTACTTTAATTTAAATGCTATTATATATTTATTAAAGATGGTTGTCCAAGTGTGTGTGTGTGTGTGTGTGTGTGTGTGTGTGTGTGTGTGTGTGTGATGGTTAAAACAAAGAAAAGAAAGGGCTTTAAAGGCTCTGTCTTTTAAAATATTTTTTGAATTAATTTAATAGTATATTGAGTGAATGAGTATCGTCCCATCTCTTCTAGGATCTAAATTATTTTCAAGGACTATTTTGTTAACGGATATATCATTTTGTCTGTACTGTTAGTGATAATCATCATAATCCAAGACAAAGGGCTCCGTCAATATTCTAGAGGCTCATTATTCAGCTTCTGACCTCTGAAAAGAATTATACTCTCTTTATCCGTCATTTGAATCATTATTGCACTTGCAGGTTCTACAACGAAGACATTATATGGACTATCTATGCTTAAAAGTCAAAGAAAAACTGTAATTCCGCTAATACTACTCAAATTAGAATTATCTGTAATGCGATGGATTATTCTTATCTTTATATTGATTACAAACAATAGACTTGTTTATAAAACATTCATTATGAAATTCATTTGTGTATTGATTGAAAAAGAACTGTTTGCAAGTGCTCTGAATAAAATTTTTCATTTATGGAAAATATTAGACTTTTCAGTGAACTAATATTTTTTTGAAAACAGCTGTTTTAAAAGATTCATTTTTTATATAAAATTTAGATTTATATATACTTTTTGAAAGTTGTCGTTATTAATATTGCTTATATATACAGCTTATTTCATTCAATAAAATTGCACTTGAAAATAATTTTAAAAAGTGTAAATACATTCATCAAATGACGAAGCAAATCTCCACTATTCATTTTCTGGTTACTATTTCAATTTAACAGAAAGATCTACATAAGATTCCACTAGAAAATGAGTTGACGCATTTTTTTTTTCACCGGAAATCTTATCTAAGTTGCATTCTAATATGAGTTACGAATTCAAAGATTGGTATCATAATTTCTAGAGAGATAGATAGAGAGGAGAAAAAAAGCGCATTTACAAGCTATAAATTCCTCACGAAAGTTAAATAAATTATTCTTCAAAGAAAAAAGTCTTCCTGACTATCTCTTGGAACCGTGGCTTTCTCGAGTTTTGAAATCATTCTCGAGATAACCTATTCGTTGAAAAGGTGTTTGCTGGAAAGTGTTTGGAGGCAGGCAAGATTTATGGCGTGACAACCAAGTGAGTGGCTCTACCAACTCATTTCTTTTCAGTGACACTGTCCTGAAAGAATGGCACAGACCGAAGGCTGCGAAATTATCTTGTTTGCTTTGGGTTTTTCATATGTGAAGATTTCTGGAGAGACTGAGTGATTTAAAAGCGCGTTTCCGCTGCTGACTCAAGGTACGACGGAGGTTTGACATCCTTTCGTAAAAGTTTCTCTTGGGACACAGAAAAATAGTGTAGAGCTCAGTAAATTCTCTCTTGTTTGCTTGATATCACCAAACAGTACCCGGTAGATAAACTGTTTTGAAATGTGGAAAGGGTTCTTTGAATACGGCGATGGATGCTTCCGCACTAAAGTTGTTGCTTCTAGATGCGTCTCAGGGACCGGATAAAAACTGAATTAAGATCAGAAGTTATGTAAATAGATTTTAAAATATATCCATATCAGATAATACTTTCAATTATTCTTAATCCAGATTTTTAAAAAAACAACACATTATCGATGTATCATAGTATTTGGATCACTAAGATATTATGATAGCATAAAAATATTTGAAATCCAGTTCACTTCGGCTTGGTTCAAATTAATTCTGTTTTTCTAGAAAAATTTTCCTAATATTTGTAGGGAGTAATTTAAATTTAACTCCTGTCTCAGAAATGAATTTAAGAATTTTGTGATTCTAAATAATGTACATTATGATGCATCTCTTTTACTAAGTTGATCAATTTAGTTTTATATTTCATCGCTTTTAACTTAAACCACATTTTAATGAGTTATTTTGTTTTTTAAGCATTTCTGTGAAAATTTATTTATTATTTATTACGATTTATTTATTTATTAAGATTCATTACTGCACGACAACTATTATTATACTCAGTATTATTAAAAAGATGCTTTGTATCTACAAATACTGTTTCAGTAAAGTGAACATAATGAAAGAGATAGGAGCTGATTACTTATGCTTGCAAAAAATATTATTCAGTTTTTCATTCCATTTAAATATGCTTGATTTAATAAAAGATATTGCAATTTTAAGCTATTATTCCTTTTCAACACCTTTCTTTCTTGAGGTCAGAAACAACTGCTCTAGTTGGCCCAAAATAAACATAAATGTATTAAAATCCAATCAGATTTACTTCCTGTATAATCACTTCTAAAGAGACACTTGAATTTAAGAAAACATAATATTAAATTTTAAATATGTGTCTTGAAATGTTGTTTTAAATTATTATAGAAACAGATTTAACGTAAGAAATTATTTATTCGTATGTATTTATATGCATTTACATTATTATCATCATGTATTTACTTATACATGATATTCTAAAAATTAATTACGTTAAATCCAATCATTTTTATCCCTTGCAATTTTTTGTATGTTTATTTAATGTTAATGAAAACATAGAGGATTCACTTATAGATATTAAGATTATTCATCTTCTTTACAAGCAATACCCACTGAATTTGTGTTTATTTAACGCTCTACTTCATATTTGTACTATGGAGCTGAAAATCAAAAGATGAGTGACTACAGTACAGTTGAATTCCCTTTAGAGATTCTTAACAAATGCAGGACCCCAAAGAAATCAGTACGCATGGGACAGCAAGTTTTGGGGAAAACTTGTGCGTTCTAAAATCATCATAACTTTGTAATTTAAGAGAAACGAGAAAACTCGTGAGCTGTTCTCAACAGATTGGTCGTGTAACACGAGAAAACTCGTAAGCGATCCTTAATGTGTAGAACGGGGTATGATTTTACCACTGATCAAGATTAGCTCTGAGTATCATGATTGACGTAATTAGTGACTGCTGAAGGCATTTATGTTGAACTAACTACACTTATACTGATACAGATGTAGTATGTCAACCTCATATAGTCATTTTTCTCATTGTTTTTTATTAACATATTTTATATTCTTCTTCAAGTCAAGAAAGAGTTGTTTAATCGTAGGTGGTCAGATCATTGATCTCTCTATGATTTAATAACTATTATAAGAGAGTTAAAAACTATAAAAAAACATTAATTCTGATTCAATTTTTATATATTAGTAGTTAAAAAATAATTCAAAATCGTAAAGAAGAGAAAATTCGTCAATTATAGAGTGAATACATCATTTTAGCCAATACAAAATCAGTGTGGGAATAGCAGAAAATTTTTACTCCCGATATAAGTTATTCCTGGTTATTTTTGAAAAGTACAATGCTCGAGTGGATATAAGGAGTGAGATGACATATCATCAGTCGTTCATAGCTGAAAGGCTTGAACGGTTCGTTCGTAGCTGAAAGGTTCATAGCAATTTTAAGGTTTCTACAATAAATATTTGTAAAGGTTACTTCATCCAGCAAAAGGAATCAAGGAATTTCATTAATTAAAAGGGTTGCACAACGGTTCAATTATTCTGAATTAACATGTATGCCCTGATAATTTTTTATAGAAATAATCTGAATAAAGAAAAAAATCTGAATCTGTAATATTCAAAAATATTGTTTAATGTTTATAGTTAAATTCATATGGTTTTCAGTTTTAATTAACATGCTAAAAGCCATATCGAAATGGTCTTTTTTTTCATTTGGGGCGTTGTCTCCAAAGGTCTTCTCGATATTAAATTCATCTAATATACAAGATGTTCACCACATTTCAATGATAAATTAAAATATTTTGATAAGGAAAATTTAGACGCATTTATTAATTAATTTATTAATGGAATGCAATTTTTTTGTTTGTTTTAAACTGTATTTAATACTGTCAGGCATCTGCAACTGTCAGCACAAAAATAGTAAGGGCAATAATTGCCAGGGTCAGAATGAAAAGTTCAGTATTAGTCACAGATGATTGATGTGGTGCTTAATATTTTAATACTATTTCACTTTCTTAATTTATAAATAGGATTAAGGTTGATATCAAGATTTCTTTTATTCAAAAAAGAGTAGCATGTCGTAAAAAATTGAAAGTAAATCACCCCCTGTTTTACAAGGAAAGGTTATATAATAAAATCGATACTATTTTTTACTAGCATTTTGTCATCGAAAGAATAGTATAAAGTTATACTAGAGATATGATTTTTTTTTGGAAAAGAAAATTTTATGGTATATTACAATTTCTAAGTTCATACATCAATACGAAACTTAAGCAGATGACAATCATAATTTTTCGTAGTAAATTCCGCTTAGAAATATATAAGAAACACATGTCTTGTCAACCATGTAATTGAGCTGGCATTGTAACACTTGAACTATGATTCTCGAGTTTTCAAGGCAAAAATTAATGATTATAATAAAAAAAATCATTTCTATTATCGTTAATGAAAGAAAATAGCAGCCCATGTAATACGGAAACAATTCTATCTAGAAAAATCAAATTAAATTTAAAGATATTCCAACAAATACCAAAAATACAAGTTATAAAAGTTCTATCTACAACATTAAAAGTTTCAAATGCATAAAATGATTTTAAAGAAAGCTATAAACTAAATCAAAATAAACATCACGTGTGATTGCGTAGCCAAAATCAGATATTATTTGCATTAAAATTCTACGTAAAGATTAATTTATGTGAATTTTATTTCCTCTCACAGTCAGGCATCAAAACTCTTGACAATCCTTCATGGTTTTTGGTTTTTATTTCGCGCCATGTATGAATACCAATCCTGTCATATGTGAATACATTTTCTCTACCATCAACACACAAAGTGTTTACAAATTTCCGTTGAAGACCTGCATATCTACGTGATTGTTTGAAAACCGCCTTGTTAGCGATCAATCATTATTCAAATGTATACACAGTTTGAAGAAAAAAAGACACATTAGTAACAAACCACCAGCAGACCGTAAAGTTTATCATTGTTCCTTCCTACCTACCTACCTTCCTTTTTTTGCATGCGACTGAGTTCTTTTTAGCTGGAAGAAAGGAAGCAAAAAAAGAAATTCGGGAAAAAAATTCATCATGCAGACATCTTGTTTGAAGGTTACCAGAAGAGCCCTTTCTGTCCACACAAATACCTGTGACACGCAAAGCCAAGAATAAAAAATAAATAAAAGCCAAGAATAATAAAAAAAACATGCAAGGAAGAATGATGGAAAGAGGGAAGACATAACACACACACTCACATATAAAAAATGAGCCACAAAGAATAAAAGGATTTTCAAAACTGCACAAGAAAATTCTTGTACAGTTTCCACCGGAACAAAACTGTCCCATCCGTCACCATGGCAGAAGGTAGGTTACACAAGCCAGGCAACACGAAAATAAAACACTGGAATACTCTTTCTTTATCTTTTTTTCTTCTTCCACATTTTGAAGGATAAAAATGCATGCAGACGATGATGGAGGGGTGGTCGAGATGGTCTGATTTGAATGCACAAATGGCGGACAGGGCACAACAGCGTGTTTTGTAATTCCTCCTTGTCTACAGAAGCATGTCAGCCCTCCAGGAATGTTTTTCATTATATTATTTTTAGGAATCGCATACATCAGACCGTTGGAGGGAGGGGGCATGGTGTATTCTCTCACTCTGGCCACCCATCCATCAAAAGTGACGCCCGGTTCTGCGGACATTTATTCCCGAAGAGAGTTGACGAGCTAAAGGTACTGCCAGAAGGGGGTCGAACAGAAGTTCTCTTGATGGAAAGGTTGTCCATGAAATTATGCAGACCTTTATATGTGCCCGCCTTGATACACTGTTGCTAGAAATGCCAGATGGAAAACCTTCCTTTCCCCCCCCCCCCCCCCCCAAAGTACCCAATGACGGGTTGAACGGAGTATGATATAAATATGGGATAGATAGAGGACTTAACTGTAATTTGTAACAGTTTTTTTAACTGTAATTCACAAAGAATCTTCATTTTCTGGAAATATTTTGCTTAAAAAGGTGGCATATCAAATTCACTGAGATCAGGTCACTTGATTATTTGATTGTATGTGCCTTTGTACTTGAAAGCGAAATGTGTAGTATGTATTCTAGCCACTGTATTCACCCGAGGTTATACGTCCGACTATTACATCCCTATATATGAAAGAAATATCAAAACACAAGAAAGCATAAGAAAAATCAAAACAAATAGAGAAAAAGAACTGACGTCATTTAGAAACTAAGTCATGCAAAAAAGAAGGAAAAAAACCTGACGAACAATAATGTTTCAAACGATACAAATAATGTTTAAATTAATTATGAAAAACTGAATAAATAATAAAATGATAATGAAGTTATTATCACTAAAAAGCAACTTATTTTTATTTTTATTTTTTGGTAGCGGAAAAATAATTTTCACACGATAATTTGCTCCAAAGTTAGAACAAAGCAAAATATTTTAACTTCCAATTTACTGATTCAGAAAGACAGTTGGTATTTTTTAATAGTCCTATAATTCTTCAAGAGACTCAAGAGCATATGCATCAAATTTCATTCGAATCCATCTAACTGGATATGAAATTGCATAAAATTCAAACAAACGGATATTCATTATTTACCAAATAGCTATGAATGATATAGTGCGTTTAAAATTTTAAATATAGATATAATGTTTTAAATATTTTCCTGTTATTTCTTAAACACAGCAACGAAGAAATTGCAGTTCATAATAAATCAGAAGAACCACAACATTTATATACTGATTAGTTCAGGAAAACTATGACGTTTAATGTAACTAATTGATTGAGCAAGGATTAAAATTCTCATACATAATTAATTGATTGGAAAATGGTTCACATTTTCAAAACATACTAATAATATTACAACATATTTTAAACGATTCTCATTTTATACTATACGATAGATTTTAATTATTCTTAATAGAAATACTATATTTTCAAAAATATTGATCAGATGTTACTTTGCAATTTCAAAGAAAAGGAATTTTTAGAAAATTTCAGTAATATAATTTTTAACAGCTCATAAAACATTATAAAATATCAATAATTGTCATATATTTGTTCAATTTGATTATTCTAATTTTTGATAAATATTCTATGAACTAAAATTAATGGAACGATTACTTGCTAACAAATTATTTAATTATTTTCCAAACCATTCTGAAGTATATTTTGACAAGCTGAATATCTCTATTTAATAATCAGCCCTCCAACCAAATGAACAAATGCAAATATTACACATCACGTGTGTCTTGATATTCATGTATAAATACTATTAACTAACCACCTTTGGGGATTAGCTGATTAGCAAAGGATATTTGTTGTATTTAATTTTAATTAATTTTGATCTTTTAAAACTCTTGGAGAGTTATAATTTAATTCCTTTGATATTCATCATTCTTTTTGCAAGCCATTTTTAAAAATCAAATTGTCAGAGATATTAAGGATGTGTTACGTTAAGAAGTTTTTATTGGTTCCGTTCATCAGGTAGAGTAACTTTTCTGATGGAAATCAAGATCAATACATCATAATGTTATATAAACGTTATTATCCGATTCATCTATCTTATAATTTTAGCAGTATTTTAAATTCATTTTTTTATTCGTTACTTAAAATACTCAGATATTAAAGCAGAATCTTTCTTCTTTAGTTTTCAACAAGGAAATTAAGTGATTAAATATTCAATGAAAAATAAAAACTGTTTGATTTTCAGAGCAACAATCTAATATGCTAAAAAAATAAAGTAACAATATGCTTCTTAAATATTACTAGAATTCAGGAAAAAATATTTCATGATGGCTAACTTGATAATTTTTAAAAATACTCTTTTAGATTTTATGATGATGTGGAAAAGATTTTTGCACAGTAATATTTGATGGAGTTTGTTCGAAAAAAACTTGAAAATTTTGATTAGTTTTTAATTAATTAAATTACAATTAAAACTTGAAGAAAAAATGTTTCTGAGTTGTGAATATTTCAAAATTTATTCAAAATTTAATAACCGTAATTATCTTCCATAGAATCCACATACACATTCACTTCTATTATTAGAAGAAACAGCGATATAACAAAGGAACTAGTACCTTATAAGAGGACAAATTCTTTAAAATTAACTTTTGAATACGCCCTTTATCATTATTTAACAATGAGACCTGATTAGACGTTTTAAAAATTATTGTTTTATACGAGAATTATTTCTTACCCTTCTTTTCTTTCAGATATATAAATTATCATAAATATTCTTACCATTAATATGAAATTTATATAGGTCTATGTATATCATTTTAAAAAGGTCTTTTTTCTATTAAAAGAACATTTTACACTCTCTCTATGAATATGATTGACATTTCTCAAGTTTGAGAGAGAACTGATTAAAATAATAAAATCCACAACTTCGGCAGTACTGAATAAAATGAACAGAAACTAGGAAAATGCCTTAAAATATATAAAAAATTCAAACTCTCAACACTCTTTCTTTAGTCAACTACAGAGAATAAAGTATAATGGATAAAATAAAAATTCTGTTGCGCAAAAAGGATAAACGTATTCGGTGAATAAGAAGCAAATAAATATTTAAAAAAAAGTTTTTATTGCCGAGTTTCAAAACAGGTATCTCAAAGCACATGAGATATTTCTTCAATCTATTTGACAATGCTCAATCTAATGCATTTTCATTGTCACAAATGCCAAGTTTTCTTAAATTCTTTTCAACTCCCACTTTTCAAAATAACTTTAAAATATATTTTTTTCTTCTCCATAAACGTTTAATCGATAGAAAACTGAATGATAAACGAAAAGGCCACTTATTTATATTGACAATAGGAAAAAAATGTGTTGGAATTATTCTGTTCAAAATAAGATAATGCCCATTTGAGAGATGAAATTACAAGCACGACACAGCCGTTTCCTTGGAAATCTATCGAGTTATTGAATTCATTTCTACTTTTACAACCAGCTCGAATACTTAAACCAAAATACAATTTCACTATAGTAAAGCATTATTTTGAAGTAAAAAGATAACTATTATAATACTGAAAGTGATGCAAACGTCCTGGCATAGAAGTAGCACGTCTTCCACCTGATCTGGGCGTCCCGGGTTCGTGTCCCGGTTCAGGCATAATTTTTCTTCTGTGTTATATTTGTAAGGTGTGTGAATGTGCCCCCATGTAAACAGGGACTGTGTTAGCGAATGTGATGAGCGAATAGCAAAAGTCCTACACGTGGCTCTAGTTGGCGCTACTGCTAAACAAAAGACGCTGATTAGACTTAAATCGCTGACTACCTCAGCGAGCTTGTCCATGGCAAATGCCATAAGAAACAACAATAACAACAACTGAAAGTGATAAGATATAGAATGATACCTGTTCTGGTATTAATTTGGTTTGGATTTAGTTCTGGTATTAATTTGGTTTGGATGTAGTTCTGGCATGGATTGATTCGATTTGATTTGAAATCTCCGAATCTGATACCAAATCAAAGAGAACAAGTTTGTTCATTGCTGGCAGATTCAACAGGAACCAGATTCCACTGGATAAATAGCTTTCTAATACCAATTCTTCTGTTCTGAAGCTGGGATTTCACCATTTGATAATAAAGGTGCAAACAATGGCATTTTACCAGCCGCTGATGACATAGCCTGGTCTTGTGCCTTCCAAATTCATTAGTGGTTTAATCAGTACAAATAATTCACGTAGAATGATGTTATTTTTCCGTTTCTTCATGATATTTAACTTTAAATAATAAGAAATGTCCTAATATTTCATCGCTGTTGCGCTCGTAAAATTTCATGTTTAAGGAGGTATCTACATTCATCCTATCACACCATTTTTATGCCACCATGAAATCTATTGAACAACTTTAAGAGAAAGAAAAAGAATACGATGTCCCTATATAGTATAAAATAATCTTCATATAGCTATTAAGTGACAATTTATTGCTTTAAAACATTTGGAAGACAAAGTTTTAAATTGTTATTCAATCTTTAACAAAATGTTAACCACCATATTACTTGTTTATTGGGTTGTGTCGCAGCTCAAACTGATTCAATTCTCACCACATGAAGGCGCTGTTTTTATCCTTTAAACACATTCTATGGTCCTTAATGTATAGGCATGATTTTGTGGTAGGATGCTGAATAAGTCTTTATATTGGTATATGAATTTTTAGCAAGATAAAATTTTTGAATATCAAACTTATCTGAAGTTTTTGATTAAATTTCTAAAAATTAAAGCAAAATATATAGTCCATAATTAATGATATCACATTCTCAGATATTGAGTTAAAATCTTTATATCGAAAAAAAATGTTATAAAGAATGGTTAATGCTCTTAATCTCTCAATTTTTTCTTTTTACAGCATAGTAAATCATTTGTATAATTGATTTTTAAAAAATTCAGTGCTGAAAACCACCCTCAATTTAGCTTCGTCAAATCAAATTCATATAAAATTTTTTTAAATGAAATCTGCTATGCATATATCAATGTATACTGCCAGAACATAATTTCCTGAACGGCCAAGCACCACGTGATCGAGTGAGTTTAATTATATTATTATTCATTTTAATTCTCTCATTGGATGGATCACTTTAGTATTTCAAACGATCAAAAAGAATTGGTCTTGCTTTTATTGTTTAAAATATACCACATTTCCTATTTATTTCATTTCATATAATCACGCGCTCAAAATGACATTTTCTAGGTTTTATTTGCTGTAGTCATTAACCCATTTTTTTCAATCAGAGATTTCTTTTAATGTGATGGCAACGCTTTATTAAAAACTGAATTTTTGAGATGCTCGTGCAAATAATAAAATTAAAAATTTTTGCCTACGATTTTTTTTATTTTTCGCATAAGGGTTTTTGTGGACACCACAAAACCTCATTCCTAAAACAATATCATATTCTGACACGATAATAACAGAAAGTGAAGTTTTAATTTCAAGATTACAAACTTTTTAATTGATAGTTACTTAAAAACTATTTAAAAATATTCATACATATGAATTTTTTAATCGAAAACAGATATTAAGCATTTATTATAAAAATATAAAAAAAATTGCTTAATATACATATTATTAAAATAAATATCTCACTTATTATAAGAATAGGATTTAACGAGATTTCAGCCAAGCAAAACACAGCCCAATTTCCAAAGTATAGCACCTACCTTAACGTTTCAAAAGTAGGAGTATTGACTGTCAGCCCACGAAGAGAAGTCCTCCGCTCTGCTAAGAACACCTTCTTGATCCCGGCACCTTTGAAGGAAAATTTAATTGTTATTTTAAATGGCTGATTAGTTAAGGTGACATGCGATTATCTACACAGAAATTTCCTAGCAACCCTTTTGACAAGCACCTTGTTTCGGTTATACTATTAATTAACTTTCCAAAAGATTAGATGGAACCAAAATAAGCAAGATGTGCCTATCTTTAAAGTTATACCTCTCCAAGAGTTTTAAAAGAGGGAAACACCAGTATTAGATTGAATCATTGTTTTGGACCGAGTCATCAAATATTCTGATCTCCTTTACCTCCCTCGGTAGAATTCGAACAAGTAGGTTTAGATCGCAAATAATTTTCATTAAATGCTAAAGGTATTATGTTTTTGAATCAAATTTATTTAATCTACTGATTAAATTGTACTTTTAATCATCACAACAGTGGCTTTCCTTTAGAGCGTTACATTGATCAAAATGAATGTGTTTCAATATCAATGAGGTATTTACTTTAATATAAGATACTTTAGCAAGATACTGTGATTTGTCACTAATTTAAACTTAAGGCAAAATAACTGAGAATTGATTTATTCGCAAGAGAATAAAGGATTCAATGTAGATTTACTTTACAAATATTATACAAATAGTCTTACAAGTATTACATAATCTTAGTAAGTAGACATTTCTTTTTCTTTTTTATTGACAGAGTCTGACATAACTTTCAGTGTTCAACCAATAACATTCTTTAAGCTAATGAGTTAAAACTTTCTCAGATATTTTTCAGATTTTTGTTATTTATTACAACAATACAGTACAGCTCATTTCTGAGTATCTGATTCACTATCAGGCTTCTATACTATCCGACCTATTTTTTTCATTGTAATTAAATGAGAAAGACAAAGCATTGACAACATTGCCAAAATATTAGTAGCTGTTTCCATGTGCAATATATAAATTGTAACAGGAAAAGAGCAGCGTTCTGCTCGTTGTTCATTGTTTTGTCGCTGTGTAGTGGATTTGAGTTATTGCCGCTGTTCATGATTATAACAACAATACCTGTAGTATTCGTAAATTTTTCTTGGGGTGTGCTTAAAGCTTTTAAAACCCCTTTTTCCGTGGGTTTTCTTCAATGTGAACGGTAGAGACAGTGATCACATTCAATTTTGGTGTCAAATTAGGGACACAGCACAGATATAAGGCAAAAATACGAAAGAAACACAAAACTAATCATTGTTCGCCTCGTCAATCTCAGACTAACTTCTGTTCACCCCCGCTCCACTCTTCCCACTCCGCGTTCGGCAAGAAGGGTTGCTGTCAGAGGTGAGCAGGGTCGTCAAAGTGGGTAGGCTTTACAATGCTTTTTTAATTATATCACTGTGAAATGTACAGAATTAAATTAAATATCAATCATGTTAGAATATGAAGAGTTTATAACCTTTAACTTACTTTTCCAATTTTTGAAACGAAAATTGTAGAATAAAAATATGTATAAACTACTGGTAAGAGCTTTCTTTTTTAACGCGACACAGTACCGAAATCGCTTTTATGATTCATTGAGCCGAGATGAAGTTCTCATTCTAAGCGACTTGAGATAAATGGAGGGCTTAGTATTCAATAAGTGAAAAAATTACGTATTATAGCATTGAATTTTGATAAAAAAAACTTTGTTTTCTAGAACAGGTAGGCAAAAAAATTAACTACTTCTAAGACTTTTGACCTCCTCTGCACTGCATTGTTGGGTTAAACTATGTGTGCTATGTATTTTTTAATAGATTCCTCTAGGGAATGGAGATTATAGGCTTATCGCCTTCTTCCAAATGCAGCTCTGGTTGGGGAAGAAATGAATTAATAGAACTCCGGCCTATCCGGCATTTCTGTTATCCGGCTTACACTTCAGCCACATTAATGCCGGATATTCCTGGGTGTACTATATTCAAAGAATTTTCAAGTGCAGTCTTATTCCGTTATTAACACTCTGTTGACCGGTGACGAGTTAACTTGTCTTTTCATGTCCAAACGTTGTTGACTGACGAGTTAACTCGTCATTGCACTTGCATTATCTGTTTCAATTTGTAGCACCGAGGGCGCTGTAGAACATTTTACTTTCATATACAATTACAAAAAAGTAGCCGGTGGCATGACATAGTTTCTGTGTAAAATTGCCGGTCACCAAAGTGTTAACATAAATTCTTATCAAGCTTGCGTTTTTTCGAAACCTCTTTCATTAATAGTTTTATAAAAAAAAAAAAAAGAGACGAAAAAGATTTTAAAAATATCATGATGTGAAATTACTTCATTTTAAAGAGGCTTACGTTACGGACATCCTCATCTAGAAATTCTTTGGATCAGATTCTTGAAAAGTTGTTTTTATTGTTATCCTCTTTTAGAAGATAAAAATTTTTGACATTGTAATTAAAATATGTATGACATTGTAAATTTTAATTAGCATAATTAAATTCTGTATTTTAAATAAGGAAATTGTTTAGAATGCAGTTTCATAGTTTAATAGGAATTACTGATTAAAAAAGATCCCTAAAATATTTCTAAAACATAATTGAGATTTTTTTTTGGGGGGGGGGTTCAATAATTTCCTAAATTTTTCACAGAATTTGTGAAAGATAATGAAAAAAATCATAATATTCTTAGAAACAAACATGAAAAAAAACACAGGACATGCCAAAAACGTTTTAAAATTATAGAAATAATGCATCACTCTCATGCGTTGTAAGTTCCCAACTCAATTTTCAGTATATGATAGATGTCTATGCAGCAGGAAAATTAAAGTGTCCTTCACTTTCGTCAATTTTGGCTATCCAAATTCACGTCACTGTCAGCATAATTACTTGAACAAATTAACGAAAATTTTTATTCATTAATGAGTAAATACCACTTTTTTTCAGCTGTCAAAATATTAGGAATGATTTATCTCGTCTTATCATTCTTGTTAGACAGATGTTTGATTAGACTGCTAATTTCTTCGTCGGTGCAGGTGGATTAGTCATTTCCTTGGCCTGAAGCAGGAAATGTTATCTGCTTCATCTCTCAAGAAAGAAGGAGTGTATATGAACTTATGAGTTTTAATGCTTCTTTTACAGCCGAGATATGATATCTCAATCAAAACAAAATGGAGGAAAGTTCATAGCCAGTTCGTGAAGATGACCTCGGTTTTCCTCAGATTGGTAAAGCAATGAATCTATGACAAGAATGTTGTTTAAGGATACTGCAAGGTCTCAGTTATCATCATTAATTTTTTGTGGCCAATGAATGTTAAGTTACGTAATGATGAAATGATAGTTTTGTTCTCTTAGTTTTAAAGAAAACGTGATAGAGTTTCATTAGTTCTTTTTATTGATGGAAATGTTAGCACTTCTAACGATGAAATAATGACAAAAGCTTTATTGATTAGGTTATAATGTACTGTTATATTTTCGAGGTTTGGTATATTGTTAAAAGTGTTAAGCAAGTCATACTGTAGTTCGTTTACAAATCTGATTTCAGCTATATACCAATTTATTTCTATATTTTACAGATTTTATGAAGGTAAATAAGCAATTAAAATGTCAAAAGATGTAAGTATAAAGCTTTGCAATCTTTTTTTTTACTTACTTTTCTTATCAACATGCTAAGAGATTTTAGGTTTAATATAAACAGTGGTTTCCCATGCATTTAAATATTTTTCTAATTCTTTCATTCAGTGTATAGAATATTTGTATATAAAATGAAGAAGAAATATTAGCTAGCCTTAAAAATAATTAAATTTATAAATAATAAAAAAGCAAGAGTAACGTATATAAGGAATGAAAGCAAGAATTACTATAATTTTTTAAAAATTCTAGAGGTATTGAGCCAAATTTTTAAAGAAGGATTTATTAATATGCTGGGCATTCGGACAGCAAAAAATTGTTTTATTAATAAATTACAAAAATTTGTTCATTCAAATTCATGTTTTATTAATTATTAAATATTTTTTTAATAAATTGTTTACCAATAATTGTAAAATTATTGGTAAAATTAATAATCTTTTTTTTTCGATTATTTAACTATGAACTCAACTACTTTTCAAAAAATATTAATAGACGATATTTTTAAGTTTTTTAGAAATTAAATTAAATTTTCCTTATGATCATATAAACGGAATTAATATTTGATGCATTAACAATTCGAATGTTTTGAAAATATGAGTAAGACCTTGAATTGCCTTTTGTTTAATTAATGTTCAATGAAACTTCAGAGTTAAAACTCTATTACATTCAACAGATTTTATACTAAAAATTCTTTAAGAATTGATTCTATTATATTATATATATATATAATCAGATTCATTTTTTATTCTTAGATCAAAAACCTTTATATAAATATTTGATTAAGGCATATGCCAACTTTAAATGTAGTCTTTTTAGTTTTTGCTGAGCAATTAATGTAATTTATAATTAAATTGCTATCACAAGTATTTGTCAAGACTATGTGAATGAAAATATTTAACAATATATAAAAGTAATAAAACAAAGAAAAATTGATTTATTGCATTTACTAAGCTCCAAGACCTTACTCATCTCAGTAGCAAGATTTAAATGACTTGTCACTTTTTAGATGATTTTTTGTAACTTGCCACATTTTAGATGAATTTTCGTAACTTGTCATTTTTTAGATGAATTTTTGTAACTTATCACTTTTTGGATGCATTTTTGAATGTCCGCTCATTAATTTCGTTTATAATTCAAAATATCTTATAGTATTCAACGCAATGCAGTAGAGTGAAATTCCGCCTTGTCACATTTTAAATGAATTATTGTAACCTGTCACTTTTTAGATGAATTTTTGTTACTTGCCACTTTTTAGATGAATGTTTGTAATCGTCATTTTTTAGATGAATTTTTGTAACTTGCCACTTTTTAGATGAATTTTTGTAACCTGTCATTTTTTAGATGAATTTTTGTAACTTGCCACTTTTTTAGATGAATTTTTGTAACCTCTCACTTTTTAGATGAATTTTTGAATGTTCGCCCAGGAATTTTGTTTATAATCCTCAAAATATCGTATAGTATTCAATGCAGGGCAGTCGAGTGAAATTCCACCTGGACGATCGCCTCGCAATTGGCAGGCAGCCCCTTGCTCCACCCTGTGACAGAAAGCAGACACGGTTGACGCTGACAGATGTGGACCGATATGTTCTCGCGCCCTCCTCGCCGTCTAATGACTGCTGGCCGCAGACACCTATCCATCAGGAGCATTATATTTAGCCCTATCAGCCCGCGCCCTGTTCTGCCAGCGTTATTAACCAAAACCCGGCTAAAAAACCTTCCTCCTGATTATGTTCATTACCTGAGCTCCGTTTTTGTTTTCCTCCTTTAATGACCACGCAAAGGGGGTGGACAGGATTGCTGGGAAGCTTAGGATTCGGGATAATTCCTTGATCGATGGGGAGAAGCCGGGGAAGGTTGAGTTTGACCAGAAATTTCTGGCTGCCAGATGGTGAAATTGTTCAAGAGTCTTCCTGCCAAGGATGAAGCTTGGGGAGGAGGAGGTATCGTCTTAAGTTGTAGCA
>JAOUZG010048486.1:2322945-2342589 GCA_026289955.1 Argiope argentata | reverse complement strand
ACTGAAATATTAATATGTATTCTACTATTAGATCACGTCTATTGCATGTGAATGCTCTATGACTCACATTTGAAAATCTCAGACCCCGCAGCTCATCCAATCGACAAACCACCGCTGCTTTCGGATGAAAGAAAAATCTTCTAATTCTAATTGCTAAAAGTTGAATTATATCATTGCTTCAAGAGCAGAGAAATAATCATTGGAAAAATGTAAGCCTCTTAAATTTTCTTTCTTTCATTTTTTTTTTTAAATTATTCTTGTTAAGCAAGTCCACCTCACAGGAGTTTTAAGTAAAAGAGAACTTGACAAATTAGTCGAAAATGAGCCGTTACTGCTGTCAAACGAAATTTATTTTTTCTCCATAACTCCCTCTTACTTTTTCTTCCTCTAACAGTAGCTCAATTAGTTTTTTTCAAATGAACCGTATAAAAGAAAATGTTTAACTGAGTAATTTTTCTTATTTCTTTTCTCTAGTTTATTCCATTTTATATATTTTTTTTTACTCCACCGCCATTCGAGACAAGGGACAGTCCCCTGCTCGACCTTTTGTCAAGCATTCTGTCTCCTAAATAAGCCATTTCAAATTGGTTACCTTTGAGGAAAGGTTCGGGAAGAATTTTTTTCCCACTTCCGATAGTCCGCTGCACCATTCTTTTTGGTTTGAAGCAATTAAATAAAGAAAAGATAAGAAACGGTGAAAGAAAGGTTTCTTTATTTTTTTTATTCAGTCTTTCTCTAAAAGTTCATGCGTTCTTCTCTCTGTGTGTTCCTCCTTTTTTTTTAATTCCTTTTCTCAATTCAAAACCGTTCCTTCCTTTTTTTTGCCTGTCTCTCTCTCTCTCCACTGAATTTCACTTGTTCAGTAATTGCCGGTAAAATGTGACCGTTGAATGAATACAGTTGTGGGGGCTTTTTCCTTTTTAGTAAAAGGAACCCCTTTTTACTCTAGCTTGTGCCCTGTCACACTGAGAGCTGGAGAGGAGATGTTTCTTTTTATATATATAAGCAGGAGGGTTAAAAAAACTACAAGCCACGCCGCTTCTGATAGAAAGGTGTGTGTTCGTGCTAAGAAAAACTTCTGGAGCATTTGGTGTTTTTCCGTTTAGAATTGGAGAAAAACATTTAATCCGACACTAACATGAAAAAAAAAAGGATCCCCCGTCATTTAAATACGAAACACTTATTTATATAACATACACTTATTTTTTATACATTTTAATGAGCTGTTAGAAGTTAATAAATATGTCATTAAATTTGTTGCAGCTGATTTGATACAATGGAAGAAAGAATCAATAAAATAAGATATATTGAAAAGTTATTATATTTTTTATTGAATCAGTTACAATTAAAAAAACATTGCCCAGTTGATAATGTGTCAAATCCATGAATCGTAAAAATAAGGGTTCAAGTGTCCATAATAGATAACTTGTCCCGTTTAGTGGTTAGTAAAGGGATAATAAGAAATTATTTTAAAAAATTCCAATATACTAATTTTCAAAATGAGCTAACATTCATCGTACCAAATCTCATTTAAATTTATAGCTCTATACAGATTCTTTAAAAAGACTCTTTTAAAAAGTGGTACAATAAGCATTTTACATATAAATTATTATTTTCTATTTTTTTAAATAAGTGTGCTTGAAATTTTCTAACTTCTTGATGAGCAATGCCTGATGACAAAATTTTTATCAAACAGACAATAAAGCGAGTTAACATAACATTTTCATCCAATTCTGTTTCTAGTTTCTAGCTCACTAGAATGTAATTTATATAGATTACAAAATTACACTGGTTATGCAACAGATAGACAGTTGGAGAAGAAAGTAAGTAAAAAAAACGCACTAACAATTGTTGCAATGATGCCTATAGAAACTTGAAAAATTTTAAATGACTAAATATTAATATTAGCCTTATATTTTATAACTCGTAAAATTTGTATCTTGCAAATTTATTTAACAATCAGAAAAATATTAATTTCAAATACTTCAAATTAATTCAAATACTTTCAATACTTTCAGACTAGTCTGCCTCATTAGAAATCCGATACATAATGTCCTTGAAATTGTCAACTTTTATTCTTTAAAAAAAATTAAAATAAAACTCACTTAATCATTCCAAGATTGACGGGGCATCTGAGAGATACAAATCAGTTCTCTAATTAAAAAATTTATATTTCAAAAGCTGGGAAAATCATTTGATTTGAACATATCTAATTACATTTTTTCTATCTATATTAACGTTGGATTATTTAAATTTCTTTTAACATTTCATTTTTGTTTTAACTTTATATCTATGTGAGCATATACAATTACATAAATAAAATAAATAGTGCTAATTTATAATATCTGATTATTCGTTGAATTAGGATTTGATATTTCGTCATAATTTAATTTAGATGAAGCAATTGTTTAATTGAGGGAATCATGTCTAAATTTCAATCCAACATGTTTCAGATTTAAGAAGAGGATGGCTTATTAATATCAATCAAGAACAATTAATCCAAAATATGAAAAAATGTCACATAAATCTGTTTTGGACAGTTTGTCCATTAATTAGGACATCTGGCACATGTCTATACGGAGGCTGTTAAATAGTTTTTTATAATACAGCTTTCAAACTGTGTATTCTTTGGTATATAATATATGTATTCTTTGGCATTTAATATGTGTATTCTTTGGCATATTATATATATATATTTTGGCATTTAATGTGTGTATTCTTTGGCATATAATATGTGTGTTCTTTGGCATATTATATATGTATTCTTTGGCATATTATATATGTATTCTTTGGCATATTATATATGTATTCTTTGGCATATTATACGTATTCTTTGGCATATTATACGTATTCTTTGGCATATTATAAATGTATTTTTGGCATACTTTATATGTATTCTTTGGCATATAATATACATATCTTCTTTAACATATAATGTGTGTATTCTTTGGCATATTATGTATGCATTTTTTGGCATATAATATATGTATTCTTTAACACATAATGTGTGTATTCTTTGGCATATTGATAGATTCTATTTCGGCAAAACAGTGACATTAGTGCGATTATGTTAGAAAGCGCTACAAGAGAATTTATATTAATTACATTTCAGATGTCATTATTCGTTTAAATATGTTCGATGACATTCCATGTATTGCAAAGACGGGAAAGGAGACACTTTCGATTGCAAAGAGGAATATTTTTATAAATTAAATAAACATGTTAAATTTAAAGTTTACAGCTTTAAATAATAAATAGAGCCATACAGGAAATTAAATCAAAACCAGGAAAATTTTCCAACTTGGGACATGTCTTGTCTAATGTGTATATCTAAATATTTTTTTTAAACTAAAGACAGTTTCCGGTAGTTGTTGCCGAAGTAAAATTACATTCAGAAAACGAATTTGTTTGCGCAACTTAAACTCAAAATCCGCTGCAGTTTACGATGTTCGCTGAGACGCTCTGACAGTACTGCGTTGGAGAGAACGCCACAGATCAAAATTCCCGAGCACCCCGATGCATACTAAGTGTTAAAAGTTGCGGAAGTGTGTTGTTGGCTGTTGAGAATTTCGTTATGGCTGCTACTTTATGTCTCTCCCGTGCCGTGGCTCCCAGGTATGAACTTGACCTCGAGAGGAAGTTATTTACTGGAATTTGATGTTGGGGTTGATGTCACAACAGATAATACTTGATGTGTGTGGTTATAAATCACCTTGTCCTGTTTCATAAGGCACCTCGTGGGTGTAGTGAGGCTTATCCATCAGCAATGTGGAATAAGGAACAAAAGTCGTTAATGTGTCTCATGGAAATATTGTTTATAGCTCGGCCTTAATATGCGATGCAAATGACTTACCTGTAAACATACACGTTTTTATTCGTTATTATCTTTTGTAAGGATCTGAACACGTTGTTCTGATTATATTCTGTACTGGAATTAAGTAGACGTTAATTCAAAAAAATGTGTCATAAAACTACCATAAAATACGTAAGATATGGGAAAAAAAAGCATTCCTGAAAAGCATTTCCTGGATATAATGCAGATTCAACCTATTTTGTTTTTAATTACTGAAGAGAAGAATAAGAGATATTTCTGATTTGTTGTAATTCATCAGATATAGTTCTTAAAAACAATAAGTTATTAAGCTTGCCTGTTTATGGATCCCAAACATTCTTACATCGAAACAATCCTTCGATTTACTGAATTAATAAACTAACTATTATTTGTTTAATTAAAGTATTTTGAAATTCTACCATGGGATGTTAGAACCTGACATTGTACGTAATTTATAACTGAAGCTACAATCAAATGCTTAAAAGAGAAGATTTGGTAAGTTTAACGAAAAATATAAAAATCAGTATTGAGTATCTATAGTTAGCCATATATTCACTTTCTACTAAAAAGATAACATGTTTTCTGCAACATTCATCTGAATTCAAGAATTCTTTCTTTCTATTCATAATTTGTTTCTAATTAATGTTATTTAGTTTAAAGGACTTTGGATTTTGATTGTAGAATTTACGCTGCTTAGTATAAAATACTGATTCGGTTAATTACTATTTTTACTTATTTTTGGAAAGAATAATAATAATAAAGATTAAAATGACATCTGCTCTGTATATTTCACTGTATCATGTCAGAACATCATTTCTTCGGCCAAGAAACACGTGCTCGTGCAAGTTAAATCATATTTTTAATTATTTAAACTGTTTCATTGAATGAGTCCCTTTAGCATCGCAAACGATCCAAAAAACTTTGCCACGTATTGATTGTTTAAAAAAATATCACATTTCTCATTTATTCCATTTCATATAATCACGTGCTCAAAAAGACATTTTTCTAGGTTTTAATTACTGTAGTCAATAACTTATTTTTTTTTAATCGGAGCTTTTGTAAATGCTATGACAACATGTTATTAAAAGCTGATTTTTTTGAGATGCTCGTGCAGATAATAAAGTTTTAATTTTTCGTCAACGGACTTTTATTAATGCTACCAGTCAACGGACTTTTATTAATTAATCCCCAAAACAACATCATGCTCTGACATGATATAAATACTTTATTGGTTCGATCTTTTTCAAATTTCAGTAGCGCAATCCGTCATTATAACCTACCTTGTCTTATTTAATAAACTTCCAATCGTGATTTAGAAAATACTTTTTAATTAAATTTATACAGGTTGTATAATCTCACATTTTAAAAATCAATTAAGCTAAAAGGAAGAATCCTGGATTAATGGTAGTAATGTCAGTACATAGGAAATTTATCACGTGATGTCGCTTATTGTAACATCTCGGATTGCGAATATGAAAAGTTATTAAATTTAACTTTGAAAACGTTGTCAGATGTTAAAAAAAAGTGAAATGCAAAAATATAGAAGTCAAAAAATTGTTACAACTGATTTATTACAAATTATTTAAAATAATATTTCGCTTTATTATCTTTGTGTTATAATTATAATAGTATTATGCCACCATTATAAATATGTCACTAAACGGATGAAGTGCAATATAACGCATGTAAATTAAGTAATTTAATGTTTTACTAAGAATTTGTATAACACAAGAGAATATTAGGATTACGGAAAGTACGAAATAGAAGTAAATTACTATTAAAATTTAAATCGTGATGCATTTCAGTTAACAACTTGCATATGCTGAATAAGCATCATTTCAACTCTACAAATATACATACACAAGTTTATATTATTTTAAATATTATAAACTCGCATGTACGGATAGTATAATTTCGTTAATCATTACTATTAAGCAATAATTTGTATAAACATTTGGTACAGTTCTATTGATAGAAACTTATACGCTTGCTATAAGTTTCTATCTATATACATTTGCAGCATAAGTATATAAGTATGCACTTTATATTCTCATAAGAAAAAAAAAGATATTACTATTCTATTGTGTTTGTGTCTTTTGGCATTTGCCATAGACATGCTCACTGAGATAGTCACCGATTTAATCCTATTCAGCGTCTCCTGTTTTGTAGGAGCGCCAACTAGGACCAAAAGTATGATTTTTACTACTCACTCATCAGATTTGCTGGCACATCTCCTTTTTACAAGGGGCCACATTCTCTCACTTTACAGCTAGAACACAGAAGAACAACCATGCCCTAACCGGGAGGCCCAGATCACGAGGAAGACAAATTACTTCTATGCCAGGATGCCAACGATACTACCATTTTTACTCAATAAAGTATATATTTAAAGATTTCATTATAAAATGTGATTGTATACATAAAACGAAATAAAAAAATTAGTTAAATGCTGATTTATTTCAACAATAGTTCATTGTTTTTGTGGTACTTACTGTATGTAAGTTCCGTTTATTAAATTCAGGACTATTTTGATACACTAGACATAAATTTTGTTAAAGTAATAGTGATTTTATATTTTCAAGAATTTATTTTTAGGTAAATATATTTATAAATGGTCACTGAAATTCCTTCGTGATACAGAAAATGTAAGGAATTTAAATTAAATTTCCAATTTTCGTATTTATCATAGCTTTCTTTTTTACACGAGGTTATTTGAAATCACACACACTTTATTTCTATTAGTTCACCTTCGTTAAATGAGCATTAAATACTACATTCACCACTGAAGAAAAGAGGGAAATAGCAAATTTAAAATTGCCGACTTTACTCAGATTCTTCATATTTTGATGCACTTTTTCAATCTTTGTCATAAAGAAATTTTACTTCATACATTTCATATTAATAGATTAGTAATTTTAAGGGATTGCAAATATTTCATTCCCCTTTTATTTTTTACTGGTCAATTTTTAATATCCATTAAATAAAACCATATCTTTTTCACAATAAAGAGTTGAATCAAATTCGATTTAGTTTTTATATATCGGGCAATAATTATGCCGAGTTCTGAAAAGTGTGATTGCAAAAGCATTACTTATAATCAGGATTCATGAAAAAGATACTAGAAGAAAACTCAAAAACATATCACAGAGATATTGCTTCCAAAACAGATTTAAGCATTTTCACAATCAATTTTAGCTGATTATTTTTCTTCTAAACTACGAAAATATACTTTTATTTTTATGAATTACTACCAACAAAGCTCAGATTCAAAAGTTCATGAACTCTGAAACTAATTATTTCAAATAATTCGGGAATTTCTTAATTTTAAACCATTATTTCATAAGATGTTAGTATTATTTTAATGTTTTATAATCCATAGAATTTTTATAATTCATAGAATTAATATGTAAAAAAACATTTATTTTATTTCGCAATCAGAAAAATGAACTCGTTAAATTTCATTGTGGTTACTTTTCAATCAAGTGACCCTAGGAGCTGCCTATTTTGCTTAATCGGAAATCCAACTCTGCAAGGCTACAAGGTATCCATGCATTTGATGAAAACCGAGCATATCACCTATAAGTTATAATGAGGTTTTCGTATTAGTAGACAGTTAGCAAGAGGAGACCTTCCGTATATTAATTTTGGGAATTAAAAACATAAACTGCTAGAATTCTTGGCATGTTCTTATCGGTGTGTAAACATTTATACAGAAAATCCATTAGATTTAAGATATTTCATTAAAATTTAATAAATAAATATATTCATATTCAACTCGATTTATATACTCCGATTAATGCTTCATAGTATCATCTTTTTATTGTATACGAAAGATTGTTTATGTAGACGATATGGAGCCAAGAGATTAGGAAAAAAAATTGTCATGAGTTACACAAAAAAAATCAATTTAATATTCATCATCAATTATCTCTTTAAAGTCTGTTATTGACATCAAAGGCAATAATAATTAAAACGTGTCAAAGTTTATCAAAATAAATTCATTTATTTAATTAACAGAATGCTACTTTTTTTAAAAAAAAATTTAGAAACGAATTCTTTAGAAAAGACGAAGTAATTAACGGCTTCATATAAACTTCTGTCACATATAAATTCTTTAATATAGAAGGTACTTACTTCTATATAATCAGACGGAGCATATTTTTTATTTACCAACTTTAAGCTCTCATTAGTAAACTTATTAAGAAGAACACTTCGCAAAAACTGCGCCTAACTCGGCTTCTATTTAATGTTACAGCAGAAGAGTAAGGGTAAAAAAAAATCGAATCCAAGAAGGGAGAAAAAAAAAAGGCGTAAAAAGCTTTCTCGCTAATGTTACTCTTACTTCCATCCATTCCTGACATTTATTAAATAAGATGACTATTAGCACTATAGCATTAATTTAAGCTTTACACTCATTGGTCGCGAATGTCGCCTTTAACGTTGTTTGCATATTCAATAGGCCGAAAGAAATTTCACTGAGTGCTTGTCAGGAAGGTTGCTATCTAACATTCATGCAATTAAAACGATTTTTTCACTCTCTCCTTGCCAGCTTTCACACTTTCTTATCTCTCCCACCCCCTAAGACATCCCCCTACCAAACGATGTCTTAACTCGGAAAGAAATTCGCTCCCGACAAAAAGGAATTTTTGATAATGTTGGAGCGAACCATCTAAGCAGAGAATCAGTGATACTATCTCACTTTTTAAAAAGATTATTTGAAAAAAAAAATACTGAGGGCTGCTCTACATTGGGCTATCAACTTGAAACAAGCAAGCACGAGATTATAAATTTTCTAACAGATTACCTCTTTCCATAGTAAAAGTCAGAATGAAAAAAAAATGTCAACGCTTTCTTATATATATATTTATACGCATAAAATTTTTTTCACTTTTTTTCATCAAATATTCAAATACCGAGTGGTGAAGAAAAAAAATAACAAGTAGTGAATGTAAAAGAAATTCTAACACCTAGAAAGCTTTTTATATTTTGTTTTCCCATTTTTTTCTTCTTTACTTTCTTCTTTATTATTCGCGTGTTATCAGTAGTAATTCAATTCAAAACTTAATTTACGTTTTCACATGGAAGGTTTCTTGTATTTTTTTTTCAATATGCGTTTTGTTTTAACCTTTTTTTGTGTTTGTTTTGTTTTAAATTCTGACCCGTCGTTTCGCATTTTTTCTCCACCACCACTCCAGCCAGATTACAAAAATAATAAAACTCCGCATGCGAAGAGGAAGATATGCTGGGACATCTGCTTTTGCGACTTATCTTTTTCATTTAACATCTCTAATGCATTCCCTTTTTTCCCCTTCTCTCCCTCTGTTTTTTCCCCTAATCATATCTGAAAAACGTTTTCAGCAACCACACCCCCTAATTGTTTTATAATCACAAACTTGGTGAACCGATGACATAAACTGAAAAAATAAACTACAGAGGGGGAAGAAAAAATCATATTCCATAAAATAAAATGAAAGAAAAGATGGGGTAGAAAAAAAACTAAATAAAAAAATAATCCTATGCGATCATAAGTCAAAGCATTAATAACTGCTGCTGACAAGATATATTCCGTTTTTTGACATTCCTTCAAATAAACTGTTCAGTTTCCTTTATTTAATTAAGTTTCCATTTACTAGACAACTGCATGCAGTTCCTGAGTCTTTTTTCCGGAACAGCCCACCTCTCCACCACGATGAGAAATCTTTAGAAATGTAAAAATCGATTTTAATTTTTTGTTGCACTTTCTAATGTTTTTTTTCCCTCTCATTCTTTCTTTTTCGAATGCATGTTATTTTTACCATTCTGTCTGCACCATGTTTCTACTGTAAAGGAAAATGTATGAAAAATATTATTCAAATCTTTTTTTTTTTTAATTCTTTTACTGTATGTTTCTGAAAATTTGTTTTTCATCTTTTTTTTTACTCCCTCTGCAAGCTGTTTTATTTGTTTCGGTTGTTTTTTAGCAATAAAAAAAACTCACAAGATAGAAGATTTCGAACACCCCCTCTCCCCTTTCAACCACTGCGGTACCCATTATCCGTTTTCTGTCTTAGTTGCAAAATGGCGATAGTTATCGTTTGATAAAAACATCTCTTCCTACATTTTTCGTAACCGACAATTTTGAGGGGATTTTTCATCCGTTTTTTTAAATGTTTTTTTTTTCTGTCTTCTTCTAGAGTTGAATTAATCCAAAAGTAAAACTGTTTAGAGTGAAATGGTTCAAAAGAATTCTCCAATAATCATGATATCTTAATGCAAAAAGGAGAGTAAAAAATATCGTCGAATGAAAAGAAGGGGAAAAAAATCCCTAAAAACATTCGAATTTTGGTGTTGCCAGATTTTTCTCGCGGAAGGATTTGATTCATTTATAATTTAGAAAAATGACGTCCTTAATTTTTTTTTATCGTTTGGTTTTGCGCTTGTGTTTGATTCTGATGATTTTTATATTGATTAAAATAACCAATTACATTTCTTTGGAAATTTCATAATTCGCATTTGCTGAGTCATTGAAACTGCTTTGAGAAAGACATTTTTATCTGTGATTGAAAAAAAATGCTTGAGTTTGAAATTATTGAAAAATCATAATGTCTGTTTTTTTGTTTATTCATTTAGGCATGTGAATAGATTATTCGTTTATTATACAATTGCGGTTATTTAATATCATGAAAAAAAAGTTTCGATACAATTATAAAATAGATTCATGTAAGATTTTTTTAGCCTCTTCTAAGTAGCGCTTTTCTCAGAAATAGAATAATTTTTCTGTGTGCCTTTTTCATCTAAAAAGAAGTGATGCTGCACTTTTTTTTTAAATCACAAAAGCATTTTCAAAATATTTTATTCATTTTTAAATTTTGATCTTAGAAAAAATATTTTTTCTTTAACTGAATACTTTTACAATTTTTTTTATTTCTTTAGTAGAATAAATTTTCCATGAATAAAAATCTTCACAATATTTCCTCCCAAGTTATGTTTTTCTTCAATTTTATTATTAAGTGTTTAACATTGTAAAAAACTAATATTATATTGTTCGGAAATAAAGCCTTTATTTTAGAATATTCATAATATTTTTTAGTTTAATTTTTGATTAAAAAACATCCACAATGAAAAGTCAACTTTTTTCTAATAGAATCAGTCTGATGTCCCAATGGATCTCAAGACTTATCTTTCTGAAACTTTCTGACATTTGTTTCAACTTATAAGTTTCTAAAATAAAGAATATCAACAAGGTTTGACTCGTTTGTTTAAGTTCGTTTGTTAAGAAAAGTTTTTTATTGCATTAATAAAAATCAATTTAAATAATCTTCAATGTGGATACTTCCATTCCTATAAAAGATGCAGAAAAGTGTACTTCATTTGATACATCAGCTTCTAAGTAAGTTTTTAAATGAGTTAATTATCTTTATTTCAAAATTTGATTTTCTACATTAAATACACAGAGCACTACATTATATGATAAACTTTCAACAATGAAATAAATCTTTCACCTACTTCAATTTGATACCTTTTAATCTAATTTTTTTACTTATAAATTTTTAACTATATTTTAATTTTACTATTATTATAGTATATTAAAAAACATTTTGAATAAAAATAATAAAAATAAACTGTTGTAAAGTCTATTTTTCTGTTGTCAAATTTTTCTTTCTTTTTTTTTCTTCAAAGAAAATCAAATGAATTCTTAATTCATTGTATATGAAAAATAATATAATTTGCAACTTTCCTGATCTTTCAGTTTTTCATTCTTGAATTTGGACATCAAAACCATTTAATATTAGAATCTTTAAATTAAAAAAAAAACATTATTTCAAAAATAGGCGTAGAAATGTCTAATTCATTTTTACAAAGATGGCAATCTTCATTAAACTCTTATTTTTCATAGAAAATGGTAACTTTAAAATTATTTAATGATTTCATTCGTTCTTTAATTGTAAGACTTGCTAGATTTCTTACTCAGTTTGAAGAACTAGAAACGGTCGATTGAAAAGAAAGAATCATTGCATAAAATTACTATTTTAAACTACATTTGCTCTACAAATAGAGCATTCTGATTGTATTTGTTATCTTTGAAAAATGGTGAAATTAATTAACGAATAAAATTGGCAAATACGCTGTATTTTCTGAACAGAGGAATCATAGGATATTATTTTACGAAACAAGAGGCTGGTGGGCTAGATATCATCAAACTATTTGTGAGGATTTATGAAATTATATATTAAATAAAAGTTGACGAGAACAATACAATGACAAGTGCTGGAAACTGGGGTTTTAGTTTCTTAATTATTTTATGTACACTTTTAGGTTGAAAAGTTTATTTTCGTTTAGTCATTCGAGAGCTTTCAAATCTGCATACTGACGTTTGAATTTTTGTTATTTAATTACAAAGAACAAATTTTTCAATTGCTACTATTAGTTCACACTCTCCCTATATATATATATATATATATATATATATATATATATATATATATATATATATATATATAAGACTTGTAGCAGATGATATTTGATGCTAATATAGTTTTTTAAAATATTAATTCATTAATTTTGTATTAATTAATTAAAAACTAATTTTCTCGTCTTTATAGTAGTTGCTATTGTTAATCGGTATAGTCTGGTTGGTAGGACGTTGGATACCGCATCCCTTTTGCTGCGAGTTCGAACCTGATCGTAAAGTTCTCCATGTCGGGAGTTATAACACAGAGGGTACCGAGTCGAAGGTGATCGTTATTCGGGAGCGCGGAGGTCCATACCCTCAGAAGCTACTACACCACTTCCTTCCGTTGTAAAGCGAAAAACATGAACAGCAATTGTAATTTTTTAATAAAAAAGTAACTAAAATAAAATCTTTCCTAACTTCCCAGATTTTTCCTAATATCGAAAGTAACAGGTGATTTTAGAAAATTGTTTTATTGTTATATTACTTGTTTTGAATTGAATTTGAGAGCGTCATATAATGGATTATAATATTGCCTCATTCATTATTCTCATACTTCTTCATGCATTATTCTCGTTTTTCTACTAATGATATATACAGGAAGAAACATCAATAAAACTGACACTTTATTCGTATAAAAAATATTGTCCTTTGTTTCTTAAAAATTAAAGCTTAACTCTCTTCTTGCTCAGAAAGAAAGTGATTTCATTCGCTCATGTGGGAGATCTTCAATCGTATATATATATATATATATATATATATATATATATATATATATATATGCTTTTTAACTAAGCCTTTTATTTAAAATACTTTTAAATAAAAGGCTTAAGAATTTCTTAGTTGAATACTTATTAATATGCTTAGTTAATAAAAGTAAAAAAAAAATGTTGAGGTATAAAGTACGTTGTTTTGTAAAATAACTGTTACTATTCTTTTTCTCTAAGACAATACCATTCAACAAGACAAATAAAAAGCAAATTTGATGTCTCTGAATCTCCAAAATATTTACATTTTAAAAATTCATACCTGGAATATTATTCTAAAATATTTGGATACATGCATATTAAGACTAGCTTTTTATTAAAATATGGCCATTTTTTATTATAGAATATTATCATTGTTATAAATTAGAATGAAGCTCAATTTCGATAAAATTTATCAACAGGAATAAATCAGACAATTATGTGGCAAATTAATAAATTTTATTAAATTGGAATTGTAATTCTGTGCTCTGCTTCAATAGTAGGACAGTTAAAATTATTTCACTTTTTATTGAAAAAGAGTAGGAATTTTTTTTTGTTATGTGTGGCTTTTCCAACAGTGCTTTTGTCTAAGGGATATTGGAAATATCAAACCATCTCAATTGGTCAAATGTATGAAAATTATGAAGATAAAAAAACATAAACAACTTTTGAACATCCTTTGGAAATCCTTTTTCCTTAGATAGTCATTGTCTGAAACTGCAGTAAATAGTCATTACAAATATCATTACAATGTTTCCTCATTGTAAGAATAGTTGTCATTAGTTTGCATTGTTAAGAAAATTTATATGTTTTTTCTCGTGTCAATCATTATTATTCAAACATAAAATATATTGAATGAAAGGGTCAATTATCTGCGTGTAAATGTATGGTACAGTTATTCTTGCCATCACACTAATACGGATGAAATCGGGAAAGATGATCCTATTTTTAAGGGTTTTCTGCAACCAATTTTCGCCTTAAACATAATACACTTTTGGAGAGGGAATAATTTTTTTTATCTGGATGTCTTTTTTTTTTTTGGTTGATCTATATTAGAAAATTTTTGTGCATGTCGTGCATCAAAATTTATCTAACTTTTCACAATTACAGCATTTAGAAGCCCGCGCACGAGCTCACGCACACACAAATAAAACTGATTGACATACAGTAAAAAATTAATGGAATTTCGACACAGATCTACAATTCCGCCAAAGCAAAAAGCGTATTCACAAACGGATCGATAGATGAATTTTCCATTTACAAATTTGACTTACAATGGATATACAACTATAATTTTGATAGACTATAGGAAACGAGACTATATCAAATATTTTCTGTTGCGAAATTGGCAACAACTGAAAATAGTTAGTTAGGTTTTGTAAATAGTAAAGTGATGTGTTTTGAAACTGTCAGTCAAATTTCATACCGAAAATCACACATGGATAATATCTTAAATGCACGTGAATATAGGCAATGCACGTGAATATAGGCAATGCACGTGAATATAGAATGGCGTCCACACAGAAGAACTATTAATTCCTAAGAGAACTGTAAGACGAAGATTAAGCAGGTTCATCAAGAACAAAAGACCATGCAGGGAGGGGCTCTGTTCTATAATAACGTGCGTCTACATGTCTCCAGGGTTACACACACGGAACTGGACAAGTTCAAGTGGGAGTAGCTTGACCAAAAGTCCTACAGCCCGGACATATCGTCCTGAGATTTTCATGAGTTTGCCCCCCCCCAAAAAAAAAGGGAAGCGTTTCAACTCTGGCGATGAACTCAAGGTTGATGTGAAGGACAGGATCTTGTTATGACGACAGGGAACAAGGAATTCTACAGTGTATATTTTGAATAAAGTCTTCCTTTATACCCACCGTGTCCTTTCATACCTTTGAATACTCGTTAAAACATTATTCTTTAAATTTAGTTCAGATACTGTAGCGATAATTGAATAATAAAATCTCATGCAAAATTAACTAAAAATCGAATTTAAAAAATTATGAATATCATCATTATGTTCTTCATTCTGAAATATTTTCTTACCAAAGCTTCTAAAAAATCATTAACAACTAGCAGCTATATTAAAAAAGATTCCCTTAAATTTCAGGCTTTTAATCCAAAACACTACAGTATTATGCTTTAGGATTCATTCAATGATCTTTCTTTTATCTAGTATGATTGTGTCTGTGAGTAGCGGATAGCGCTAGGCCCGAACTCCTTATCTTATGGTTAGTACTTGAGTAATATATCCATTGGGCCAAAAGTGCACTTCAGTCCGAGGGATGTTATCTGGCTTATATAGAATTCACCACAATTGCATTAACAAAAATACACAGTGAACCTTTACTTCTTATCAAGAAACTATCAAAAAAAATATCTGCCAAGAAACATCATTTTTATAAAATACAAAAGGGGGGAATTCTGATTTCAAATTAATATCCCCAAAAAGTATTTCTTTTTTTAAACTAAGAAAAAGTTGTATTTGTTAATGTGTAATTAAAGGCAGTCGTGAGAGTTTTGGCGAAACAATGAAGTTGGTTTGAATCCCGTTATATTAACAACCTACAGGAAGGAAACTTTGCATCTTGGGTAAGGTTGCAATTGCTTTGCATTTGTAACCTTATTTGGAAAGAATAGTTGCATGAATCTAATATTTTTCAGAACCTATCGTATAAAAACATGTTTCGAACTTTTTACTCCAATCGATTATAATAAAAATTTAACATGGCATTATTGTTATAACCACAAGATTATGTACCCCCTTTTATTTATTTAAATCATTGCGTTTTCGTATATGTGAAAATGCAGACCGATAGACGATCAACCGTTTGACGGATCTAATATTAAATATGAGAAATACCTAAACTTTAGGTGATAAGCTTGCGTATCAAATTTTATCTGCCTAGCTCTTTTGATTCCTTTGTTATCGAGTTCACTCGAAGAATCAGGCGGACAGACTTTCTATGACCATCTAATTATAAATGTACCATCTAATGAATTCTAACATCTAATTAAAAACGTTTTTCAGCTATTTTCAGAAACAAGCGATCAAACAAACATAATTCCAAAAAAATTGCAGGGATGTTTGAAACACGGTGAATTCCCCAAAATATCGAGTCTGAATTTGTCTAGATTAACATACTTTCTCTATACTTTAAATACAAGGAAATAAAAATATTTTCAATAAAATAAGGTTTAAAATTAATTTTGATTTTTTTAATTAGTAAAAATTTTTACTCATATGAAGTGGGTGTCAACGCGGGGCTAATTTTGAAAACTTTTTAGAAGGTTTTTATAATTGTGAGAGACCGTTGTGGCCTGATGGTAAGGTTTGAGGCTGGAGACCCGATTCCACCAAAAAACCATCGTGGAAGAGGATCAATTGTACGTTAAATCTGTCAGGGCCAAACATCCTCCCGTTGGTGTGGTGTGGAGAGATGGGTGTCAGCTCAGGTGTTGTCCTCATCATCTGACCACGGCTCAAAATTACGAGGTCCTCCTCAAAATAGTCCAAGTGTTGCTTTTTAATGAGATGTTAATATAACTAAACTGAGCTTCATAATTGTGAGTTTATGTAGTCCAAAATTACTTTTAAAAATGTTAAATTTCTTGTATTTATTATTATATTAAAACATTTTGAGGACATTAACTATCTAAGAAGCATTTGCTTACAAAACGTGATCTCTAGTGATTAATTAATCTGCTCTGCGGATAGAACGTTGCCTTTTATACATTATAAAAGTTGTTGAAATGTTTTCGCATCATGCGAAAACCTAAAAGTCTTATAGTAAAATCGTAAAACAATTCCATATGATCCAAATTTCTATGAACATTTTTTTTAATCTGAAAAACAGGTGAAATTATTTATAAATTCTTATTACCGTTGATAATACAAGAAAAGTAGTGTAGATATCCCTGCGTGCGAGAATAGCTGACTTTCAAACAGGAATTACATTGAGTATATCTAGTAGTTATTTGCTTCAGCTTAAATTCAAGTAAGGTTTTTTAAATCCTTTTTTACTTCTAACAACTCAGCTAAAAGTAAGTAATAACAACAACTAAATTATACAAAATTTCAATAATATACATTTTCCAAACTTTTGGAAGGCTAAGGAATAATTTTCCTAACCTGTTCAAGCTTGTGATTCTAAGGAAAATCTCGCAACCAAAGACATTGATAAAAAAAAAACTACCTAACTTATTGATCATATCCTGTATTATAATATACCATAATCCAAAAACAAAAAAATACTTTTCAATTTCTGAGATTTAGCTTGTCAACCAGCGCAAGCATGTCATTCTAAATGCTTTATATGGTAAAATAACGAATACTTATTTTAAAAAAAGCTATATTGCATAATAACTTTTTTAATACAAACATTTTGCGAATAAAATTTGTAATTTTTTTCATTACGTATACTATTAACTCTTTGCACTCCGATGGTGCCTCTGACTCACCATTCAAGTTCATACATCATTTTGACGTTTTATTTATTTATTTTTCAAATTTAATTGTTAAAAACGCCTACATAAAGGTTAAAAGATGTAGATTAATTTTTCAAAGAAATTCGACTTAAAAGAATTGTGTATAGTTATTTTTCATAGCAATAAACAAGTCTTTGTATTAGGTGAATAATTTTGTATCTAATTATTTTTTGGACTGCAAAGGGTTAATAGGTTTTTAACATTTTTAATTGAAATGTTTTTGAAATCATCAGAAAATAAGGTGGAGTCGAACACAAATAAGAAACTTCTACTGATGAATTCAATTCATCCATATAAAATCGAATGAATAAAAATTCTTTTATTTCAAGATACTATCTTGGAATAAGTATAATTTAGTTAAAATTATCAAGATAATTTTTGCCTTTAATTATGGATAATAACATTAATAATCAAATAAAAATCAATTTTTCATCTTTACCAGTGGCAGCCTTATTAAATATATTGTCTCGTTTCATTCAGTTTTCTTTGACTTTTTTTTTCTCCTTATACACCCACTTACTTTCGCGACTCCGGGAAAAATCTTCTTGATTTAATAAGAAAACCACTCAAGCTGTATTATTAATCCTGCGCACACTATCAAACAACTCATCCGGATATTTTTTAACTGAAGAATAAAGAATGGATTTTCAAATAAAAGAGAAGCTATCAACTGCTACCGAAACAATAATAATACTGCACATAAATTAATAATAAAAAATAAATAATAATAATCACTTCGGATTTACTCCAATAGAGTGAAAAATGAAAAAGAGAGGAGGATGTGACGACAGTTTGCTGCCGCTGTTGCCAACGGTTCTTAGTGAAAAAGGGTTGAAAAAAGCGCAATACCGCAGTCGCCTCGGAAGAAGAATGGTTGTGCCTTGTCACTGCTGCGAAGCTCATGGCATCGTCAAGACAAAGCAGTCATCTGTCGCATTTTCCACGGTCTCGTCATTAATTGCTACAGTCACGATTTTTCAGTCCCCGAGCGCCGAAAACAATCCAATAATTAATCCTTTCAAAATTAAAGCGCATGAGGGATACAAGATATGTGGGATAAAAAAAATATCCAGTGAGCTGCCTCTTTTGCTAACAAATCCCCGCATATGAATATCTGTGGATGGGTTTCGATTGTCATTTTTCATAGACTGGAAAATATTTTGTTTCGCCGTGAAAAATAAACATCAGGTAATGCGGATTTTGGTGGGGAGAGGGGTTGGCAAAGGGGTGGGTAGGTGGGGGTGCGCATAAATAAAGACGCCCCATCAATTCTTTGATCAATTTTAGATGAATAATAAGAAAGAAATGAAAAAAAAATAAGTAAAGAAAAATTGCTCCTCTTTCTAAGAGAGGCTTTCGTTTCTGATGATATGAATTTTTTGTTTGTTTGATGTTATTTAATCAGTTTTGTCCCTGCTTTGTCATTATTATTCACTGCTATTTTTTTATTATTATTATTTATTTGTGATTTTTTTTTTCGTGCGTCGTTTCGTTTTGTCCTGGTTTTTCTTTTTTTACTTTCACGTAATCGTCGCTGGCGGAAAGAAAAAGATTGAGATTTCTTGGTGGAATGAGACTAGTGAAGAAAATAATAATAATAATAACAACAAAAAAAAGCGCTCTTCATTAATGTGAATAAATTAATCATGCAACATCATTTTGTGTTTTGTCGAACGCTCATATAGCCATGAGCATTTGTTTTACGAAATACAAAACTGGTCGCTTTAAGAAGGATAGAGTTCCTCCATGGCACGTTTAAGAATGGGAAAAGCTTCTAAGCTAAAGGAGAGTGTGAAAATATGAGACTGCAATGTTTTAGAAAAATTGTAAAATAACATTAAATATTTGTAAATCTCAATTAGAAGTGACGTATGTTCTCTGCTAGCTAAAATTATTTCTTGATTAAAGTAACAAATTCATTCATAAATTCAGAACAGTATTTTTCTGCATTTTCAATGACATGTACAAACAATCGTTTGGCTTTATTTTGGTAATAATTCTTTACTCAATGACATGTACAAACAATCGCTTGGCTTTATTTTGGTAACAATTCTTTACTCAATGACATGTACAAACAATCGTTTCGCTTTATTTTGGTAACAATTCTTTACTCAATGACATGTACAAACAATCGTTTGGCTTTATTT